>VXBO01012988.1:22528-37716 GCA_013400135.1 Rhinoptilus africanus | reverse complement strand
TCCCGTAATCGTGTTTAGTGGATTTTTCTGCACAGTCCCCATGTGCATACTCCACAGATCACACAGTGTCTAATCAGATCCAAATATCTGATTTGAATTTTTATTGAATGCTGACCTTTACAATATACATTTAATTTGTGTTTGTATCTAATATATATATATCGCGATCTCAAATATTCCACTCTGCTTGTCTTTAAATAGAAGGCAGCATGAAAGCAGTTCACTAGGAAAAATGGAAGCAGATCAAAAAGAATAAAAGATTTTTAAAGCAAAGTAAAACAGTTAATTATGGCAAGCCTAAAAACTAGAAGCAATTCTCCCATGTGTATAAGGGCCAGTACAGGTCCTGTACATCAATTAGGCCCACTTAAAGCACATTTAAAAGGCTTAGACAGGATTTATGTGGTGCATAAGCCTGGGGCTGTCTGTCTGCATGTGGATTTCGTCCTCTATGAATATACCTGTCAAGATAGCTGAAATCTGAATATTAAGGAGGTTGCTAGCAAATCAAAATCGAAATTCTCAGACATTGTCGCCTCAATTGTATTTGTCACTCTTCCCTTTCTCATAGCAAAACAAAGTGGTTACATGCACAAAGCAAGCTCAAGCAACTCCAGCCAGCGCACTAGATTTTCTCATTTAAGCTGCCCTAAAGAGGAAGATGGATGGTACTCTCTGAAGAAAAAGATTGTTTCTCTCTCTTCCTCTCTTTAAAGGAAGAGGTTTCAGTGGTACTCAATAAAATTCATTTCTATGTCAGGAAACACAGGGCAGGAAAAATACTGTACTGAGCTCCCAAGATACACAAGCCTTCGATTACCTGTTTTGTTCACATAAATATAAAACTTTAAATGCATGATTAAATTGCATTATAAAAGGAGTTGGAATTTGATCCCTGATGAGCAATTATTTAGGATTCATAGATTCTTAATAATTACAGTTTTGTCCATTCCTTTACATTTCTGCATTAGTTATCATTTCTAAGGAAGGAATCCTGAAATCTGGAACCTCTAGTTATCCCCCGAATTCAACAGAAAACATTACTTTTTTTTTTATTTGAGACATGAAAAATTTTGACAAGTATTCAATTAGTTGGATCCATGCTAAATTATGAAATCAAGAAAAATCTACTGGAATAATTTTCCTCCTAACTCCTGGAGAAAAGTCACAGATACTTCAGGTGGGGAATTTGCTCTGAAAGCAACTACGGATTCACGCTTTGCATTGGACTGGACTTTCTCCTATCAGATCCTGTCTGATCTATTAATGATACCAGATTTGAGATTTTTTTTTTTTTCCAGTTTCATTTCTGGGCATTTTTCTCTGTATCTCCTTTTGTTTCCTCTCATGCCAAATTGCCACAATATTACCATTGCCTCATTTAAATCCCTCTTAGCAAATTACATATTCTGCAGTGCCTGAAGACAGCAGAATTTGAACCTTGTCCCACCCTAGGAATTCTCTAATCACCCCTACCACTTGATTTTTGGGGAAACATTGAATTCTGCCCATCTGTCTTTCAGTCTGTGCTCTGAGGTCATTTCATTTCTTTTCACTGTACATTGCACTGCACTTTTGAAGCATTTGAGCACTAATGCCATCTCTGTTCAGGAAAGCATTTAAAGTAAGTGCTTAAGCATCTGCTTAGTTGACTTCTGTGGGCCTTATGCACTTCTAAATCTTTTCCAGAGCTAAATACAGTTGGTTCTAAATCATTAACAAATAATCAGTTCTGCTCCTATACTTGAATGTGGCTTTAAAAAACTCTTACATGACAGTAAGAGTTGGATTTATTCCAACTGCCAGCTCACAGGCATCTAACTTTAGATGGCTGGACGGGAAGCTTAATCTTCCCAGGTTCCCAGTATAGACAGTGCAGAGTCATGGGCTCCCTGAGAAGGAAATTCAGAACACCTAACTCACTCTGCTAAATATTCCCCAGCATTAATAATTCAAGAGCGCCTTATGAGCTTAGTTTTCTGTCATGTTGAGGCAGACTCCTAACTGTGGGGCAATTTGTGCCACACTTTGATTCTCCAAATTGAAATGGGTATACAGAATGATTGATTTTGCTTGTAATTTACTAATCTTTGACTCCTATGGGAAGCTTCAGGACACTGCATTTCTATAGCAACAACACACTTCCAAAAAGAGAACCCACCTAACTGCAAACCTCCTCCTATAACTATGTTGGATGTGCAAACTTCATCAGTGATCAGATTTAATAAATGCTGTGGCAGTAAATGTCTATAGACTAAAAGCACAATTCTCAATGGGCCACAGTTTCTAATTTATTTGGAAAACAGACACAATCTACACCATGAAAAATGTAATTGCACTTTAATTACCAGTCAGCTGAATAGCATGAGATATGTATGCCTTCATTTTTTAATAGCTTCTGCCACTTCCAACAAATTGTGGAAAGAAATAATGGATGCCTTGAGTATTCTTTCTGCTTCTACAAAAATTAAAAAAACCCAACAAAACAATCAGTAAAAAATCAAAATTAAGATTCGAATTCTTCTGGATCAGTCATAATCCAGGAGGAACACTAGCAATAATGATACACAAACCCAGCTGCAGCATTCACATCAGAGGCAAGGTAATGCAAAAATTTGCCCCTTTGGTCAAGTTCTGCTACATTAAACTGATAAAAAGCTCTTGCCTGGCTTACTCAAGGTTGCTTCTTTGTTTTATAAGGTCAGAGCTTTAGGATTTGAAAAATATTTTGTATACTTTAGTATTTACCTCATTTCCTTCTACAGAGATGTTGTAATCATTCAGGAATAGCACCGAATATTACATATATAGAGAAACCCTTATGAATAAAAACATACCAGGATTTTGAAGGATTTTATTAAAGGGCTGTGTAGCCAATGAAAAATGTCAGCCTGGATACAGTGCAGCCTAGCCTGGCTTTTATATCACACCCCACATACTGTCGCATCTGAACAGCATACAAATGACAATATGTTGACAAAGTCTCTGTGGTGCTTAAATATTCTCATAACTGAAAACAAACTTACATTAAAAAGGGGTTTCTGTTCAGAGTTATGGGGAAGCAGGGAAACCACCATGTCTTTGGTTTGGCCTCGCTGCCTTTTGTTCATGCTGACCTCAAGCACAGGAGAGCTTCTTAAGTGTAAAAGTATGGCTGAATTTTATTGAATTTTATTTATTAATAGTATTGGCTGAATACTATTGTACTCAGTACATACCATTGGGGAATTAGCAAGAACAGGAAGTGTGTGATAGGGAGAAATTATTTGTCTATCCATGGTCATAGAAAGAGGATGGAAGGAAATGTCTGTGTGAAGCTTTGTGCTCCTTACCCCAATAGATTTTTTTGACCACAGGACATATGCATTAGCTACAAAAAAACATTAGTTATAAATGTAAATACCCCTCTGGAACCAAGGAAATTTTATCTTTGGTAAATCTGTATCAGGCACAGTAACATGGACTGTTTATTATTATTATTGTTGTTGTTGTTATATTTTTATTATTACTACTACTATTATTATTATGTTTTCTATTTTTCAGGGAGGAGTTAAATAGTGAAACAGTCACACAGTGCCTGATACGGATTATTTGGAGAACCAGTGCTGCTGACTGTGACAAATCCTCACTGCTGCTTTGCTGAAGAGATACATCACACAAGAAAACATTTGGCCTCTAAAGATACAGTACTATCAAAACTGAAATATCAAAATGCTCCCACTTTTTTCCACGTCAAGAATCAATATTACACTGAAAGAGTAAATGAGGCAGAATCAGGTATTATCATTATCAAATTACAGAGGAGAGTAAAGATCTTGAAAGGAACACCGTATTTTCTCCGTATTCCTAATGCCATATTGTCCTATGTACCATTTTAAATGTCCTGTTGCGATGAACAGTAATAATGAAAACCAGAAAAAAAGCACATACTTAACTATGGATAAAGCACCTATTAAAGCTTAGTTATCCAACTTGACAATTCAGTAGATAAGGAATATTCACTGGAAGCAAGTAATTTTGAGCTGTATCTTGCATTTTTATATATATTGAAAGCCCCCAAGTTTCTCCTGCAATTATTATCGTGAAGACAGAGTACAAAATAAAAGAAATCTTCTATCATATATTTTTTTTTTTCCCTGACAGTTGTGAAATGCGGGCTTTTAATATCAGAATATTATTTTTTATAATAAGAACCTGGAAAACCTTCATGTTTCAGTGACATTTTAAAGTCAGACTAGAGGTTACAGGGAGGTTAATATTAGTCATCACTTTCTTACTATTGTGCTCCTTTATCCCACAAGTTTTCCATAAACAGCATTGAAAGAAGAGATTAGGGCATGGATAGCTGAAGAACTGTTACATGAAAACTCAGAAACATTAGCTGGTGTAACACAAGTGTTTCTTAGAGGATTTGCATTGGAGAATAATATTCTTCCTGAGCGCTTGCTGTATTTCCCCTGTCCAGGATGACTAATCACAAAAGCACTGGTATTAAATCAGTTAGCAGAGCTGAAAACCAGCAAAATGTGTCAAAAGTAGATGAATTTAACCTTGCAGTATTCAAAGAATGGAAACTATACCCTGGGGCACATTAGAGAAGTACATGGATAGTAATTATCTAAAAGGAGATAACCAACGTGGATTTAGAAAGGCAAGAGCCTCCCTAACTAATCTACTTGACCTTTATCATGAGGCTAAAGACAAGGCAGATAATGGGCTCTGCAAATAAAAGACTGTGTTTGTATTTTCAGGAGGTCATGTAGGCATACACAACAAATAGATGAAAGGGGTGAAAAGAAAATAGCTTTATAAAAAACCTCTGAAAACTCATAAGAAAGCACGTACCACAAGGGAATGCATTTAACCCTTCATTGTCCGCTGAAGCACATGCACACACAATTTCTGTGACCTGACGGCAGCACTGTGGGAGCATTTGTTACGTCATCCATATGATAAGTTTACACAGCTATGTAAACCGTAACCAAGGAGTCTGGTTCCATGGGAACCGATGGTCCATTTAAATATAAGTAAAGGGGAGAATTATACATATTCTACAGGGATCTCAATATAGGTCAAAATGTGATTTAACAGGCTAAGCAGCTATAGTACATGAAACCCATTTCTACACTCAACTTTTCATTTTTAATTTCTTTTTTTCTTTTTGTCAAGACAGCAGATGAACCTGCAGAAGGCAATGCTGAAGAAGGGTAAAGCTACTCTCCAAAAACATTTCTTTCTTGAAACTGCTCTTCTAGCTTATGACAGCAGGTGCTTTGTGTGGCAAATGCTTGGGCCATAGTGAAGGTCTACCTTCTGACAACCACATCCAAAGTCCACAGAAATTAACGAGGTTTGGGTGATGTCCTCGCAGTTTCACTTCCTTCTAACCAGGCACCAAGGTGCTCACCTGTCCATTTGGAACGGAGCAGCCAAGCTCTAGTGAGCTGATTATTTTCCTCATTCCTCCACTGCCTGAGCAGGGGAGGAGGGTCCCCTCAATCTTCTTAGAAGACAGAAAAAATCCTCAGTTGGAGAAATTACAGTTTATGAAATGAGAACTTTGCGTGACAGGAACAACCTCTTCCTTGGAGAAAAGAAAATTCAAGTTATAGGGTCTTCATTTTCCACAGGAGCTACTAGAAGGAGGACTGATTCTCTGCCTCCTGTAGTAAAAGGAGAGGGCACCAGCGGTGATACGCATTTGTACTCACAAGTCACTGAGCTAATGAGGGATAAAGGAGAAGAAATTACAGAAATACACACACATGCACCCCCAACTCATTCTTCACCAAGGAACAGAGAGAGAGAAATCAAAGAAATGAAGATAAATAGGCTGCAATCAAAGAAGCAGTATGGAGCGTAAGGAGAATTTGGGAGAGGAAGGAACCTCATCAAAAACACCTCCCCGAGATTAGCTACTGAGGCAAAGAGAAAAAGAAGAACCTGAACTGAGGGATCCTAGAAGATCCATACTGCCTCTAACACCAAAAGTTCGCAGATCTTTAAACCCCAGAATGAAAATACATCATGCTCTGTCCTGGAACATTTTCTACATTCCCCTGCCTTCTTTACTGATAAGACAGTGGCCATCACCACCTCTCCTCCACAGGGCCATGAACATCCATTCATGTTGCCAGTTCCCTCTTCTTAGGCAAGCAGGCTAACAAAATATACCTAAATCAGCAATCTTGCATGGTAGTGAGCGCAATCAGCCAATCAACACAACTCTCTCAGTTCTAATACCAGCTTTTGCAGCCTCGAAAGGAGGCTCGTTTACTGCCCTAACCTCATCTGCAAGTTAACTAAGAAATTTTGAACTGCTGGATTTTGACTTTAATCACTGTTGCTAGTGGTACTACTGGATCCAGCACAAACACATCACATTACTATCTTCTCGTCTTTGTTTCAGAACAAATTGGTTAAATGGAGTATTTTAGGTAGCTCAGGGAAGTCAGGAACCACTCAGAAGGTAGGAAGTACCAGGGCTGGGAACATAGGAGAGAGGTAAACTAGATCTGTAAACTAGACCATACAGTGAGCTAGATCATATGGGTAAAAAAAAAAAAAATCTTCCATATCTAGCATTTATTTGTTGTTGCAAAAAAAAAATCATTTTGCAAACATTTAAAGTATTTCACCACCTAAACAGCATCTGAAAATGTACACATTGCTGCTTCTTTCTCCTTGTTTCAGAAGTGTGCTAGAAGCAGCACAAAATATTCTGCTCTTTCTTATGAAGTGGAACCTACTTGCCTGCATTTTAACTGAATTTATCAGGTCCCTGATTTTGTTTCACAGTTCATGACAACTTGAATTCTACTAAAATAAATATTCATAGCATGCATATTCCAGTCATATGTGTGAGTTTGTAAAGTTAAGGCTTTGTTCCCATAATTACAGCCATCAGTAAGGATTCCAAGATGGCTTTGTCCTTGTGCAGAAACTTGCAGAAGAATTTTCTCCATTTTTTAATGCCAGTGCTTTGCTTGAAGTGCCTTAATGCTCAGCTAGTATGGAAGCAACCATTTTTACCCGAGGGATAAAAACTGAGCTTTGAGTTTTAAAGGTTCACAATACAGTCGCAAAGTAAAATATTCTAAAATATTCTAAAATACATTCATTTAAATGACTCCATTAAAACTAAATCTGAGAAAACTGCAAATATGCTCATGGCTGTTCTGAGGGCAAAGGAGAAATGAATTTTGGGAAACAAATTAGTGGTTATTTGTTGCTTTCTTAGCTCTAGTCATAATTTGCTCTGTTCAGGCCCAATTCTAATATCAGTGACGGAGGTCTGTAACCTCTGGCTGAGTTGAGTCATGTTGCGTGGGACTGGCACACATTCAACTGCTGAAAAATCATTACGGGAACTACAAAATGCAAGACGGTGATATATCCTAATAAAGCAATTCCCAGGATGTGGTCCCTTAAGGATTGCTTTGGGTTATGCAAGAGTCTCCCCTTGAATCAAATACCTAATTTTTAAATGTCGGGAAAGCATCCAAAGGTCACTATTGTCTGCGGCAGAAGCAACATCCAGGCAGTGGAAGTGGAGACAGTATTTGTGGGTAAACACAGAGGCAGGTAGGAAAATCCTGTGTTGCTGCTTGTCGTTTGTAGTTTGTCCTCTAAGAAAAAAAAAAGTTGCCATTTGGAAAAGAAGATACATGCCTGTAGCTGAGTGGGAAAGGGTGGGAAGTTGCCCTGAGACAGGTAGGAATGTGGGGAAAGAGGAAGATAGCATTTGGTGTTACGTGAGATAGGGAAATTAGAGTCCAATGCCAGGCGGGAAAGAGAGTAACTCCTGGAGATTTAGTCGCTGCCAAAACTGTCTTTGCAAAAAGAAGTCAATGCTCCACTGCAATCAGTAAACTGATTAGCTAATACTATCTAATCAGTGCTAGGGTACCTAACAAACCAAGATGTTCAACTGTCTTTGCTTAGTTACACTAATAGGAGAAACATCCCCCTCAAATTTTAAACTTTCCATTTTTCCCTACTATACTTTCTCTCAAGCTACCTCTCACCTGGAAGAAGCTTACTTCCATAAAACTACTTCATTAGCTTTCAGCAAATCCCTCATTAAAACTCCTCCTTGTCACAGCTCCTGGATAAAGTCTAGATTATGTAGGAACTGGTAACATGTCACTCACGCCCACCAGTAGTCAGACCACATAAGGCTGGAAAGCATTGATGTCCTGGCCATACTCTATGTTATTGTTAGCCTGTCCTTCCCCAACCTGCTGGCTTTATCTTCGGTGACAGCTCAGGAGAAGAATCTCTTTTTTAGCCTGATAACAAGATTTATGGAGCCATCATCTGTCTGTCAGTTCTTCTCTAGTGACTTCTAAATCCATTGGCCAATTTTAGCTCAATTTGGCAGTGAAGTAAAAACCTCAAAGTACTCTAAAAAACCAAGATAACAGAACATAAAGATACCAATACTACATTCCCCAGGGTAAAGAACACATTGTGAACTTGCCTCCAGACAGGTATCATAGAATCCAAGAATAGTTTGGGTTGGAAGGGACCTTAAAGATCATCTATTTCCAGCCCCCCTGCCATGGGGAGGGACACCTCCCACTAGACCAGGCTGCTCAAAGCCCCATCAGGCCTGGCCTTGAACACTTCCAGGGATGGGGCATCCACGACTTCCCTAGGCAACTTGTTCCAGTGTCTTACTGGAGACATTTTTTTTATTTTAGATGATGGAATACTATTATTTTATATGACGGAATACATGCAGGAAAAACGTTATAAATTTTCCACTCATGGGAAACTGGTGTGTGCACTATAAAACCATTATGCTGTCAGTCTAGTGTATTCTCTGACGTGTAATAAGAAGTGCATGAACACTGCAGCATAAGTATCATTCAGTCAATCAGCATTAAAAAAAAAAAACCAAAACCAAAACCAAAAACAGAGAAAAATCTAATGGAAAAATAGCTCTCTTAGTTCTGGAGACCAGTGAGCAACTCGCTTGTTGACTGTTGGCACGGTGGTATTTTTGCTTGAGAGCAGACATGCCACTGCCCAGAGGTTCTTACAGCCAGAAGTTGTCCTGGTGTTGCTCACAGCTATCAGGAAGGACTTACGCGTTAACAAGCACTGAAAGGCTACAAGGAACATACTGAGCTAGGCTCTGTAATCCTGTGTTTTTAGGAGCCCACAGACTGCAACTTTACAATATGCTCATTGCACACGTCTGCAGCCAAGTTTTCCGTATGCTTGTACATTTATGGATAGCACTTCAGGGAAATCTGTGGCTTACAAAAGGCAAACATTTAAACGTAAAGAAAAAAAAAAATCTCCTGTGTGACTGTTGTTAGCAAGCTGTCTTCAGGAGGAGAATAAACCAGACAACATTCTGTAAAGTATGCCTATTTAATAATATTTTTTTTCTGAAATAATATAGTCTTCTTATTAGACACAGAGGACTGGATATAACTTACATAAATATCACAACTCTGGTTACTGGTATGATCTGTATCAGCAGAAAGTTAAAGGTCTGTGATAGCTTGGTCAAAGGGCAATATGTAGGTTGGTGTCAGGGATGAAACAGGGCAACATGACACAGAAGACAGATCATGAACAAAATTGGGGATATTTTCACACTAGAGAAGGAACAAAGGTGGCAGCTATTAAAAACAAGGCAGTGCATAAATCAGAGCTTGCTTTTTCAGACTGTGAAGAGACATCTCTAACACTTGAACAACCAAATATATTGTCAGTGTCAGCCAGAGGCTAGATTTATTCTTACTATTTAGACTTACACTACACACTGACTTCATTTTTCTGTCACTTCAAGTTAGATAGTATCATTACCTCTGGTCCCTCTGATCCACCAACCTTTCTTTGGCCTCTTTTTAAAAACATTTTGAAATCAAAAGTTCCTGTACTGAAGTCACTGAAACCCAAAATCTGTGAAAGAGTAAAGAAGAGGACAACAGTCATGCAAGTATCAATCTTCATCAAATTGGATATATGATCTTATGACGGTATTGGCCCCACATAATCTCCATGTAAAAAAAATTTCTGAGAAATGTTAAGTGAGTATCAGATTATTAAGGACTGTCATTCAGAAAAATACCATAATTTATGACAAACTCCTACACTGCACAGTGTCTTCTTCAAGAGGAGGAAAGTAATGTAGTCGGACAGTTTCAAAATTACTAATTATAAGTTTCCTTTTCATTTTCCTGAACTCTCAATCACTAGTTTTCTTCACTGATGTTAAGTTAAAGAGTGATAATTAAAATAAGACTTGAAAATTAGTTTTTTTGCATTATCCAAAACCCTTTTGCTTAGCAGAAGAGGGTGCGTTATATAGTGAAGAGCATTCTACTGATGCCTCACAAAATTTTCTTTGCTTTCTAAATCACTTCTATGTCTGGGTTACATGTTAATTTTTAATCTCCATCAGACTGTGAAAAGTAGGTATTTTCCACTATTGAGGATAAAGTGAAATTGCAAAATGTGGCTACAATAAAATTAAAGAGCAGACAATGCTTCATTGAACTCAGGGAGAATTAGAAACATCTGTCAACATATCGTAACAAAACCTCCTACAGTGAACAAAAGTCGTAAGTGGAGCTCTCTTACTTCCAGAGAAGTTTGATAATTTAAAAATTCTGTACATGAAAGAGAATCAAGTCTTGAATTTATGAAAGTGTCCTTACTGAGATCTGAGGAAGAGAAACATGCTACGGGATCCACACACACAAGATTCAAGCACTGGATGATGAGTGTGTGACTGTCTGAGCTTCCAGAGATGTGAGAAAGGAGGACCTGTCACTGCATTGCTCCTGGATAATGAATCATCTAGCAATAAATTATTCCAGCTGACTTTTCCCAGGCATCCTCATTATCAGATGCGACACGCGTGGGGATGGAGCCAAGCAACAGCCACTGCACCAGGGGTGGGGAGTACGAAGGAGAGGTCAGAAGACCAAGTTTCTTACCCAGCGTGTGAGATTTGACAGCTCTGGAGATAGTGGGGCCACTTCCATATGACTCATACACAAGCCTTCTACAGCTGACTGATCTACAACCAGCTCAACAGATAAAACTCTACCTCTAATGAAGCCAAGAGAATTTTGCCAATAACTACAACAGTGCCAAGTATTCCACCTGATGGCTTTGAGTTTTTTCCAAACACATTAACCAAAGATTGTCTTTACTTTGATATATAAAAGAATGCAGACCTGACAAACCCTCTCAACTCCATCCACGCAGTGTAGTAAGACCTGCTGTGTATGCAATGACTTTTTTTTTTCCACATAATGTTCAAGTAACATTGAAGTTGCAGATTCAAGATTTTACTTGGTTTTACAATTTTTGCCCCACTTTTACCACAGTAAATTTTTTGCTCCATACATTAAAAATAAAACAAAATAATTAAAGAAAAAAACAACTAATCAACAATTTCCTAGCACAAAAGGCAGACGGGAAAGCAAATGTTTCCACTGATACTGTGCAAATTCTGTTAATCTAAAACATTCATTGAGACATAATATCACAGAGTACTATGTCTGTAACCTGCAGATGTTGAACTCTGATGACATCATTTCTAAGAGAAAACACAGGCCTCAGAATAAACAAATATACTGGCTGCTATTTATGGCTTTGTTTCACCTTCTTTGGACCTTCTCCCTTTCTGCAGTGGGGGTGAGAAAGGGCTTAGCTTCTGCCCATAGCTGTGCCACTGAGGTGAGCTGTGGAATGACAGAGTTCAACTAGTTGTGGGAACACCAAAATTTACCATACTCCTTATGTCTCGTGGTTGTTTTACGCTACCATAGTAAAATAGCTTTTTCCCTGCCACCAGGACATTAAAACACACTTTTTGCTACACGGACATTTCAGTGTCTATTAATACATTTGAACATGAGCTTAAACTTCTTCTCTCTTTATAGACATGCTGTACGTGGCCTCTTATTTTCTACAAACTTGTATGAACAACATACGTTTGACATCTTTGTCCTTATGCAAGTAGCTAGCTAGCACTAACAAGCAAAGGCACAGACAACACAATCATAGATGCCTCACTGAAACCAAAATGTCTTTAATTTCTTAGTGATTGCTGCAAGACGAAGCACTTGCTGGGACAATGTATGGCATTCTTTCAGCATATCCCTGACCCTTGCCATTCTGCTCTCCTGTGCTCTGGGCAGAAAGAACATGCATGATGCACTACTGCTGGGGAAAATTGAGGGGCTTGGTCTGGGTTGGTTTTTTTTTGCATCTATACAGGTTTTTCCATACTTGCATAGTCAAGATTCACTTAGGTTTGAAGACGTATGACCTTTATTGAGCCTTTCAAATGCATGCTAAGTATGTGTCCTCCTACCAATAGCACATGCAAGCTAGCTCAACAGAATATTATATACTACACCTTGAAGAACATATAAAATGTAGTTGTAAAGTTAACTGGGACTGCAGCACACATAACTCACAAGAGTAGAATTATATTTCCAGAGACGTATTTTTAATATTATTTCTTACTCCGCTTACCCCAGGCTAATTTCTAGAAACCAGCTGAAACAAGATCTCTGCTACAGGTACAGACATTCTGCACTACATGGAAAGCAACATGTTAGAAATCCATATCCTCTTTTTTACTTTGGGGGACACATTGATTTGATTGTTTTCAAAAAACGAACAAAAAACCAAGCTTCTGAAAATCTAGCCTTTCTCCTGATTCAGTTATTAAGCTGATTTAGCTCATTATAAAACGATAGGATAATTGTCAATGTAGGCTGTCTGTAAATTCCATCTGAAGGTTCAACTTAGTGCAAATTTTGGAACACAAAAACTAAATTGCCACCACCACAATGGCACAAAACTCAAACACGATAAAGTAGTGACTGTGGTGAAGGTTTGCACAAATGTGAGGGTCTTCCAGATCTTGATATGGGGTTTATTATTTCTTCGGATTAGCAAGTGGTACAGCTCAGAAAGTCATCACTAAGGACACAAATCTAATGTCTCCCTTACATACATACCCTAGTGGAACTTAACTTGCAATTATTTCCATTGTCTGGAGAGCTTTACAATATGCTTCAACAGATCTGTAGGATGCTTAACATTTTTATATTAAATGCTACAGATTGTTATGTCATTTCCATACAACCCTACCTCATTTTTATCCATGCTATTGATTTAGACTAGAATTTTGAGACATGCCTGCTACGGATTTAGTTTTCCATTGAATTGTAATGAGATTCCAGCATCTTATTTTTTATGTTGTTGTAGAATCATTAAACTTTTTTTCAGTTCCTTAGGATATATCCACTACGATACTGTTTTTTTTATCCATCTCATTATTTTAGGAGAGAAGCATGTCTTTTAAGTAAAAGTCCCTTCCTGTTGAATTCCTGTGCACCTATTAATGTTGGGGTCCCCACCTGCAGCTACTGGCATCTTACTGAAAATTCAAGCATACGTGGCTTTGTTTATTTAGGTTAAAACAAGGAAGCATCCAACAAATCTGATAGAAGTTGCACACATTCATGAATCAGTTTTACAGGTTCCATCTGCTCTTAAGTGCTTCTCAGAGAACAAACACCGTGTCACTATAGCGCATATTTCCATTGCACTATCCCAAACACACTTAAGCTGCTGACAGATTAATGCTTAGTTCACTTGTGGCATACATTCTTGGGTTCTTACACATGTTCTTATAAGGAAATGGAACTCACTAAGCACTTAATCACAAGTTGGGGTAGTGTTATTGTATTGAATACAACACGCTAACTTTGTTTCAGGAACAGGCTAAGGTATCACTATATAAGCCACTGCTGTCACTAGCACCGCCAAAGACCCTGGAAATCAAATAACTTTTGTCAACCTTAGTTAAACAAAAGCAAGCAGAAATTTGCCAAAGGGTAGCCCTGGGGGCTAGGGATGAGCCACCTGAGGAGTGTGCAGAAATGGCCAAAGGATTGTGCTGTTTACTGGAATGCAGCTTGTACGGGTTAAGTATGCATATATTTGCTTGAAACCATTACAACTAGATCTTGATAAAATGACTGCAAAGACAGGGAATAACAGGCAGGTATAAAAAACAATAGCAACAAAACTGAGTTAAAATATAACCCAACTTGCTAAAAGACATCAGCAACCCAGTTGATTATGAATTTACCTAGCTAGGATGCAGTAACAGCAAGAGAAACTGGTATGAGTATATGCAAAATGTGAATATGCACCATGAATATCTGCATTTGTGCCTGGGAGAAAGGTAGTTTCATGGAGAATCCTTTACATCCTTACCTGATGTAAAACAAGTTCGATCAGTTCAGAGCTGCCAAGAACTTTACGTTGTCTTATGTTTAAATATAGGGCAACAGGACAAGGGGTAATGGTTTTAAACTAAAAGAGGGTAGATTCAGACTGGATGTAAGGAATAAATTTTTTACAATGAGGGTGCTGAAACACTGGCACAAGTTGCCTAGAGAGGTAATATATGCCCCATCCTTGGAAACATTCAAAGTCAGGTTGGACTGGCTTCTGAGCAACCTGATCTAGTTGAAGATGTCTCTGCTCATTGCAGGAGGGTTGGACTAAATGATCTTTAAAGGTCCCTTCCAACCCAAACCATTCTATGATTCTATGAATCTTGATGCTCTGTTAGATGAAAAAGACCTTTTTTTTCCCCCTCCCTCTCTGTCTGTCTCTCTAGTGGCACAAGCAACCATGCAGAATTTGATAGCGTCTTTTGATAAATATTCAGCATTGGTAGAGCTCACCTGCACTGCAAACATGCCAGGAAGACAATACACAGATGAACTGAATCCAGATGGGTAGCAACAGATAAAGCTTGAGTATGCATTCAGGATGTTATCTTACTGCAAGCATGTAAACCTGCTTTTCATCTCAAAATTCTGAGATGTTGAACTGGTAGTGGTAATATTACCCAACTTAGTTACACATTTTGAAATCCCTTGAAAAATAAAAGGCCTTATGCTCATGCAGTGCTGAGACAAATATCTAAGATAACTTATCTCTCACAATTGTCATGAGAGCAAGCAACTAACTAGCAGAACATTCCCCTGGTCATAAGTTACTTTATGTGATTTTTGTTAAGATTTGAGAAGTCACACTATGTTTCATAGGACACAATGTTTGTGTTTCAGAACACCTCAAATAGTACAACATCCAGCCATTTCCCATTTTTCCCAAGCAAGACC
>VXBO01012988.1:0-22515 GCA_013400135.1 Rhinoptilus africanus | reverse complement strand
CAAGCAAGACCTTCAGTCATATTTACATAAACATTTTTAAAACATGTATTTTTCTGCCACAGTCTAAAGTGAAGTTCTCCACAAAATGCTGTGTTAAATCTTGCAAATTCCCTCTATGACAAGAAAATTAATCTCCTAAATGTTTTTCCTTTTTATGACCACATATACTGAGGCTTTTGTTTTGTAGCAATGTAGGATCTAATTCCATTTTTCAAAGTCTGCCAAGCACGCTATTGCATGAAAAGATTTTCTTTTTTCTTTCTCTTTTCTATTTCATCAACAATGAACCAGTTGAAAGACCTGGTTTAGGATGCTTCTACTTGTTGGCTGTGACTTTTGCCAGTTTTCAGAAGACTTCTGAAATGCTGGCCAGACTTAAAAATACATTAAATCCTTGGTGTGCATCATTCAATGTACCTGAATTAATATGGAAATGTATTCATGATGTGGCTTTAATGAACACACTTTGATTCCAGAACTTTATCTTCACTTCTGGCAGCCCATCAACCATATCTTCCAAGAATGCACTGCATGGCTAAAGAAAACTGATTTTCCTCTTAGGAAAGTGTTTGCAACTGTGGCAATATCAGTTTTCTTTGCCCTCTGTCTCTTTTATCTTCTGTAATGATGGGGAGAAGTTAAAAGAAAGGCTTTTCCTCCCTAATTTTGATACTTCTGAGCTTCTTGTAATTGTTCTTTTGTTGCCTATACTCTTCCCTCTCTCCCTTAGCTGGTCCTGTATGCATTGCATTCCTCAGTTTTCCTCCAAAGTGACTTTATTTTGCTTGTAAAAAATATATTTTTTTAATTATTCATTAATAAACTTGCATAATTTTGTGAAGGTGATTTTTTTTCTCTCTGATATATTTATCTTGCTCTCACTTTTGTCAGTTTTCATGGCCCTTTGGGCAGCCTGCTTTCTGTTTCTCAGAGAATTTTCTTTAGCAGTGCTATAGCCTAGCCTGTCTTTTGTTAGCCTTCCAACATTTGTAATCAGTTACCATCTTTGTTCAGCTCTCTACCCACAGTCATTTGCTTTCGGTTTCTTTCTTCTTACTTTCATCTTCAAAGTCACATTACTGAAGGTGATTCAGGCTTCTGTGTCTTGCCTGATGACGAAATGACAAAATGAACCTGAGAAAAGAGGTTTCAGTATACTCAAGGGAGGAGAAGGGCATCTGGGAGAAGTAAGGGAGTGGGAGAGGAGAAGCACTGAATCACCTGTGTAACCATGAAATTGGATTATCTGGGGCTTGGCATCTATCAGACAGTGTTTGGGGTTCTGTCCTAAAGCAGATTTTCTAGTATAAAACCAGAGTGGAGAGGAAAGAAGCAGCACCTTTTGTGGCAACCTTGGGAATACATGCAGGAGGGTTTTGCAGATGAGCGTAAGGTCATATCACACTGTCAACCCTTTCACTCCAAATTGCATAATCCACCATTTAGATGTTGTACAGAGAAATAAGGAGAAGATTAGCCATTGACTACAGTTCTGAAGGCCAGGAGCTGTTGCGTTTATGAGGCAGTGCAACTAGCGTTTGTGTACCAGCCAATAATCTCAGTATTTCCTTGAGCAGTCATGTATTCTACTGCTAATTATATGACGCAGAGTGCCATCCTACCGTGGCTATGTCATTTCTTATACCAGGATCACATAATTTAGAACTAGTTCTGATACCTCCAAATGTTCCCTGTATGGAAGGACTGGATTTTCAGGTTTTATGGGGTCAAGAAAAACTGACTAACAGACCTTTAGCTTGTAGTCTACCATCACACCAGTAACTGTGTGGTTTCTAGGATTTGCTCACTGCAGAATTTACCTTTTCCTCTCACCTGCATATTCAGCTTTTTTCTCTTCCTTTCCTGTCAACATCAGTCTGGGAAGTTTCAGCTTTATGCAGCATCACCTACTTTGCTGAAGAACCTCTCTGACCTTCATTCTCTGGTTTCCCTGCTGGATGGATCATCTCACTAGGAATTTGGTCAATCATTGACACGGTTCTTGTTTGACAATACTTCCTTCAATTTTCTGGTTCTCCACGCCCCTCTTCAAAGCACCGTCTTTCCATCACTCCCTCCAAGCTAATTGATCCACCCTTTAAACAGACTCCACGTTCTTCAGTTTCTTTGCTCTCCTTATCTGCTGCTCTTTTCCTCTTCCCTCCCTCACAACTGTGTTTTTCCCTTTCAGTAACTTTTCCGCTTTTTCAATAGAAAAAAATATTGCTTTTTCATCTTTCTCAGCCTTTATCTCTAAGGTTGCTTTGACTGTTTTCTTGCTTAAATAACACAATTTTCCTTTTTCACACTGTTCATATCTCCACCACTAGGAACTCTTAATTGATTTCCTTCTTAGAAGCACTGCCAAGTCTCCACTCTCTGCCTCCTCAACTCAAATTGACCATTTATTCAGACAAAGAAATATTTTCTGAATAAAATCAGACTCTTCCTAATTCTCCCCCAGAGAATGTATCGTTCCTTACGATTTCTCTGATGCTATTTTCTGCATGCCCTCTCTCTTTTTTTGTCTCTTTTCACCAGAGATAGTATTGTAAGTTTATCTTTCTTTCTTTTTTCATGATTCTTCTCCCCTTTGTCTTGCTTTTCACTATGACTTCTCCCTCTAAAATAGCTTTTTCAAAGCAATGCTCAGTTACTGGCAAAGGAATCCAAAACTCCACATATGCTTCACATGTATCTATTTTTAACTATTAATTGTTCCCTTGATATCACTTCCCAAGCCCATTTTAGCTCAGGTTCTAACCAAACCTTTGTTTAGAATCTGTATGCCATCAACTCCCTCCCTTTTCTTCTTAGCAAAATTCACACAGACACTGTGAGTTCCCAAAAATCGTTCTCAGAATCGTTCCAGATGAATAACTATGCTGCATTTTTCTCACAGCACACAGGTCTTTGCAGTATCTACTCAGCCATTTGTAGGTCACTATATGAGAGCTTTGTATTCGCTTAGTATTTGTTTAATAATACTCACTTCTATTTTATTCACAAGTGTCCCTTAATTGGTGTATAATAGCAAGCAGACTAATGGAAAGAGCTCAGGTAAGGGCTGCATAATTCCTTACTTGGTAAATTTCAAAGATTTTTTAAAAAAGGATCCTCTGATTACAAGACAAAGACACCAACTACTACTGCTTGAGTGAAAAAACAAAAACAAAAACAAAAACAAACTGAATCTTTCAGTTCTGGTAGGCAGGCAGATGAGAACTGAAATACTTGCTTGAGACAAAGCCTGAAGCCCTGAATGGTCTAATATCTTAATCTGTAAGAGATCCTACATTGAAAAAAAAACCCAAACCAAACCAAAACAAAAAAACCCAAACCCAAGCTTCACAGATGAAGTTATCACTGACAGAGAACACAGCTCTTTCAAGAAGTTTCTTAAAACACCTTGGAAATGTTATGTGAGAGATGGAGAAATCAACACTTGTAGTCGTGTCAGAGAAAAATGAAACTCTGGGAAACCTGGTGATCTAGTTCACTAACATCATGAGCAGATCACTGTCCATAAAATTCAGATTCAAGTAGCTCTTGGCATAAGTGAAAAGTGAAACTAGAAACTAAAAGTGAAACTAGAATCTAAAACTTAAGCTAGTAAGCACCAGTATATAAATATAGAGCTACTGGATGAACTCCGTCAGAAAACTCTTGCAGCAATGAAGATATTTAAGGAAGTCTTAGCCGACCTAAGAAACGTGGTATATACTGAATAAGGTACTGCAAATTAACACTGATGTTGCTGAATTTCTACTCATGTGCAACAGAGTGTATTGGACAACCTGGAGACATCAAAATCATGCCTGAAAAACAGCTGGCATGACTGGAGAGAATAGTAAGACATTTTACCCATATACACAATGAGGAAAGGTGGATGGTGGAGCAATTACGAGATCCTGAGCTTAGAGAAGTCGTTGAGAATTATGCAGCTCAGTATCACCTTTGGGGACAACAGGTGGTTGTAATGGAAGGATACAAGATAAACAACTAGAAAAGAATCAAAGAATTGAAGGTGCTGGTGCTATGCAGACATAGGCAGCAAGCTAGCAGCAAACCAGAAAATCCATTTCCTGTGTGGGAAATGGATTGATCAGGACACAGATAATTTAGGCACCAGAGTTCAGACATAAAACATTTTTTTTTCTTTTTTGGCAAAGGCTGTTGGGATTGAAGGAGTCTGGAGGGGAGGAAGTAGGGAGGAATGGAAGATAGGAGTGGGCTGATAAAGTGCTTTAAGGGATGCCTAAAGATACGAGGCCAGGGACATGCATGCTCCCTGTTTGTCTATAAAATAGGTACACTGAAGCCAGAAACTGTGCCAATATTGGCACAAACATCCGTCTTTTGGAAGAATTACCTACAATTAACTACAGACAATATACTCTCCAATTTATACCAGGTTCTCCTACCAAGAGGGCCATGAAAAAAGAACCAACTGCAGTTTACAGTTTTCATAGGTTTGTGGTGTATACTTTTGTGCTTTCAGATCTGCACAAGAGAGATCCAAATTTCTCCAGAACACAAACAATCTTTAAGTTTCTGATTAAAATAGCAAATATGCAACAAAAAATGTTACTGAGACCTGTGTTATCTCACATAAAGGGTATGTGAGATAAAGAGGAGATAAAGTAGGAACCAAGACAATTATCATACAAATGATACAAATGTTCATATACAACCTAATTTTTTGAAAAGCTGTATAACATGACAATGTACAGAGTAGAAAGCACGGGAAGGTCTGACTTACACTAGGAGACACATGTTCAAGTGAAGAATGTTTTTGTTAGACTACAAATGTAACATCAACAGTCTCTCAGGAGGACCTCTAACTGCTTCATGAGCTGCGGTGGTTTGTAAAGACGGTTTGGCCTCCACTGATTTATACTAAGAGTGTCAGATAATTTCATATAAGCCACTAAACACAAGCAGTGAAGAGTGATCCCTGGGAGGAAAGTGGAGAGGTGGTCTTGCTGCTGCCCACTGTTTCTGCCTACTTTAGCAGTTTGTCACCATCAAGCTCTCGTCCTTCTGTTGACTTCCTTAGGCTGAAGGTACACCAAGGCTGCTTGGTGCTCTTCACTCACTTTATAGCAACAGCTCCCTGAGGTTCCAATGAGCTGGGATGCCCCAGCCTTGCACATTTGCACAGACACAATCTATTTTTTTTAGCAAATGTACCTCGTTCTTCTTTTCACAAACCTCTGATGTTTACTTGGGACTACAATCTTACCATTTCTAGACGGCAAATCAGCGGAACCATTCATGAACCAAAAAAAACAATTCCTAAATCTTAATTCACACATTTTTGTTTAGACAATGGAAAGAAAGGATATCCCAGCTATTCATGTTTTCTCATGAGTTGTATTTTTTTAATCTCTTACAGTTCTTTGGTAAGATTTTTTTCCTCTCCTATTCACACATTTTGCTCTAAACATTAGAGATAAATGCCTTTAGCCATTTTCTAAAATCCCACAACAGTGAACAAGGGAGATTTTATTCTTTCTGTTCTTTGTTTCAGTCTTTCTTTGAATTGCTTTCTCCACCTTCACATTTCTGTCTGCCTCTTAGGTGATCCCAGAGGTAGGATTTATGTTTACTGCTGATGTTTTATGATTAAGACACTGAACTTTGGTCACTGAATTACTACTATCTGTAGGTTCAGAAATCTGCCGGCCACGAAGAAGTCCCCAGGGGACCTCCCACAACCGGGGTGCCGACTGGCGCTGAATCAAAGCTTTAACCCTTAACCACTAGCATCCCCCAATGGTCCTGTTTATCACTGCAGTTCACTTTTTGTGAGTTTTCGAAGTACTCTAACTTTCAACGTACAAGTCAAGTGGCTCAGAACTAGACAGTACTCAGGAGTCTGCTGAATCCAGTAAAGAACCATATATGTTTGATCATAGGTAAAGATGAAAAAATTTAATTTATTTCCAGTCATTGCATATATCATGACTGTATTACAAAACACCTATCTGTAAGAGCAGGCATTTTTGTAAAACACATTTGAAAACAGGAGAAAATCAGACTCTTTATTGGAGAGCCTTGATCCAGAAGAGAAAATAGGTTCAGAGTCTCTTCCAAGAAGATTAGCTTCTACAGCTATTTTTGGCCTTTTTTTCACGATCATGACTCACGGAAAAGATACTATAGCAACCATCAATTTTTAATCTGCCTTTTGATTGAAGTTCACATACTTAGAAACTACAGTCCATCATATCGCTTGGATTGGAATTCTCAGTAAAAAAAACCTGGCTGACATTTCGTTCACACAATGAAAATTCAACCATGTGCTCAAAAAATAATCAACAATAAACACATCCCAGCCACTGTTCTTAAACCCATCTTAAACCCTTTGCAAAACAATCAAAAATTGTGTTGGCTGTGATTGTTTTCTCTGTTCCCTAAAAGACCTCCATCACTGAAGAAAGGTGAAGCAATGGGATACTGCAAAATATCACTGGAAGGGATAGGAGAAGTGGGAAGAGCAGACAAATAATGCATGTCTAACACAAATATGGGATGCTTACACCTACCCAGCTCCCTCCCACTCCAGAAGCAGAACAGCCACATCAGCACAAGCCCTGTATCGGTGCTGACTCAGCAGAGGGAGGATGGAGGGGGAAGGATGTGCAAGGCTGCCAGGGGAAGCAGAACAGCACTTCTGCACAACACTTCTGTACGGGATGAAAAGAAGGAATTTCCTCTCGTTAGTGTTGGAGCCCTCCAGTAACTCCTAATGCTGCAGCACTGGAGATGAAGGACTGTTAATTAAAACAGCACATCTGAAAATCAGTGGGATTTATACATTAGATTTAAATTCATCAGATTACGAGCAGTGCAGAACAGAAACAGATGAACATGTTTGTCCTCTCAGTATAAGAATCTGACCAGACCTGACGCCACAGGAGCCCAGAGAGACAACACAGCTTTAGCTGGTCCCTTCTCTTTCCTAAATCCAGTAGTTCCATGGTGTCACTTAGCTACTTTTTTTCTTCCTATTACTCTTGTCACAATAGCTGAGGACATCTAGCAGAGTTTGATAATAGATGCATACTTCCACTCTTGGTCTGCATTGTAAGCACGGAAGACAAGGGAAAAAAAACCCAACCCAATCCCCAGATCATATGTGCCTTCTCTGCAATTTAAGGGCTAAACGCTGGAGTCCTTCCTCAGAGGTAATCTAAGGGAAGTCTGCCTTACTCAGTATCTCCAAATCTGATTCTTCACGAGCAGCAGTCAGCCCAGAGTGTGAATGTGCTAACTGAGACATGACAAACCCATGTAACACCTCTTGCTGATATTCTGTTATTCTGTGGTTAAGGCTCATGAGGATTTTTGAAAGGAAGTTTATTTTTTGAAGCTGCTGAGTGCTGACTATGATGTGGGGCAGCTTTCACTTAGGCAAACGTCTTAACTTTTGTTAAGGCTCTTGGGCAGATAGGCTATTACTGTGACATTTGCAAGAAAAGCGGTGTAGATACATTTGGCTTGGGCTATTCAGCGAAAGTACATGTTGTAGGTTTTAACAAATAAGGGACAGTTATAGTTCATCACAAAAGGAGAAGGAAGCTTTTCATCTCGACAGCTGCCATTTCTCTCCTTCTTTTGGAAGTTCTAAAAATATTTGAGAGGTCTTAACCAATGTTACTCATGGGTTACTGTGAGTATCTAAAACACAGAGGTCAGTATTCAGTATGACAAATCAGTTTCGTGTAGTTTAACCACCTGCCTCTGCCAGTTACATGAAGTGGATGATTCTGAAAACATCATCAACCATCATAATGAAAACATACATTACCATACAATGTGCCACACAGCACTGAAAATTAACCCTGCTGCTAAAGAAATGGAAAATGCACAATAAACACATTACCTGAAATTAAAATTGTTTTTGACCAAATCTCCAGAGCCTTACAAGTTGTAACAATGATTTCCTATTTATATGGACTGCACGAATTCTCAGGTGATTCCCTGTGGAGAGCTGTATGAATACTTTTTCCAGAGCTGAGGAAAGGAAAATAGATAGCTATAATGGAACTGCAGGAGCAGCCAAGCAGTAGATTGATTCAACAGGAGAAATTCAATGCATCCCAAAAGATTTCCTAGGATTTGCTCTCCTGCTGCTTAGGGCACAATTTGTTGTAATGAGAAACTGAGGATTTTGTTTCAGGTGTGTCAAAGCTGGTACTGATGACTTAAAGGTATAAAGAAAAAACAACTGAAAATCTCTTTTAAATAATACTTTTGGATGAGAAGAGAACAAGGAAAAGCTCTTCAAGGTGCTAAAAAAGTCAAATAACTCAGGTAAATAGCATTCCTTAAGAGATACTAATTGAATGCACAGTTGAACCCTTCCTACATCTCCAAACTCCTGCAGTAAACAGCTTGAAAACTACAGTACACTTCAGTAAGCAAAACAGAGAAAGCATTATTAAATTAACTGGTAAAATTGCACTTGGTCTCACCGTAATCTCTGCTCTCAGAAATGTCTGTAGAAAAATCCTCAGTTGCGAAGAACTGAGTTAACA
The DNA here is from genome assembly GCA_013400135.1 of Rhinoptilus africanus. NCBI lineage: Eukaryota > Metazoa > Chordata > Aves > Charadriiformes > Glareolidae > Rhinoptilus > Rhinoptilus africanus. The sequence continues at coordinate 13,969 of VXBO01012988.1, read as the reverse complement.
AATTATAAAATGAAAAAACAAGTGAGGGGGGGGGTTAAAATTTATTTAATGAAGGAACATTTAAACAGGCAGACTACTCCATTCACCTGGAGTGTGCCACACAGTAGAAGGCTGGCAGGGAGCATGTACTACATCAGCCCTGTTTGAAAGGTTAAGTGGAACACGCATGACGTGAATTGCACCGTGAAGAAATGTGAGAATTTGTAGGCACTCGTGCCCTCCTCTATGAGAAGTAATAGTCATTATGAACACTGAGCTTCTCTACAGCTCTGGTGTACAACAGCCTACACAGATTTCTCACTAATTACTTCATAGTGAAAGCTCTGAAATGCTGTGTTGTTTCTCAAGTAAAGCCCAAAGTTTTGTTCAGAAACAGGCTGCCAGATGAAAATACCCCAGGCAAAATGCTGAATCCTGATGGCATCCTGGTTTGATTAGGGAAGATATGTAAAATCTGAGATGTTCTTATTCACAACAGCACATACTGTTCATCACTAGCATGCCCCTCTCACTCCTCAACATCACACTATGTAAAGAAACATCATATGGTGCAGAAGAAACAAAAGAGAAGAAATGGATGCTCTAAAAAACACCTTACCAAGAATGAACATTCATGCATGAATGACATTGTACCTAGACATTCAGTACAGGTTTACAATTAGTTACAAAAACCACAAAGATCCAAAATCCAAAGATTTGAGTCAGAAAACTTTTAGAAGGCAGACCAAAGCAGACAGCACCTGTCCTTTCACCACTAGATGACCAAAATTGCATTACAGCTCCAGACTCCAATCAATTTCAAGACCTGCCACATGAACTAGGATCTCCTAGAGCATCCTTCCTTATAAAAGGCCATCAGAATCAGAAACTCTTCCAGCACATAGCACAGGAGCAAGTACTGACCTGGAGAGAAAAACTGTGTTTCACCACCTCAGCCCCTTCCCTTTTTCATTTACAGTTGAAACTGCATTTTGAAAGGGTTTTTTTTTATTATTCTTTTTGTAAAGTCTATGTATAGATTATACAAAGAATATACATTATTTAAGATAGCTACCTGTCCCTCAAGCTTGATCTGGCTCAGTATAAAACACTGATACCCTCATGTGGAGTTTGAACCAGAAAGTCAGCTTCTGATCAGGTACGGGGCAGCATCTGAGCACATGAAACAGTGAGGGGCTAATAATCAGTTATTACTATAGTTCCTATTATCATTTTAGTTTCTCTCAGCCTGACTGTGGAAGCAGGACGGGAGTTCTGCCTCATCCATTAACCTGGAAAGCAAGGCAAGATGTACAGCAAGAAAAAAAAAACCAAACAGTATGAAGCATCTAGATGAAACACAGTATTTGCTTTTAATGAGACAGTCCCCTCTCTCCCCATCTTTGGAAACAGTGGAACCAACTACATCTCTTACCTGTATGGTCCAAGAGTCCTGCTGCCATAATACAAAGCTTCTTCCCAGGATTCAAGGTTAATACAGGCATCCATGGCACAGTCAAGCATTTTCAGCTGATAGATATTTGTGTCTGGAAGATGACCCATATTGCTGCTCAAGAGATTCTGACATCTTGCCAGAACCTGCTCCCACTCTGTTATTAGACTTAGTTAAAGAAATGTCTTTAAGCAAACAAAAATACAAGTTCTAAATGTTGTTAGCAAGGAGTAAGAGCTACAGGGCATTAAGATAAAAAAGCTGCCATCATTCCAGACTCTGCTTCAGTTCTTGAAAACATACTTGAACTTAGAAGTGGTAGCTTAGGTAACTATGCTTTGTTTACATTTAGCAAAACAACTTGTAAAGAAAGCAGTATTTCATCAATAAAGGGTAAAAGAAAGATGGCAAAATGAGAGGATATTTTAATACATAACGAACTAAAATCCAAGTAATTTTTCTTTAGCTGCTGAAACATTATTACTTACCTAAGATATTCCTCCAAACCTTACACCCAAGGGCAATAACCAATAGAAACGTGTCTTAACAAAATGTCTCAGCAGCTAAAAAAAGAAATACATTTTTTTATATTTTAAAATAATGACACACACTTTTAAGCTGCCCAAGATTTGGTTTAGAGTTCTCATGAAATTAGAACGTTTTCTTGCAATTACTTTTCTTTCTCCTTGAAAGAGTTGTAAAGGGCATTGGTTTTTTCATGTACAGTTGCATGTTTCATGCATGAGAAAGAAAAGCATTGCAGTTTGTATGTCTGACTGTAGTTCACAATTAAGTATCCTGTCAGTAGAGAAGATTTTTACCTCCAGTGCTACAAGAAGATTTTTTGTGTGTTTGGAAAAGAAGTAAGCTGGGGCTTGCATTCTCTTTAGTTGGATATTCCTTACCACAAATCACTTAGTTTCATTACATTCTACACTTGTTTTGACTCCTCTGTGGACCAGATTCTTCTCTCTCTGACCACACCTAAGATGAATACCAATACACCCAGATTTTAAATGAGTACTGTCATCTGGGACTTCTATTGGAGTAGCAGAATGCAGTCTAAACACCAATAAGATACCATATGCACCAGTAAGAACAAATGAAATAATTAAACAAATAAATTAGACTTATAGTAAGAAAAGTAATAACATTGTTTTTATCCCAGTCCTTTCCATACAATCAACTCAAGGAAGTTAAGCAGTTATCTTCATGACATTACTGAAAATATTATTCACCCCAATTCAGCAATGGATTTTAGTGCACAACGATAACCCTGTGATGAAGTAATTAGCCCTTCCTGAACATGGGAATATTTACATACTTAAAATTTAAGAACATGAGCCCTATGTGGCTGGGCCAGGATTTATAGCATGGTTGTTACAAGGCTAAACTAATTATTTGTGAATTGCTCTCATGCCCTTGGATTGAAAGAACCATATAAGGGAAGGAATGTGTTATTATAAAATTGCACCTTAACCTTTATATCTCTGGCAAACATCCATGTATTCTTTACAACTGATTAAGGACAGACAAACAGAAGAATGAGGGATATTATTTCCACTTGATACAATTTTTGTAGAAAGTACAAAGCACTAACATTCTTGAAAGATTACCATTTTAGCTGATGCACAGTATTAGTCAGTCTGCTTTTACTTCATATACTGCTTTGTTCACTGACTAGCATCCAATAGCAGATGTTCTATATTGCAGAACCTGTTGGGACCAAATTTTCAAGTACATAAATTGCAAACTGGAAAACCCACTATCAGCTGCAAGAGGACAAAAGGGAAGCTGGCTGTCCTGTATCTGCCCAAGAATAGAGGAGCCACCCTCAAGCAGCTCTGCTACTGCTGTGTGGCCTGAGATGCAGAGGAATCCTCTTCTCCACAATAATCCCCTTGCACTGGGCTTTAGCATCTCAATTTATATGCTTAAACTGGAATTTGGGCCCGAGTCAGTTTACTCACCCATATTGTTTCAAGTTCTCTAAGTGCAGATTTAGCATTACAACGCTGTATCAGTTACAATCAGTAGCTCAGGTTTTGGAAGTCACTAACTTTCTCAACTGTAGGAATTGTTGGTTTAATTTGCTAAAATAATTACTTGTAGAAACTAATGACGTGCCTCAGTCAGCAAGGAAGGGTTTCTGTTAATTCATGGCAAGTGGGCAAATGTCAAGAGAGTACCCCCACTTCAGGTACTGCACTTGCCACTGCATGCCAATCCGCACTGGTATTGTGGTGCAATGGAAGGAAAGATGACATTTTGAAGAGCCCATGTCTGAGAACAGAAGCTGAATGGACAAGGACATTTTTTTTTTAAATCAGTCCTGATACCTTTTACTACAATGTGTTTGATTCATTTTAAAATATAAATTAAATTAGTAATCTTAATTAAAGACCCTATCAAAATTCAGTAGGTGCAACCTCTCCTGCAGTTAAATATAGGAACATTAAATAGGACTGGTCCCATACTTTCAGTATAAAAATGATTGCAACTGCATGTTGTACATCTATAATGCAACTTTCATGTTAAAACATAGGCCCTGAAGTATAACTGAATGCCTGAAGATCTATTTCAGCATTGTCTGTCTCAATCCAGTGACTACAGAGGAACTTTAAACGGACTAGAAACTAAATGAAGGTTAAAGTTAGATGAGATGAGTGTTTCCCCTTTGTTAACAAATGAATCTCTCTGGATTAGAAAGAAACAAACTCAGTTGTTCGGGGTTTTTTTTACAATAAAGACTTGCTTTCAGCCTGGAATATCACTATGCAAACTTGGTTTTTGTGCTGCTGAAAAGGAGTACTATAAGATTTAATTCTTTCTAGTTACAGAGATAGCCAGTGTTTCTGAAAATGGTAAGGCATCTTGCTACAATAGGCCAAATCCACAGTCAGTGAAATTCCACTGAAGAGACTAAGATGAGAGAGGGATCAATCTAATCATAGTCTTCAAGTAAAAATCTCCACCTCTCTTCTGCTCATCTTTTCTTGGTTGTTGCTGTTCACTAGTTTTTTTAATTGGATTGAATATATACAGAATGGCCATTAGGCTCCATTTCTGTTTATTAGTGCAAGATCATCTCATTCAATTTGCTTAATTATCTATTATTATTATAACTTATTTTAATGATTCTATAGTGTTTGCAGTGAACCTGGCTGTGATTATGTCCTTGTTATTGTCCTTGTTGTGCAGAGAATGAGAACCTGGAAATGCTCACAATGAGAGTAATGGGACTAAGAATTTAATGATGTTCCAGATTAGGCTTTATTTCATTTAGAAGTAGATTTATACGAAGTGGTGAGCTGTGATGGCAGAAACCTGAGCCAAAATATCCCTTCACTTCCTAGGTACCTACTACCCCTGCCATGAAGCAGCTCCAGGCCAAGTAACCAGAGAGTCTGTTATTACTAATACAATTACGAATATGACATGGTTGAAACATCAAATGAATTAAAAATATATTTTTAAACAACATAAAAATATAAAACTTTAGGAAATAAATTTCAAAAAATTAACTGCTTACTAAGGGGCTCTCTGGGTTGTTTTCACAACTGAATGACGGACTGTAGGCTGTCACTGAAAGGATACCTTCTTTGGATTTTGGATATCTCACTTCATTTACAGCATCCTTGACTTCTTTCCAGGCAAGCTCTTCACCAGCTAATTTCTCAGCATCCTGGTTAATGGAAACAAAAGCATTTGATTAGAAAAATAGTAAACTAAGAATATACAGTGATGATGAAAAACAGGGTAAAAAAAGATTACACTGATGAAAGCTACTTGTATGGATTGTATCACTATTTTTTTTGTAAATACACAAAGAATCATTTCACTAGCATTCATACTCACCCTGTGTTTGTAAGTAAATGAGACGATATTTTTTGTATCTCAAAGACCTGCTACCTAACACTTTGGAGATCCTCAGCCATGCTGTAGAAAGGATTTAGCAAATAATTTTGACTAACCATGTGGTGATCATAGAGACTTTACAAAGAGTGGGAGACTACCTTCATCCATTACGGTTATAAGCATCAACTTACAGAAGTCTACTACTCAGAAATAGCTGAACTTCAGTTTCCTTTTGTAACTCATTGCTCTTTCTTCCCTATTCTCTCAGATTCTATAAACAGCTAAATTTTCCCATCACTTTGTCATAAAGAAGGCAAAAATGCTTAACAGCTACAGCATAAGAGAAAGTTTCCCTCGTCAACTTTCTAGCAGTGTCTAACTACACCTTAGGCAAACCACTTGGAACAAATTTATTAAAGCATCTACAGACAGTTAAGCATCTTGTGGGATTTTCAAAAGCATCTAGATATTAAATTACCATTGCTGTAAGCACTTAAATACCTTTAAAAATCTGGCCTTTAAGACACTGCAGTTCATTGTCTCTCTCTTTCCTTACAAAAGGCCCTGCTACTCACAAATGGGTTTTGCAAGCGCAAATTCTTTCAGGAATATTTTAAATGTAGTTCTAAAAAAAGTCAGCCTTCAGCAGGGGTGGAGGCCTGGAGATGAACAGAGAAGGTGTGTGAAACTCTGAGAACTTTGTAATTAATTGATGACCACTGGGCATCACAGGAATACCTCTATGAAAAAGCCTGTAATCTGTATCTGTCTAGAACTGCATATTTTTCTTATTCCACTGCTCCTTATTTACCATAAATTCATAACAGAAAATATTTACAGTGAGAATCAGCACTCACTTTCACGTTTGATTTGCAGTTTTGTCTTTCCATCTGCTCCGTGAAACAGCAGACCTCTGTGTATTCCTGGGATGATTAAATCAAGATTGGTCTTAGCCGCCCCAGCACTCTGTAGGGCCTCACAAGGAGGGCAGCCTGACCCCACTGCATTTTGCACAGGTACTTCCCCTACAATCAGTTCTCTGATCAAATAGATCACCTGGAAATAATTTTGTTCATAGCTGAATTTGCTACCAGAAGGCATAAGGTGAATGTTAGGATAAACAAGCTTGTAGTATAGAAATTTTATCAGCACACTTAATATACATACCCAGCCCTCTTAAAGGTTTGTGATAGACCTACACTGAATCTGTTGGCTTTAACGTAACCTCTACCAGTTTTTACATGACTACATCAATTTCAGAACTCAGCCTGTTAACCTGTAATAATCTTCTCTAAAACATCTTTGTAGATCAAGCACTGCTCACTGATTGATCTGAAAAAGAAATCTGGCCTGTAAGATACTAATAATGATGTCTGTGAAATTTTAGGTTTAAGGAGCTATCTGAAAAAGAAAAATTCTTTTGAGCTATCTTTTCCCATTGGTGCAAGTATAATTCTCAGTATTTCTGTAACATGCTGTAAGCCTTAGAACTAAAACCTCAGAAGCATGAGAATTGGGACAGATTTATAAGTGAAGGAAAAAACACAACCATCCAGTTGCTACAGGCCAATGACTGATGCATCATTAGGACTCACTTTGCACACAGTGGGACTGACGGATGAATCAGGTTAAAGTGTTCATTGACACAGGATTAATCTTTCTTTCTTGTGCAGTCTTTTGAGTTGCTTTTCATTGTCCACTAGTGTTTCATTAACAACACAAACCAGTTGGGGTTTCCTCTAACCTGTACATCAGTGCATAGGGTTAAGTCATTACTGGCTCCATATCCAGGTAGAGAATAGGGAGTGTCTGTTGGACCAATAATCTCCTAGCCCTCTCTGGATTCATGGTCTTTATCCCCTTTGTAAGACACTTTAGGATGGAGGGAGCTGGGCAGGATGCCCAGCTCTGGGAAGGATTAAAGTCACAGGTTTCAATGAGATGTTTTCTGAGTTCTCAAGATGAGGCATTTTGGGGCCTGGCTTACGTAAGAACAAGCAAAGACCCGGCTAGTTGGGCCTTTTACACCTCTGCTGTTCTTCATCAAATTTTCATATACCAAAGAAGTCCTGCCCTTTCCTAAACACGCCAGTTCAAGGCATGGGGGCTACTACCAAACAGGCAGAATAACCAAACAGGCAAAATAACTAGGAGGGTTTGTCACTGAGAACACTGCTGTCTCCTGGCCTAATAAGCTTTTTCCAAGTGTTGTTTCTCTCCCTTGGACAATGCCTTGAAAGTCATGGCCATGTGATATGACTAAGCCAGCTAAAAATACAAAGCTGCCTTGGAGTTGGAATTATGGAAATAATTGATGTGATTAATAGTTACACCAAACTGTTTAATTTAATCTAAGAGCATGGCCGTAACAGCCATGGGAGATTTAGCTTTCCACAGAGTAACGCCCATTCAAAGCATCTCTTTTCAGAACATGTTCCCAGTCAAACCTCAAGGTGTGCAGAGCTGCCAACAATAATGGAATACAGTTTTTTTTCATCTGTAGAAAAGAAGAACACCAGCTGAAGAAAAAGAAGAGGCTTTTGAAACAGAAGGAAGAGTTAGCAACTTGTGCCTCATTATTTTCCTATTTATAGCACTGACACTGAACATAAGAGTTTGTTCTTGAGAACAACAAAATATTTTTGTCTTGGTCTAAAAAATAATTAGACTAGATAATCTAGTCACAAAAATGAATAACAACCTTATGATGGCAGAAACTGGCATTCTTTACAGTTCAGCTTTCACACATGGAGGCGTGGTGGAGAAAATTGAGAGAAGCGCTGAAGTCTTATGGGGAGAGCAGAAAAGACGGCCGCAACACATGCTTTTCCATGGCAAGAGCACAACCTCGCAATATTCTAAATAACACATGTACAGTCCACTGAAGGCAGAAGTGCCACTGGATGTGCTAGCTGAACTCACAATCAAGGATGCAAGGAAAGACAAAACTGATCCTGTGACTTATTTGAGCAATTATTCCAGCAACTGCTTTCCACTTAGTCCAAACATGTGCAGGGGAAACTTCTTCACTAAAAGGTGAGTTAACATGCAACAGCAACATTTCAATTCCATCTCTCTATTCTTCCAATACCATGGCAGGTGCTACTATAGCTTTCTTGATAAAACACACCTGGGATCCATCACCTTAACACTGAAGCTTTCTGGAAAACTCCATGGACTACCCATCCCTTGGACTACCTGTCCCTGACTGCTTAGACCTGTACTTCTAATCCTTAATGAATCCTATAATGAATATAACTGGAACGATTTCCAGTTATATTCAATTCTTCTAGTAAAACAAGCTATAAGCTAAACTCTTCGCGCTTCTCAAAAGAAAGACACTGTGTAGCTCTACATCTTGCATTTAGTTAGGGTACATAAAACACAAAGGCTCACCTACATAATTCAACCAGACAAAATTCTACCCTTGAAATCTATTTGGCTCTTCAAAAGAGGCAAATGCAAAATATTCTACAAAGCAAAATTTTCCTACCATGAAGAACTATTTTTCCTCCCCTAAATTTCATAATTATTTCACTGTATAAAGGATGAAAGAACAAGATTAATTTTTAAAAATATTTGCTTGAACATCATAATTTCTACAGCTTGTAGATCAGAACATCAGATTTTGTTTTCCTTTCAGAATACTTCCAGCTTTCATATCCAATTATTCTACAGACTCTTAAATTTGTAGATAGTCATTGCAATCTATGTTTCAGAAGCCTGAGAACAGACATGATCAGCTCTTCCCAGTGTGTCCTGTAAATGCTCATATAAATAGTCTGTGGCACATAATACACCACTAAATGTCAGTATTTGCTTTAAATATTACACAGCTTTCCACAGTTTTGGTTCCATTAGTGACACTTGTAAAAATGAAGCTATAATAACTTATAACAAAGCTATAACATAAGAGAGAGAGATAAGAAAACCAGAGGGTATCTGATGAGGTTTATAATCTGTTTGCATAGTGATCAAATGTAAAATGTTCTGCTGTCCTGGCCTCAAGTGCTAGGAAGATTTATTACAAAAGCACCATCTCCTGAAACAATTACAATTATCAGCCACCACAGAATTAAGCATTTGAAAATGTTCACCTGTCCCATTCCTTCCTCTTTCTTTGCTCCCCTGTTGTTAGTAAGAATTAGATCTATCACTTTCTGCTATTCTAGTGTTCTGAACATATCCCATCCTTAACCAAACTCTCCTTAGAAAGGAGGATAATCTTCAATGTACAAATATATGCTTCTCTTTCCTTCCTGTTATTTCACACTGCACCCCTTCTCCTGACTACTCTTCTGCTTCTTGTACCTCCTAAAAGTGCTCCCTAGCTATTCATTTCAAGCGCCACTCCTTTTACAAGCAATGCTGGCAGTCACTGTTCTTTGCTATTCCGACATTTAAAATCCTGAACGTTAAAAGATTCCCACATGGACAGAACATTTTCTGAGAGAAGGTATCTCTATTATCAAAACAAGCATATGCCAACCAGCCAGCGTCCTTGCCCCCTCTGCCCAAATACACTCCCACAGCCCCAACACTGCTCATCTGTAATGCTCTGCACCTCCAAAAATCTCCTGCACATTGAAAAGGTTGATTAAGGGCTATTCCTCCTTCCGCACTTATGTTACAGAACACAAATAGGACACGGATTTTGTGTCCTCTCTACTAAGTTCATCTTTCACCTTCTCACAGCTGGAGGTAGAGAAACAAGCCAGAGATTTGCCATGGAGAGGAACCGTGCAGCACTCCCTGCCTCCTGCCACAGAAGGGAGAAGTGGGGACAGGAAAATCCAAACAATAAGTAACTCTTACACCTCTTTTTCTTCTTCCCAACCTTCCTCCTACAACAAGTAGATCCAAGGGCATCTTCATTATATGCCTATTTCCAATGTTCAAATATCCAGTCCCACACAGGCAGAAACAAAGCTAGCTTTGTTGGGGGTGCTGGAGTGCCAGGCTGCCCTGAGTACCCTAAAATACAAGGTCTACAGTTTTCTGTGATCAGTATCTGCTCTTCTAAATACACAAATGGAATACAAGAGTGTAATGTAATCACCAGCAAATGTCAGTTTTACAATGCTAAAAGCCTATAAACTATGGCTCAAACAGAAATCAGGGGTTTAATATGAAATATTATTGGGTATGATATTTTTGCAAGACAGAAAAATCACACTAAATAAGGATAACAGTTCCTTCTGGACACACAATTCATACAATGATAATCCAGTTAGACAGCAGCATATAATTCTATTTTTGTTCTCTTTTTGTGAAAGCTTTAAAAATATATTTTAAAAGGAAGTTTTCTGGACTGCAATATTTTAACACTTTAAAAGCTACACATACCTCAAACATCTGAACATTTCACATAAATTGATGACTATGGCCTACAATATGCTTAATTTCTAAAAATTTCAGTGGCAACTAGAGATGTGCACCTCAGAACAATTCCTATCAACTTGATGGATTCAAATCAAAAGAGGTTTTCTTAGGTTTTGTTTGAATAAGGTGTCAGAAGAGCTCAGATACATTTAAATTAGGGCATGACATTTTAAAACACATCTCATACATTAAGCTCTGAAAGCATAAACAACAAATTTCTATTTCTGATTCTATTTAATATGCAGCAACTACTGAACATATGTTTCTAGTAAACTCAGTAACTCATTGTTTTATATGGGGTGGCAAAAGGAAAGCATTAAACAAGTGGAAGATACTGCAGATCTTCTGAAGCTTCACTTCCAGTAAGATGAGGAAAAATGTCAATGAGAAAATGCGATGTGTAAGCTGCTGTACTGTGGCCCACCTAACTGAATCTGTGACTTGAATGCTTCAGAGGAAATGGGGTACGAGGGCCTGCCGGGCACTCACAGGTGCATACAGCTACAGGCACAGCAAGAGAAAGCACATTTGAACATTTTACCAAAATAACAACGCCATCTCTCATAAAATATTTCCATTCTTTCTCATTTCCATAGATAATTTGTGCTCAACTTTGAAGGTACAGTTTTGTGATGGAACAGAAGTTTGTGATGGACGACTGTATTGCTGAAGAAAACTCACTGGGAAGCCCAGGCTATTGTGAAGCAAACTGTAGTACTAGAGTTTGACTCCACACTGGAACCTCGGCTGGATTTATATCTGTATTCTAGATGAAGTTTAAATTCAGAATCAAAGACCCCCTCATCTGTTACTATGAGGACTGTGGTTTATAGAAGCCTACAGCTTCAGCTGAGGATTTCACTCACCTTCACTCTTGCAAATGTACTTTGTTAAGAACAAGTGTGTGAAATGATCAGTGCACAAAGCCCACTCATAGTTCAAGGTTTACATGGGATTTCTGAAGTTTCGAAAGCTCCCCTGCCCTGCCCCATGAAAAATAGTGCCAGCACCATAAATGCTGATTCAACAATCCTTTTCAACGAGCATAAGGTTGTCCTGACCAGAAGCTGAGCTGTCAGAAGAGAAGATCTCGTCTTTTCTGTCATATAGTTCTGAAGAGCGTGAATGGGACACCTGGGAATTCTAACGCTACTCTGTCTGCAGACAAAAACAACATTATGTTCCCTGTGAGGCTATTGGGAGGTGGTGAACCTGACTTCTGAACAAACTGAATTTTTACTTTTTATTTTTGAATTCTGACAGCAAAATATGACACATTGCAGTTGGATACCATATTGCAGCTGTGCAGCACATTGCTCAGTATTAGGCAGGCTACATTACCTCACATAATCGATATTGGCTCTTCATGGATTACTGACTCTGGTGTCTGGAAGTGCATAAGAACTGCACAGGGTAGTAATAATCTAAATTGTGTAGGTATTGAAAAATTTAATAGTCATTCACACCATTCACGTTTAAGTGCTCTACTTAGGCATTCAAATCAAGATGAAGATCCTGCATACAATTAGTGCAAAAACCCTTCACATGTGAATAACCTTCCCTTAACTTTATCCAACTTAGTTACAACATTACAACATTGACTCGGAAATTTAAAAAGAATAAAAAGAGACATCAAAAACAACTGTGGAAAATTTATTAAAATGAGATGCTTTTAATAAAGAGAAAATTAAGAGCAGCAAGTCCATTTTAAGAAGTCAGTTTAAAATAATAAAATTAAATTGGACTAAGATAAGTTTATCCCAATAACATCTTAGATTTAATTAAGTTTAAAAGTATAAGTAAAGAGAGGAACAAATAGACCGACAGTTCTCAACCTCTACAGTTGCAAGTCCAATATCTGTCAGGCTTACAATTCTGCACACCAAAAATAGTAATTGCATTTCTGTCAGACTCATACTCCACTCTTACTCACTGCAACCCCACTTCAGCTATTTCTATGATATTTTTTGAGACACGCATTTTTAAACAGCCTTCTGAAAGATCACTGCATCTGCAGATTGTATATGAGTGAGGCAATCTCATAAATGTTTTACATTGAAGTAAAATGGCATCCCTCTTCCTACTGACTCTCCCTGCTTATAAATTCAAGGGTCACATTAATCTTCCTTGCCAGAGGAGAACACAATATTTTCCATTTCTATTCAGATACCCATGCTGAAATTCATCTGGCCAAATGTAGACATTTGGGCTACGCTTCTATTTGACAGAGAAAAAAACGGACTCGCAGGGTGTAATTTGTGTTATCCTAAAGCAGGGTCCTAAAATACATCAGACGAATAACAGTCAAAGTGTTTCCATTTTTCTCCATTTTATCCATAAAGAAAGTCTAGAGTAACTAGCTCAGATGCTGACATTTACATGGTGGCTGTCTGAGAGTTAGTGAAATAAATCATAGTGGTAGATCCCCATTTCAGATGTGGAACACGTGTTTTACCTTTGCAGTGGTGGTGCATTACATTTCAATAGGTCTAATTTACCAAGCAATTCCGGTTACTCTGTATTATTTACCTGTCTTCATAAATGTTTATTATTCTTTCAGCTTCTGTCATCCATGAATTTTCCTGGCAATGGTTTTGCAACTACATCCAATTCATTCATGAAAATGCTGGGTAAAAAGGGTTATTATGCACACACTCTGAAACTATTTGGTAAGCATTATATATAACTGATGATTACGGCGATTTAATGTTTAAGTGTGTTGTCAGAACAATCTTCAGAGTGTTGTATTAGGTTTGTATGACAAGGTTTTGGTAGCCGGGGGGNCAGAGCAGATATCCACCTGCAGCCCATGGAAGACCTCATGCCACAGCATCCACAGGTGGATATCTGCTGGAACAGCCACCCAAAGGAGTCTGTGGCTCCAGGGGAAGCCCATGATGGAGCAGGCTCCTGGGAGGACCTGTGGAAAGAGGAGCCCATGCTGGAGCAGGGTTGCTAGCAGGACTTGTGACCCTGTGNCTTGTGACCCTGTGGGGGACCCATGCTGGAGCAGTCTGCTCCTGAAGGACTGCACCCCATGGAAAGGACCCACGCTGCAGCAGTTTGTGAAGAACTGCTGCCCATGGGAAGAACTCATGTTGGAGAAGTTCATGGAGGACTGTCTCCCCTGGGAGGACCCCATGCTGGAGCAGGGGAAGAGCGTGAGGAGTCCTCCCCCTGAGGAGCAAGAAGTGGCAGAGACGTGTGATGAACTGACTGCAATCCCCATTCTCTGTCTCCCTGCACCGCTGGGGGGAGGAGGCAGAGAAATCCAGAGTGAAGTTAAGCCCTGGAAGA
>VXBO01012987.1:38971-69212 GCA_013400135.1 Rhinoptilus africanus | reverse complement strand
GTAATCTTCCCAAGTGGTCAGCCCCTTCTGCCACTTACTCTAAACTTCCTTCTCCCACTTGAGCTTTTTCAGAAGCTCCCTGCTCAACCAGGCAGATCTCCTTTCCCTAATTTCTTGCTTTTAGGGACAAACTGTTCGTGAGCTTGGGGAAAGTGGTGTTTGAACACCAACCAGCTCTCTGGAGCCCCCCTGCCTTCCAGAACCCCAGCCCACGAGATGTCTCCAAGCAGTTTCTTCAAGAGGTCAGTTAGCCCTCCTCAAGTCCAAGGTTGCGATTTTACTTCTTGTTGTTTTGTGAACACTGCCCACAGTCCTGAACTCTGACTTCTCATGATCCCGATGTCCTGAGGAGACATCCAAATCTTTTTATATAGAAAAATAAAATGACTCAGTTCTGTCGTCAAGTTTGCAAATGGCTAATTAGAAAAATATTTTAATGGTGTGGACATCAAATATATTCAATTGCTAGTTAGCCATCAACAGAAAATCCTTCTCAATCACAAATACATAGTGTGTTGTGTCAACCTTCTCACCCTCATGTGGATTTTTATTAAAGCTATTAGTATACAATCACTTTTAGTATTAAGGAAATGCTTTTATTGTGAACACAATACGTCATTCTTCAACGGCGGCCAAGAAACTATCTTCCATACTTATTCTGGACCTCCACGCTGTAAAAGAAAAGCAGACACAGCTGAATATATTACACTAAAAGAACAGGAAATGGAGATCAAATCATCTTTTGCACTGTTATAGACATACACGCAGGAAAAGCGATTTCCTCTACTAACATCATTACACTGTAGGTGTCCTTGTCATTTAACAAAGCTATGCAAGCGTGTTTTAATTTCAATCTCATGCCCATGGCACAAATTCTTCAAATTTTGTGCATTCTCCCTTTTTAAGCATCAGTGTTTACGACTGAGAATTGTTACAGAACAAAGTCAGGTTTTTCTTGCCTTTCATGTCCAATGCCGTCTTTACAAATATTGCAGAAAATATTTCTACCAAGTTTAATAAAATGTTTCCACTACTAGAAATAAAAGAGTTAACTTACTAATAGATAACTTACAAAAACTAGTCTGAGAAATATTTTGGACTTCAGTCACCTGGTAATAGCTTTCGCTGGTCTAAGAGCAGACTCCTGGGCTCCCGTCCAGCACGTTCGAATTACACACTACACAGCTGTTACGAAACAGGTAGTGACGGTGATGAACGCAGGCTGTGCCTACGGCTAGTTGTTTTAAGTCTGAATCCCTCTACTCAGCAATACCACAAGCTACGAATCGGTGAGAGTTGTGCATTAGGGATCTGTGGCTTGGATACTGTGCAATCACAGCCATGAAAGCTGGGCGCGCACCCTTACCAAGAATTACACGGCAATACCAGACCTGAGACTTTGAAGAAGGTATAGAAGTAAGCTAAATGATGGGTAAATACAGAAATAAACGAAACTTACTTGAATAAATTCAATCTCTTCGTCTGACATAAGTTTCCTTCTGTATTTCTGAGGTAAGGTTCTTGCTAATTCAGAAGTGTCTGGTGTACCTTGTACTCTACTAACAGGCGAAGCACTTTGGAAGGCCGGTGATCTGCCTCCTGCAGACTCCTGTGCTCTTGAAGCATGGGGAGATGGCACACTTGCTTGTAGAGATTCCTGTACTGAAACCCAGATTGCAAAACCATTTACAGAGATGTAACAAGACTGTAAAATTAGTTAATGAGCAGCCAATAAAAGTTACTGTTTATTGACAATTTTCTTCATGATAACAAATACAGATGCTCTACTTCTCCCAACCTGCTTTTGTTGTTGTTAAATATATCAAGAGCATAGTGAAAAAATTCTGACAGTAAAAGAAAACATGTTTGAGTGGCAGAAATACCGATGTAGAAACCGATGATAAATCGGCATATATCCTAACAAAGGCTTTTTCACTGGGGAGCTGTACTTGCAGAAAAAGCATACAGTGTCATAAACGTGTGTGAGGCAATTATGTAGAATAACTAAGATAAATAACTAAGATAATGCTTTTTGTTTACTGTGAAAACTGTGAAAAAGAGGTAGAGGCTTACAGAAAGATAAAGCTCACAACTACGACATGCTGCGACACGCAATGCAGTGTTGTTCCCATTTTTGATATTACAAAATGGATCATACCAGATTTTATTAATGATGTGCAGAGTGATCACCAGATATCGGGCATCAGCAATCAATGAAATGCAGAGACAAAGGAGTGCATGAAGTAATTTACAGGTGAGGCTTAAGAAATTCACGATAGAGAGGGTGCCTTGAGGCTGAGGACAGGAGAAGAGATGACAAAAGGGCAGCGTTGTCAAAGCCAGTGTTCTGAACCCTAGGTCTGTCCCACCATGGCTGCTTTTGCAACACAATCACCCCACCAGGCAGGACGGAGTCTCACAGTGTGTCTACTTCATAAGTACTCAGACCTCTACACATGAGGTTAACACACCTGATAAAGCAGAGCGCTTCCACAGGCAGCCCTCCTCAGTGCTCCTGAAAAACGAGCAAGACCAATGGAACATCTAAACAGCTGGAACAGAGGGACTATGTAGTTATAAGATAAGCAGCATCAAGACTGCATGAGTCAAAGAATGCAAGGAGTTAAAGCGACCTCCTCTCTCCCTCCTGCCTCCAGAAAGACCAGTAAGGACAAAGGAGAGGAGCCATAGCAAGTTCTAGTCATTGGGACATCATACACCCGCCACAATGTGATCAAACCATCATTGGTTAAAATAATAATAATAATAAAAAGACACCATTGACAGGCATGTTCAGAAGTCCTCAGTCAGAAGACTGTATCTGAAAGCCCCAAGTTGATCAGGTGGTTCAGGAACAATGGAAGATCCCAAAGAGAAAAAGGAGGACGAGAGCCCATAAGAATGAGCATATTCTAAATGGAGGAAAAGTATTCTGTTTCAAGAAATAACACACTTTATACATGAAAAAACAGGGAGCAGTCTCTCCAAATTTGTTTCATAAACCATAAAAATGTCTACAGACTTGCCAAGGATTTTCCTCTACTCTGTTTCTGTCTGAAGTGTAGTTGGAGTAGATGCATTTCCCAATTAAAAACATCAGAAGTAAAGACCCTAAAGTACCAGACTTATACTGCTGTTGCTTTAACTCAGATACAGTCTCTCCTACATTTTCCCCTCCCTTGAGACCATCTCATTGCAGTAGTAATACGGTAAAAAAATTTGGCTGGCCTTGCAAGCACCCACACCTCTAGAAGTTTAGTCTTGATCTGCAGAGCTCTGTTTGGCTATGCAGAAGCAGCAGCCTGGTATACAGTGAAACGCAGTTATTGCTACAGCATTCAAGCAAGATGAGGTAGCTTGAAATTTACTAATGAGACAACAGAATTTGATCAAGGTAGAAGATACAGCCACAAAAATCTTCCGATGCAGAGATAAACAAGAGGTAAGTAACAGGTTTTCAAGCCTTCGATAAAGCAGTTCACTGGCATGAGAGGTGGTGCATTGGGCTGACTGTGCACAACATGCAGTATTATGACAGAAAGTTACCACAGGAAACAGTTCCTGAAGAGTTCACAGCTACGTCAGAAGTAGCACTGATGTCTGCTGTAGACACTTTGTAATGTTAATGGATACACTAAAGATAAAGCTAAATTACAAGTGTGATAATGCTGTTGCAAATAACGTGGTACAGTATCATTTCTGAAGAAGTGTGAATAACAGAGCTTCTTAAGATGTCTCCTGCTTTAGTTTCAAATGCTTTGTTGACTCAAAAGGAGTATTAAAAGAATGTATTACTTACATAACTTTGATGTCTAAATGTAACAGTATTGGGAATCCTATAAATATCAACATAGGTTTAGGTACAAAAATTAATGTCAAAGTTTGCGATGAAATCAAATTTTTCTCAGCACTAATTAGGAATACTTCTTAAAATGTGCAGTGGGATGGCTCTCCCAGCTATAATCATGATTTTAAATAGCACAGACATCACACATGAAAAGAAGAGAGAAGGAAAATGCAACATCATTTCTGCAAATATCAACAAATACCTAAAAGTGCTTGACTTGGGCACAATCATTTCAGCCAAACATTAGTTTATGTAAAAATAAGACTTTATATATAACTAGAAAAACAACACTAGAAATCTTTGTGAATCTGCCTTGAACAAGAAATAAAGGCACGCATGTATTATGTGTATTCTCACAATTGTATAGAGTCTGAAGAGTCAGAGTTGCCTTTAACCTAAACCAACTGTTTGAGAAACTGTGCTCAAAATCGGTTGACTTGCACAGTTGAAACAGAAAAATTGTGTGCTGCTTCTTATATAAAACAGTAAATGCAAAGAAATGTAGTGCAAGCTGTATCCATAGATAAAATACTTACTTTTAGGTCTGGGGCTACTTTTTCTGTCTGGGAACTTAATTAGCGGAGTATGTGGCTTGACTACCTAGAACAAGGCAAGGTAGCAGGAGAAACAGGGGGAGTAAAACGTATTTCTAGACATATTACCTTCACAATAATAAAATGGAAGATACAACATATTACACAACCACTTCTATACTGCTGCTTTCTGCACCACCACTCTGGTTAACTTACTAAAGTAAGTTTACCCCAGGAGAAATTTCACCTTTAAAGGCATTCCTCCACCCTGAGGTCCCAAGCAGGAACAAGCCTTCTTCTCTTCCTTCTCTCGCAGCAATCAGTGCGTGTGCGGGCAGAAAATGCTACTGCAGCCGCGCGAATGCCATTATAAAATCCTAGCAGAGGGAATTGCTAGCCGTGCTATGTGCAGGTGTATATGCCTGTACGTATTCGTTCATCTGGCTGGACGAGATTGACAAGTTCCATGAAGAAGCAGCTATAAATGATAAAGCCGGGTAGTCGAAGCCGTGCTGCTTATTTTTAAAACCCGCCTTTTGAAGAAGACTCGGTGTCTCCCCTTCTCCTTGAGGAAGGATGCCTCAGAAAGGAGACGCCGGACATCCCTCCCTTTCTAACAGCGCACAAAAGGCTGCGGGCTGCCCTGGACCATCCCTTGACACCAGAGAAGNGCGTGACCAGGCCCACAGCGGACGGAGCCCCGCCCACCGTGGGCGTGGCCCGGCGCTGGCCCCGCAGCAAGAGACCGACGCGTTTCCCCTAAAATCCGTTTCATTTTCTTTTATTTTTTTTATTTATTATTCGTTCCGTTTAAAAGCCGATATTCGCCTACCGCGTTAAAAGCGAGACGCGTCACGCGCAACGGTTCGCTCTGTTTCCTCCGCACGCCCTACGAAAAAGGCGGTTTTGGCCGGGGAAAAAAAAAGAATAAAGGAAAAAAAAAAAAAGGGTATTTAAGATAACCGCGCTGCCGCTTTTACGTTGTTTTTTTTTTCCCACCGGCGTTTTCCACGAGGGCTGTTCCCGTGGGAGCGGCGTTGACAGGGCACATTTGCTGCGGGATGCTCTGCTTAACTCATCGGCGCGTAGCACGGCCACAAAGCGACTGGTGTAAATAAAGACTGTAAATTTTTCTGCCTTTTAAAATCACAGGTAACGCTTCGATAAGAAGACAAAGGAAAAAAAGCTGCAAACTCCCCAAAGACTAAGTTTCCCAGCGTGGGCTTTCCACCAGGGCAGAAAAGGCGGAGCCTTGGTTTAAGCCCATTTTTACACAAAAGCTTAAAAGAGAGACAATATTATTCTTTCTGGTGTTATTGCCGCCTTTAAGAGAGAAACGAGCTCTTGGGATGGGACAGCTGTGAAAGTGTCCTCGGGTAGTTTCATCAGCTACGATACCTGTTGAAACGTGGGGTTTATTTTTTTGCGTTGCTGGAAATTGAATTTTGCTTCAAAGAGTTGTGCGGCCACATTTCGAGTCTCTGGAGAGAACAACAACTTCCAGAAAGATTTAATAAATTTTCAAATTCTTAAATGTGTGGTCTAATGATACATAATAATCTAACAAGTACACTGATTACATACACTGCATAAAATTAAACACAATTTCTCCTGACTCACAGAAAATTGACATTTTTTTCAAGATGTAGAACAATTGCCTTTAAAGATGGATCTTCTGCCCAGTTGACTCTGCTCGCAATTATGATGTTCTATAAGAAAGAAAGATTGTTGGTTAAAAAAAAGCCTTTAAAGACGATTATCCCTAGTGCAATCTCTCAAAAGCTGTCTGTTTTTTAATTTTTGATTTGTAAGCCCTTGAAATTCACAGACATGTTTGAAGTAGGCGGGATGGGGGAGAGAGGAGAAAGGGAAGCATTGATTCAGACCCTATTGTCAATGTATGGGTGAAAAACCCCATGATGCTTTGAAATTGCTAGGGGGGCTCACGCACTGTCCCTGTTTTAAGCATAGCAATTTAGAGGAATTTTTTTTTTTTTTAAAACCACATGAAATAAAGTTTGCCTCAAACACAAGGTAACACAGGTAACATTCTCACCTTGCTATTCTGGATACAAAATGGGAATTACTAAATTTAACCAAAGAAGACTTGCTCTACTTACAGGTCATATTTCAGGAATACAAAACCAGAAAATAATTTTAGGAATCTAATCTAAACCCTGCTAAAATGTTTAATTTCTCATTCTCAGTTTGAGACGTAACACCGTTACCGATGCAAACTATTAGTAGAAATAGCATTCAGTACAAAAACACGTGGCCCTCTTTCTGTCCTTGAAATTCTTCTGATCACCCCAAATCACAGCATGGTTATATCCTGTCTTCTACTTGAGGCCCTCCAACGTGTTCTCTCTTTTTTCCAGTCAAAATTTTTAAAATAAACTGTGAGTGCTTAACTGGCGTTTGACAGCCGATAAACCCAAGAGTGCTGCAGTTGCAATTCACTGTGCCTCCCATCTTTGTACCTAAGCCTGTGGGGCCAGGCGAAGGATGCCAGGACAAGTCACACAGCGAGATGCAGAGTACCAGAGTGACCTTCAGTAGAACCCCTCCACCCCGCCGAGCACAGGATGCTGCAGGAGGCCCTTCCGCCCTACCCTGAATCACGAGGTTTACTTCCTCACTTTGCCTGACTCCATGCTCCGGATGACCTGCCAGCCAGCTGCACAGACACACAGACTGGTTGGCAGCGTCTGATACGTGGGCAACCAAAAGGCTGAAGGCTACACCGCTGAAAGCATTTGGAGACTGGCCGTGGTGTTCCTGATGCTGCCGTGGGTGACAGAGAGACACCCGTGTGGAGAGAAGGGGCAGACTGAGCAGCAGCGGCCTGGCTCACTGCTATCATCAGATTAAGACCTACTTGTTTTTCACAACCATGAGATGGGGAAACTGATTTGGGGGGTGTGTGTAGGTGTGACTCTGTGTAAGGAAATACAGTCACTGCTGTGACAGACATTTTCTGAGAAAATGCATGATTTTTGTACCTTTAAGGGAACAAAGGAATAAAGATAGATTTATAAGACTGTCTCTAAACTCTGTCAACAATTATCCCAAAGTAGTTTGTGACAATTTCATGCTTTTGGCCTTTAAAGCAATGAAGTTTTCCTTTCATACAGCAGTTTTTCCATTACTATCATTACTCAAAGTTTTTAGAAACCACAATTTTGTTTGAAGTTACATTTACCATACACTATGTTATCTTGGCTGTAATGCAAAATGGCAAACTTGCTTCTAAAACTACAGCACATTACCTGGAATACATTTTGAATTACTGTAGTCATGTTTCTCTCTTTTTCGAAGTTGTTATTTATCTGCTCCATCATTGTGCTCACATTCATTTTCGCTTGCTCCTCCTGTTTTTTCATCATTCCATTAATTTCCAGAAGTTTCTGTTTTCCAGCTTTTTTTAGTGCTGTTACATTATTAGGAAAACGAAGTGTTAAGAAGTAGTTAGGTGAACAGTAGAACTAAAGACGTGGTTTTTTCCTCAGAGACATCTAAGGCACTTCTGCTGCAATAACCCTAACTTCACACTCCGTCCCTTCCCTCCAGTATACCTCGGGATATTCCTTTCTCCCAAGAGGCAATGTGTTGTGGCTTCCTGGTATCAAAGTAAATCAATCAGTTCCCTGGCTGCTAGGAAAAGAGAAAGTACTTTGTATGGTGCCTGCATTTCCGTCAGCCATGGACATTTGAACATCTTCCCTACACCCCATTTTCGGTTGTCACAATTTTCATAGTCAGAGGTGTTTCAAACTTGATCAAAACCAAATTCCAAAGTCGTACAAGGGACATACAGACAACACCTGTGAATATTTCTAGGTTTTTATAGGAAGCCAAGCTGAAAACTACACTGAATAAAACCATTTAGGGACAGTTCATACATTGAAAAAATGCTGACACAGCATTTGTTCCCTTATTTCTGAAGGTAGTGGGGATGTTTGGTTTTGCTATGAAGACAGGTATTTCATGGTGTTTGTTCATTACTGTCAACATACACACCACTTCCTATGCATGAAAGCAAGAGCAGTTGTCAAAACTGTTGGCAAGCCTGGTCATATGACAGTAGAAGCATCCAGAAAATACATTTACTTTCTTAAAAGATTGACTTAACATCTAAATTTGACCCATTTTAACAAGACTACTGAATACGAACATATATACTACTGTGAGACTTCTTTGTAAGTAAATCCCCTCCCCTGTTCTGCAAACATTTCAGAAAGGTGCAGTCTGACAAAAAAAAATACTTTAGGTGTTGTAGGACTGATTTAAATTACTAAATGGTGTGTAATTTTCTGGGGAGCCAAGTAAACCACCACCACATTTTTTTCAAGTATCATCTTGCATCTCTCATTCTAACATGTCAGTCTCATGCTCGAGTAGGCAACACACCAGCTCATTTTTATTGTGCTTCCTACCCTTTTCAGAAGTTTTATAACTGTGTTGAGAGTTTTGCAGTTACTTCAGATGTAAATTAATACTGCACAAGAAAAACTTTAAAATATGAACTGTGCATTCAAATATCAATCAAAGTCAATATAGATAACACTTACAGAGTCTTTTCATTTTAATGTCATTCAATTTCTGTTCCTTCTCACGTGCTTGCTGAAAGAAAAAAAAAAATTTCCTAGCCTCTTGGCTCCAAAAAATATTGAAAGATGCTAATCCAATCCACAGAAGGAGTTAAGGGCAGCTCTAGAAGCAGACTTTCTCACATACTCACTTTAAGTAACCATTTCAGTAATTTTAACACCAGTAGAAACCACATTGTTTGGGCCACATATTTAGCTTCAAATGACTTATACGATCCTGTTACTTTCTAATTGGGCTCCTGCCCATGTTGAGGTTGGTATACCTGCTCAACTGCAACAGAAGCTACAACTGCCACTTACCTGCTGATATTTAAGTACTGCATTGCTGAGCTTTACTATGTGTTTCAGAGTTTCCATGATCAGTCTAAGGAAGGAAACAACAGTTGCATACCTTAAGACCATTAATATGAGTCAACAGCATAAATCAGTTATTTTAATTAAACAAAAAATCCCCATTTCCCCCAACACCAAAATAAAGCACAACTTTGTTTCAGTTCAGTCTAACATCCCAAATCACAGAGCTTAGAAGGCATTGAGGAAGCCCAGCTGCTTGGCAGTGGCCAAGAATTGAAGCTCCTGAATTATGGCGCGTGGCAGGGACATCATGGAGATACAAAGTTTTCAGTTGTATTGCTGACAGAAGTTAAATTTGTCATATTACACATCATAGGTGTGCCCCCATTAATATTGGGAAGGAAATTAGAAGCTAATTTTAAACATACTTGAAACTTTCAGTTCTTTTTCAAAGACATTAAGGTCCTACGTGATTAATTAATGAAGGCAGCAAAGCAGAGGCAAGGCTCAGTTACAAGCCTGTAACATGCTCAACTATTATAAACACAGGTAACTCGTGCATTAAAGACAAAAAACTTATCTATGAACAGTTCTCACTAGTGGATCTGTAATCAAAGGTTGGTTAACTCAGAGCCCAAATGTAAATTCACCCTGGGTATAAGAAGTCTGGTTGCACTGATTCTAGCCAGAAGGTGATGGTTTATTATTCAGTCTAAACAAGAAGGAAGCTTGCTTTTAAAAAAAGGTACAATGAAGTAACGTAGAAATGTGTCACATTGAACTGTGTCCATTCCTTTCTAGACATCCTTTCCCACCACACCACCTTACCGTGAGTCATTATCATTTTGTATCACTTTGTTTCTCAGGGCAACCATAAGTTGGATCCTGCATATTGTGGGGGAAGAAACATATAACTGATAAGAAACGATAAGAAAGAGAGAGAAGTAGATTTAGATAAGTAACAGAAGAGATATTTTCAAGGTTCCACTTATGTCTGCTTTCACATTGGAGTTATATATATAAGATACTCAGTATCTTTTGAATATCATACTTGTTAAATAATAGGGCTTAACTCTCAGGACAAGAAAGGCGCATCAGTGATTATTTGTGAGAGTGACAACTCCTTTCTCTCTTGCCAAACATACCCAGACACCATTAATCCCAGCGTCTGCAGAAGGGAAGCTGAGCAAAGGTGGGAATTCAAATGAACAGCTGTGTAACACAGGAGAGGTATAACACCTATCAACTTCCACCATTTGTAAAATACTGACGAGAAATACGATTACTGATTTATACAGACAGACTTCCACAATTTTGCAGGAACCTTTGGGTTTACACATTTCAACTTGTAATTTTTTTTTCCTTCTGGTATCTCCATCTGCATTCCTACTGGTTCAATGGTACTAAAATCTCTCATGTTTGCAATACACACTGCAACACTTTGAAATCCTTTTTCAATCAGAATTATGTATATGTACAAGTATGTGTGCACACATAAACAAACAGAAAACTTCCAAATAAACAGGAAGAAAATTCTACCTTTGCAAGGCTAATGTCTTGTTCTGGAAAGAGACTTTTACTTCCTCGATATCTTGTTCCAGATTTTGTGTGGCACTGAAGGAAAAAACCAAACAACCCCAAACAGTGTGTAGATAACAAAAAATTTAAAAGCAATGTCACATTTTTAACTTGTTCTCTACATGTCTAAAGTAATAATTTTTCCTTTAAACAACAAATTATTAAGGCCAGGAGTATTTTAACGTGGAATTATATTAGTGAATTCTAGCTATCACAAGAAGGACTGCAAATTTAGAAACCACATTGGATACAGAACTACATTAGCAGAGTGAGTAAAATACTTCTTCCCAGTATTTTCTCTTAATTTCCTTTATTTTCACCAGACTCCTGTGAAGTACTGATTGTTAATCCAGAGATCATAGAATCACAGAATGGTTCGGGTTGGAAGGGACCTTAAAGATCACCTAGTTCTAACCCCCCTGCCCTGGGCAGGGACACCTCCTACTAGACCAGGCTGCTCAAAGCCCCATCCAGCCTGGCCTTGAACACTTCCAGGGATGGGGCATCCGCAGCTTCCCTGGGCAACCTGTTCCTGTGTCTCACTACCCTCACAGTGAAAAAATTCTTCCTAATATCTAATCTAAATCTACCCTTTTTCAGTTTGAAGCCATTACCCCTCCTATCGCTAAGTGCCCTCGTAAGAGATTTACTAAGGAGCAGTAACTAGAAGAGAACCTCCAAACCCAGATCTTAACCCTTCTCCTCTTTGTTTTAAAATACATCGAAAGTTTGAAATTATCCACTGACGTACCTGTCAGTAAACTTTTGCTCAGTGATGTGTTCAAGGCAATTTTCTTGAACTGTAAAGAAAGAACGTCACCAAAAAAGACATAACAGAGACTTCTAAATACAATATACAGAACATTAAGGATAAACAGCTCAATGGCTATACTAACAGGGTACTTCTTATTCCTGCCTCTATGCCTTATCATCTCTTCCACTGTTAGTGAGACCACACTATCAACCAGCTGTATCAGAAAAATAATTAGGCTTTACAGTATTTTCATTTGACACTTTTTAGACGTGTCAGAGCTGGCTCGCAGCATTGCTTTATTTATGCAGCTGGCTGGTTGAGTGCAAGAGGACAGAGGCAATGGAAACACAGTGGGACCAAGAAGAAACACCTTAAATCAGCGCTGCTGACAAACACTTTGGCAGGCTTTTGGTAAGACTTCGGCACCAGCGAGCAGATTCCTGAAAACCATTGTCGTGTGTCAGAGCGTTTGAAGGGTCTAATGGGACAACGCGGGAGGAGAAAGGGCAGCGGCCAACGGCCACACGGAAGCTCCAACGCGTCTCTAAGGGGTGTCTGGGAAATGCCGTAAGATGCTCAGCCAAGAAAAGGATTTCATTGTTACAACGAGCGCTTTTTGAGAAATATTGCTTAAAAATATATACGTTGGCCCCGTCACGCTCGTAATTCCTGTAAGACCGCAGGGGGCGGGGGCTGTCGGGGGGATCAGCTTACTGGCATGCACCGCGGCGCTGTACTCCGTCAGCTGCTGCTTCATCCGGTCCCTCAGCCTGCGCCACAAGCAAAGGGACAGGGGTCAGTCACCCCCACCGCCGCCCCAGCGCCTCCCCGGACCACCCCCAGCACTGACCGCAGCAGCATGCGGACATCCGGCTTCGCCTGCGGCTGGATCGCCTGCGGCTGGATCGCCTGCGGCTGGATCGCCTGCGGCTGGATCGCCTGCGGCTGGATCGCCTGCGGCTGGATCGCCTGCGGCTGGATCGCCTGCGGCTGGATCGCCTGCGGCTGGATCGCCTGCGGCTGGATCGNGCTGGGGCGGGGCTCCCCACCCCTTCCGGCCAATCCTGGGCCTCTTCTTCGTCTCGATCGGCGTTTCGGCGCTCGGCCGCCAGACGGGCGGCGCTGAGGACGGCGGGGAGCCGCGACCGACCGGAGGACTGGGCTTATTCCCCACCATCGCTTTCCCCGTAAAAAAACCTTTACCTGCGGTGGGCTCGAGAACGGAACAACAAGGCAGCCCCTTCTCCCGGGTACGTTTCAGGTAAATAACAGAAGGGAAGCAGGAGCACGGTGAAGCGTTTGTAACAAACAGGGGGGAG
The DNA here is from genome assembly GCA_013400135.1 of Rhinoptilus africanus. Lineage (NCBI taxonomy): Eukaryota > Metazoa > Chordata > Aves > Charadriiformes > Glareolidae > Rhinoptilus > Rhinoptilus africanus. The sequence continues at coordinate 56,277 of VXBO01012987.1, read as the reverse complement.
AGGGGGAAGGCGAAGAGCCGTCATCACTTTCACGTGAAGGCAGCTCTCTGACCAGTATTCTCCCAGCGGTAAAGCCAAGATTTATTAAAAAAACGCTACCGTAAATAAAGACTAAGTTAATAGTCTAGTCTGACTAATCTGGCAGCTGCCGCCTCTGACCTAGTCCGCATTAGCAGACTGCCCCGAGGAGCAGCAGCCCCAGCTGGGCTTGCCGCAGGGCTCCCATGACACTCCTCAGGGCTGTTCATAGCCTCCACGGAGAGGCCTCAGCCCTAGGACGAAGTCAGCTATACTGCCGTAGAGGACACAAGCAAAAGGTAAACATACTTTATTAATAAACGACTGAACACCCAAATAAAGATACATATATACACGGTGACATGTAACGCCAATGTTGTCCAGTTACGTCTTCTTAACTAGAGGTTGTGCTAGATCCCATATGATGGAAGATTGCAGGTGTTCAGTGGAGCTTATCTTGCAGTTTTTGCTGCTGGCATATTTGGTCTTGATTGCCTGCAGAAAGATAAGCTTGATTAAGTTCAACCTGTTGATAAATTCACACTGAGGCTTGGTCATGAAGCCCAGCCCATACTAGCATGCAAGGCTCATGGCTGGCTTATGCCATTTTAGCAAGGTAGGTATCTTCATCTGAAATGGGCAGGTCTGGTCCAGGTCTGACAGTAGTGGCTCAGCTAAGCCAGCTTCAGCACACCACATGTTGACACTTAACCACACATACTACCCATGCGCACCGTGAGTTTCTTACCATCTGTTTGGTAATGCCCTCATTCACAAGAATTACATTCTTTGCTATGTGCTGCATAACTGGTAGAAGGTCATGCTCGGTGTAAGACATGTAGTGTTGCAGAGTTGGTGTCTGAAAGGAAGGGAAGTCATTAGACAAACCTACTAGAACAATCTGAGTACCCTGGGTTCTTTGTCTTCTCTTGCACTTGGGCAATCATGGTCTCCTGTCTCACAGGGGAGAGTTAAGAGTTACTGCCCTACTTCTGTCACCTTGTAATGAACCACGAGGAGACAAGAACATGATGTGGTACCACAAGGGAAGCAGAAGGCGTGCTCTTGGCCTGGAGTGTGCACAGGCACACCAAGTCCCAAAGTAGGACATGGTCTGACAAGCAGGACTTACCCACTCACATCCATTGAGGAGTTTCAGAGCCAAACAGGAAGCAGCTGCTGCAGTCTTGGATGGAGGGAAGTGAACCATGTCATAATCTACAATGGACAACTCCATCAGGTACTTGGCCAGAGTGTGCTGTTTCAAGTCCACCTGCAGGAAGTAGGAGTTGAGTATTGGCTACCCCTAATGTAAGAGCATCCTGTCAAGCCTTTGTTTAGTCAAACAGGAGGAAATATTTAGCAAACATTTTTGTAGCTATAAGCTTGAAATTCAAGTGCTCTAATTACAGAGCAGTTCTGAGCTGTATTAGGCTGCTCATAGTCAAGGACCACACCTTTCAATGGCAGTCTAGCAGTCACCTGCAGCACCATTTTAATTCTAGTTGTGGGTAACAACCACGTGACTAAAACCAGGCAAGTCCTGTTTCTACATGGAAGATAGGTCTCAGACATGCTCAATTGCTAAACTGTTGCAGCACTGAAGTGTTTTGAGCCATTTTAACAAGCTGCTACAGTCAAGTATTGCATTTTCCCAACTCCTCTTACAGTTACACTTGTTCTCAGCTTTACCTCTGCTATCTTTGAAGCCCTCCTTAGGAAGTGCGGAGGGACAGGGCGACCCAGACCAAAGTCCAGGGCTTGCAGGATCTTCACTTCCATCTGGCAGATTTGGGATGTGGTGTAAGTGCAATCAGTGACATAGGCAAAGTCTCCAATGTGTGGGGGAAATATCTCTTCGTATTTGCTGGCAATGAACATAGCTGTGATACCAACCAGCTGCAATGTCTTCTTGGAAACAGCATTGTCCTGTAGGAAGAAGCAGTAGAGATTTATCTGAATGACTTCGCTCAGAACACAGCTTTTCAAGCCACAGTAGCCACTGTAAGGTTTGTTCTATGACTCTATGTTCGTACTGGCATGTGTTACCTCTGTTGGCATCTGCAGGTGTATTGGAAGGATTTGAGATCAAATGAGGGAGAGGAGTAACCAAGTTTTGATCCAACAAAGCCACTGTTCACAGCCGAGAGGGTTATGTGGTGCATACAATTCAACATCACATGCCCTCTGGTGGTCAGCTGCATTTTGTTAAGGGTAAGGTGTCTAACAGTCCATGGGGTTACTGATCAGTGCTTGCTGTGCTTCAGCTTAGGGGAAAAGTGTTGCCCAGGGCTGGGCGAGACACACTCACCTGCAGGAAGCAATCGATGATACCAACTGCCATATACAAGGTCTCCTGGTGGAGTCTGAATTTCATCTGCACTTGCACAAGCCAGTCTATTAGTATGGCACGCATGTTCCCATTGATTTCCTGGCCAGACAGGTATTTGGGTCTGATGGGTTTGTTTTCCTGTGTAGAAGGACTAGGGTTAATTGACCTGTTGGCTTAGCTGGAGCATTCATGATGCCTAGCCTCTGTAAGGCTTATTGAGGAATTCAACACAGGCACAGCCCAGAGGTGCAGGCCACAGGGCATGAGGTTTGTTTGCTAGCGATGGGCTAGAAGGAGCATGGTACCAGTAGTACTAGTTGATTGCTCTAACAACCAGCATCTGTTTATGCTCTCAGCTCAGTTTAATCTTGTATTTTAAGTTGAGGGATCACTTATTAGTCCCTCAGGAAAATCCATAGGTGAAAGTGAAGTTCCAAGCCACGCCTATAATGACGGTCTCCCTGTGAGTGTCAGCAGATGCCCCTCGCAGTTCTGACCTGCTCCTACCAACCTCAAGGTCTCTCAGGTACTTGTAGATGTCCTTCACGTAACTGCTGCAGAGGTTTGGATCATCACCATCGTCCACATCTACATCTTCCACATCGAGCAAGACATCAGAGAAAGCCTGACACAGCATGTCCTCTGATGGGGCACATCCAGATGTCTCCATGGGGGTCGGAGACTGGGGCTCCGCCTACAAGGAAATTCAGGATCAGAGCAGGCGACACCCTGCCTCCGCAGCCCAGTGCAGGGCAAGCGCAGGCTCCCACGGGGCTCACAACCCCACTTTCAGGGCACGGGGGGGGGCCGTGCCCCCCACGCAGCCCAGGCCGGGGCTGGGGAGGGGGCTCTCGGCGCCGGGTGGTACCTGGGAAGGCTCAGGCTGGGGCTCCAGCCTGGGCTCTGGGGCTGGCAACGGCACCTCCTCCTCGGCGATGGCCTTCAGCGGCTTCTTGGTACCCGCTTTATCCCGGGAGGCGTCCAGCGTGGGCCTGGTACTTGACGCCCTCCTGCAGGCCGCCTGCTCCACCGCCTTCTTGGCGGTAACCCGCTTTTTCGTCTCAGTGACGCGGTTGCCGATGTCCCCCAGAGCGGTGCGGGGCCGCAGCCCCATCGTGGGGGCAGACGCCGCCTCCCCGCGCTTGGCGACAGGCAGCCGGCTGCTCTTCGGCGCCACCTCGGTCCCCGGCCGAGCGTGCTGCGGGGAGAGGGGAAGGCGGTCAGCGGCAGCGCCGCCGCCGCCGGCCGGGCCTGCGCGGCTGCACCCCCGGAGCCGGAGGACCGCGGAGGGGAGGGGGGGGCCGCACGGCTGCCCTCCGCCCCAAACCAAGCGTCGAAAGGGAGCCCGGGGGAAGCGAGGAGGTGCCCCGGGAGAAGGGGAAGCGCGCACGCACCCCACCGCCCCGCTCCCCGCGGGCGGCGGCCGGGCCCGTCCCGCACCTACCCTGATGGCCTTGAGCGCCATGGCGAAGAGGAGCTGCGGCACCGCAGGAGCAGCACTGCGGGACCGGCCCAACCGCCGCGGGTTTAAACCGCTCAGCCGCCGCCGGTGATTGGCCGCCCGCCGCCTCCCCATTGGCTGCCCGCGGGCCCGCCCCATGCGTTACCGTGGCGACGGGCACGGGGCGTTCGAAAAGGGGGCGGGGCAACGGCCGGCGCGGCGGGACCCCGCCCTGCGCGACCCCGGGCGCGGCCCCACGGGGGCTGCGGGGCGGTGAGCGGGGCCGAGGCCCGGCTCCCGACGCCGGCACGCCCGGGACGAAGCTCCCGGACAGGGGGAATGCTCGGAAAAAGACGGGGAATTTCTGTCCCGGAGCGTGTTCTCCGGCTGGCGACCTCAGCTCAGCCCCCGCCAGAGCACTCTCCTTAGACCGGGTTTTCTTAATGGACTCCCCCGCTTACATCCCAGCTCACTTTTTAACCAGAAAAGCCAAGGCGCACCACACAAAACATTACTGAAAACCGTATTTTTTTTTTCCCCATGATGTATGCATATATTGCTTGCTGCCAGATGCACGATACTTAGCTGCAGTTTGTTTTAAATCTTGGTTTCATCTTGGAAAGTGCTTTGTTGCAACTGCCTGCGTACAAACCACACCACTAGGCTGACAACTCCCCCACCACAGTATTTCACCAGTGATTTGAAAACCTGCCCTTACAGCACAGGCCTATTAATTAGATCGTGCAGCAGGGGGGAAGCCTGAACCGTTCCTTGTGGGATTACTGCCAGATACGGGCTCTCCATAAACGAATTTAGGATAGACGACGCTTATGGCCCTTGTTTTCCTGTCGGGGCAGCCAGGAGAAACACCGTGCCCTGTGCGCGGGTTTGCATTTGCCTGTGAAGCGTCCAGGTACAAGCCGCTGCTCGCTGCCAAGGTCACCTAGCGTGGTCCCAGCCACCGGATTTGTTTCGGGCTCCGTTGCTAGCAGCTGAAGTACGGATTCAGCATGTGCTCAGAGAAAAGCTGTGGCAAGAGTGAAAGCTTTTCAAATTATGTTAAGGTAACTTGATTTGAAAAAAAAAGACTAACCCCCCACTTTTCATCTACTGATCCCCATGGGGCTAATGCTTGGTGTGGCAAAATGCTGTCAGCTCCAGTACCATCACCTCAAATAAATTAATTATCAACTGAAGCTTTTTGCTTTAAAACAGGTTTTCAGAACCAAAATTCACGCTGCTTACAGGCTAAGTGTAATTGTGAGCTCTGTTATTGAACTGACCTGAGCCTTCTGGAGGAGGCAAGGTGAGAAAACCCCTGCCAAAGACATACATCAGAAGGAAATAAACAGGGTCAAGCTTTGGTTCTGCGGCGCCAGACCGAGACAGGAGGGACTGTGATTTGTGTGGTCCATCTTCATCCCTCTATTCAAAAGCAACGCAAGTTTTAGAGACATTCTGGCGACAAGTTTTTCAAGTTAATCCTGTACTGCAGATAGTGTTCTAACACAGCACGGGAGGAAGAGAATGTAACGCAAACTTCTTTAACAGTTACAAAAGAAACTATGCAGTTTGTATAAACAGTCTGATAGAAGACAAACAGAATTGCTCAAGGACATTTCTAACGGCCTTGCTGGTGAATCTGATCTCACCGTGTAATTCCCACATCACTCTATCCTCAAATTCCACTGAGATCAGTCAGGTCCTCATAATGATATTCAGGTACTGATCCAAAATACCACAACAGGAAAGCAGTACGACAAAGTAAGACTGCTGTTATATATGGAATGATGAAAGATGTACTTGTTCTTGCTAACCACTGAGTTGATTTGCTGAACTCCAAGGAAAATAAATAAGGGCTTCAGACAAGAAGACAAGGGGGCACAGGAAGACTGTAAACAGATGTCAGGATAACTGAAGATGTATGTTGTTACCATTGACAGGCTTTCACTAAAGACAGAGATTTGTTTTCTTCGCAGTATTAAGACCCCAAGACGCGTAATTATTTCTTAAACACACTTTCCAGCCTACGAAGTCTCAATTTGCAGTTTGTTTCAGCAGCTTGCCGAGTCCCAGACAACTGTCACAGTTCAGCATTCTAAACCTGGACTGCTTCCTTGGGTAACACAAAAAAGGTACCGCTGGCGACAATACACCTGAAGCTGTGTTCTGGTATGATGAAAAAAAATCAAGTAAATGGCAGAATAACATATCTGGAAGAGGTGAAGTTTAGCAGAGTGTTAGGATGCTCACTGATTAATTACTTTAAGCTTCAAACTATTGCATTTGCAGTTATTCATACAAAAAGTACAAAAAAAGTTATTTTACAGAATGTTCTTGTGATTCTGAGTCTTCCCAAGAAACAGGAAAGTGTCTGCAGCTTTTTTCCCCCTCCCAATTTCTTGCTGTTAACTTGTGGATTTCTCTCTTTAAAAAATAATCTGATATAAATTTTAAATGGTAACATTTATTTGCTCTGATGCATTAAAATTAAGTTTAGAGATCAGATTTGTATGCCAAGACATAATATAAAAACTGTATATTTCTATTATCTATGAAAATGTGCAAAACCCATGACTTCCTGCTCGTTTTTGCTCCTCATAGCAAACGTGTCATTTTTTTTTTCATTCAAAGACTCTTCAAGCTATGTTTGAAAGAAAGGAAAATATTTTTCAATTGGTTACGTTTGCATTCCAGTATAAACTATTTCCATTTCACACTGCTAACATGAAGTTATAATCATGATGTTCCATACTTAACAGAAAGTATGGAATATATCTGTGCACATCCACAAGTTGCAAGACTTCTGTTTAATAAACACCAAGTACAGTATTGAAGATTTCCATTATTTTCACATATACAGCAAATATTCAAGTCCATCTTATTTCCTTTACAAAAGCATCTTGATCCAATTTTAACAAAGATAGTATGTTTAAAAAAATTCAAATATATAGTACATTTGTTTCTGTACATGTATGTGCAAGATCTCCAGACAAAAATTAGTACGAATATGGAATCCTACAGCTTTACCCTTTTCACCTCCTACGGCCAACACAACTTTGAATCACATGATGTAAGTACCATCTTTGTAGTATTTCATGGATTCTAGTTGCTGAGTCATTGCAAGGACATCCTGAAATCCTGTACTAAGTCCGGACATGTGCTGAAAATAAGCTTCCTTCTCCACTTGGACAGTCAGGTTGTTTACACCAGCATCTTTCAGAATCGCTGTAACCTGAATAGAACAGTACGGTTAACATTAGCATTACACTTCATATGCATCTCACAGTAACTTGCAATATTCTGGCTCTGAAATACTGTAGATTAAAAAATAATCATCATAAACAATCCAATTTTCTGGAAAGCAAAGACTAGCTTCAGAGGGTATGGCTTTGCAACACCTGCATAATGGGTCATTCTCAGTGTCTTGCATAAGGAAGTGTCTTTTTAAGGGAAAGAAAATCCCAAGGCAGAGAGATATCAGTAAGCCAGTTATAAACCCACAATTAGCATCCAGATGTCCCTACCGTTTACTGCTTGTTTTGCAGTGTGAGATCCTCCTCATTTTCTCAGGGAAGATATATTGCCACTTTCAATAGCGAGAAAATCCTTCCCAGGCTTTTTTTTGGTTTTGTTTTGGCAGGTGTTTTAGCGAACAACTCTTGATGCAACTAATTCCAAGCTAGCAGGCAAAGGGAAGTATGGCACAAGAGACCAGCTCTGAGATATTAAATAATAGCTACAAAAATAATCACAAACAGCAGCTTCAGACTTAGTCTATTGCTGAAAAAGGACTACGCAGTAAGAAATTAAGACATCAAGGTCTAAAAACCTTGCACCTTACCTGCTGAACAATTCTCTGTTCCATCACATCTGATACCACTTGCACATGTATTGTACCTGCCACGACACTTGCAGAGTGACACCAAAAATGAGGATCTCTGTAGGATATGACTCCCTCTATTTTTTGTATCTGTAAAGAAATTACATCAGAAACAATGGATTTAGGAACACATTTTCAGCTTGTGTATGGACACGGATATCAGTGGCAAATACTTCACAGGGTAATGAAGCTGTATAGCAAAGCAGCTTTCCAGCTAAGCTGTATAGAGAAATATGTAGTATTGAAAGGTCATCTTGCTACTACTGTCAAAGGCTAGAAGCTAAAAGTCAAACTAAATGAAAAAACTCAGCAGACTGCAATGCTAAATGGTATGAGAAAAAATGATTTAGTGTACAGATCAAAATAACATCAATGGGCAGACCAACCAGAGAACTGGCTGGGCATTTAACCATTTCTAGGGCATCTGTTACCTGACTATCCAGGATAAGCAGCTATTTAATTACCATAGCTGGACTTAATTCAGAGACATAATCTCTTTCCATAATTTACCATTTTTTCAAATTGATCTTTGAACTGAGTCTGGCTGTAATGGTTTAAACTTTGTTCACAGCAGCCCGTACGGTGCTGTGTTTTGGATTTGTCTAAAGCAGTGTTCATAACAAACCAATGGTTTTGGCTGTTGCTGAACAGTGTTTGGGCACTGTCAAGGCTGTCTCCTTTTCCCGACTCTGCCCTCAGCCCCGTGGTCAGGCTGGGGGTGGGTGAGAAGTTGGGAGGGGGACACAGCTGGGACAGATGACCCAAGTTGCCCAGGGGGATATTCCATGCCATGTAACAACATGCTCAGCTGTAAAAACTGCAGTAGGGGGAGAAGGGTGTTTTTTGGCTTCCAAGGTGGGTGTTGCTCGGAGGCTGGCTGGGCATCGGTCTGCTTGTGGAAGGTGGTGCACCATTTGGTTTTTTCCATCTCTGCTTTTAAACTGCCTCCTCTCCTGTTAAACTGCCTTTATATTGCTCCCAGAGTTATCTTGGTTTTGCTGCTCTTGTTCTCTCTCCTGTCCCACTGGCAGTGGTGGTGGTGGTAAAGGAGGGTGCGAGCAAGTGGCTGTGAGGATACCTGGCTGCTGGCTGGGGGTCAACCTACAGCAAGCATATTGTTTTACTGTGATGTATTTTTTAAAATGCTTTTCCTATTATCTTTTAATGAATTGCTCTTCGTTTGTTTTCAAAAAGTACTTATTTTTTCCTCCATCTCCCAGAACTGCTTTGTCTTGCCTCATGAAAAATGAAACCCCACTGTGCACCTTACCTTCCTTTCATTACACAAGTTTCTCCCAGACAATTTCTATTTATTCTTTTCTTCCTCATGCAGATTAAGAACACATGCCCCACCCTACTAATTGACAGGACACCATCAGGATAATCTTCTTTGCTGCCCCTAGTTGATAGGATCCTCAAAGAACACGTAACCAGTTATTTGACAGAGAGGAGTTCTCCACACTGAGGTCTGCACTACGATTCTGGGTGGGAACTTCAAATGCGCCAACAGTGAAGACCAAGTACAGCCTTAAAGTAGATACTGTGCAGCCAGGAACAGAATGGACTAGAATTAAGAAGTATTTAATAAAACCAGCTTTACTTTTGCCACCTCACCTACTGTGAACCAGCATGCCCCTCATGATATGGACAAGTAAGAAAACCTGCAATTTCAGGCTCAAGATATAATCCTGCAGCCTGAACTATACGCATCAAGTTCAAAAAGGCTGCATGCTTTTGGGAATTGCTACATTAGTTTCTCAGTACTAAGTACCCTTCCCACAGTGTTACCATACTTCTCTGAAATCGTGAGCTACCCATAAAAGCAAAAAACAGTACAAATTTTTTTAGCTGCAAAACAACTTTGATCAGTAGAATTTCTAATCCTGTCACATCTCTGCAGAATAGATTTTAGAAAACTTGAGACATGAAGTTGTCAAAGACAATGGAAACTGTCAGACTGAGCTACTTGAGTTTATTAACTATTAAAAACAGTTATAGATTTATATGTTTATATATGATAAAGTTTAGAACTGTAGTTCTGACCTTTTCTAAAGCAGCATGCAGATCTTTCTCCTGCTCTGGAGGTATCCTCAACAAAAGCACTTGACAGGCGTCTTTCAATAGTGGGATAACACTAAGAAAAATCAGTGTAGCAATAAAAAGGGAGCAGAGTGGATCAGCTATGAGCCATCCAAATTGCTGAATAAATATCGTGGATACGATAACACCAACACTGCCGAGAGTGTCTGCTAACACATGCAGAAACACACCTGAAGACAAAATAAAATGACTGATTAAATTGAACAGTTCTATTTAAAATATACATGTATCTCGAACAGCAGAAACACAGTAGGGTCTTAATAAATATAACAAATACTCCTCCAGCTAAACAGAGGCAACTATCTGCCTAACCCGGTGCAAAATTAAATAAAACTTTTAGCTTTTCTAAAGGATTACAAAACAATGTAAAGAAACCCCATTTTTACTCTACAGCGCAACGATCGAGACAGGCATTTGCAGATTAAACCAAACATAATCAGTCTTTAAACTCTTAGTGGGACTTGTACTATATATCATTTAATTCCACATAGAGGGACTCATTGATCCTTAGCAGAGGATAAAAAGATCAGTGTAAATGTCTTGGCCTGCTAATGTGGACATATTTTAATAAATAATTTGGGTTTTTTGTATGCCAACTCTGCTCCAATTTTATAAGATTGTCTATCTGCTACTGCTAGGAATAGTCCTTTATACTGCTTTAATAGTGCGTAACATTCTCAACGTACACTCAAAGGGCACAGAAAAATAGTCACTAACCGTTTGTAAGATTAGTGCTAGTTAAGTGTCAGGATTTGAAAGAATATTGAAACAGTTAAGCGTACAGACACACTTCACAAAAATGCCAGAAAACAGAATAGCCAACTGAATTAGGGTATTAGCATAGGTATTTTATATCCAATGAAATATGAGACTATTAGCTAAAAAGCTTATGCTCTGACAAGCTTACACAAAAACCTCATTCCTTTATAGATCTTTTTGTAAGCCAGGTAGTCAGTAAATAACTACCTTCTAACTACCAAGGAAAGAATTCTAAAAAGTAGCTATGCTGAAATTTTATATCTATTAGTCTTCTCAGTTAGCTTCTAATTTTAGATTTGAAAAAAAAAGTTTCATCTTTCCCACCTCATCTTCTGAATCACAAATAGAAGCATATTCTCGATTGCTGGTCTGCATTTGTTGTTCTGCTTCTTATCCCCTCCCAGTTTTTTTACAACCAGCTGCCACATGATACCTAGAAGCACGGTAACATCTTTGTAGATAGAGACCGTGCACATTCATTTCCAGGTGGAATTTAGAACCATGGACTTTAATCTCTTTCAGTAAGGTTTACAATGGCTGTTTGTTAATGTTAATGAAGACTGCAGATTAATGATTTTATTGGTCCTTATGTATTACCCACAGCTAAGAAATCCATGCAAAGAAACATTTCAAGTTACGTTTCTTCAAGTTAAATTCATTAATGAAGAAACAATGCAAGAAATTCACATATACTACATTAAATGGTTGTCAGATCACTTCTGAAGATTTTAAGAATGACGCGTAGTACAGGGTCTGATTCTGAAAATCTTCACAGTCTGCTGGAAATCACATGCATCATTTACGATTCAGCCATCTGTACTTGCCTCTCATGTTGGTATTCATGCCTCCTCCGGAAGACCCGTGGGAATGTCCATGGCTGTGCCCGTGGTCACTATGGGAATGGCCGTGCCCATGGCTATGGCTGTGCCCGTGGTGAGAATGGCTGTGATCGTGGGAGTGACAACCTCCCCGAGAAGCCCCATGGGAGTGCGCGTGGCTAAAGGCACAGATACCAACAAGGTTTACGATCAGCCCTCCAACAGAGACCGGCTGCGAGAGGGAGAAAAGTCTTTAACGTCGCTACATCTTCAAGTTTATTTTCTATAACATGGTAATCAGAAACACCATACACCTAATATAGGAAAATTGTGGAAGGATTATTCTAGTGTGGATTCCTCATCATATTCCTTTCAGCATACAAGCTGGTTTCCAAGTAATTCTCTTCTCAAAAAAATCCAATTCTCCTTAACCTTCCCAAAAAACCCCACGCAATAACCACCATCAAAATGCAAAAAATCAGGACAAGATAGCAAGTTTAATTTTAAAAAGGGGCGATTGATTTTATTTATTTTCAAAAAGAGGTGAAGTGGTCTGAATGCAAACTTTGTTTTACTTTCATTAGCAGAAAAAAATATTTGTATATTGTACCTACGACATGCACACTCATCTAAAACTGTACTTAACTGAAGACAGCAACTACTGCTTTACCGGTTGAGTTATGCTTTTTATCTGCCTGCCTATTTTTCTACTCTTCTCTTGGAAAACTAGCAAAGCGTAAGAGTAATTCCATCTAATACAGGAGTTAAGCAAGTCCTACTCGGGTGTTATTAGACCTTTCCTTGGCTATGCAGGCTTGCTCACGTGGGGGTAACTCTCCCACCTCCAAGAAACAAAATCAGTAGTGAAAACAGAGCAAATATTCAAGATTAAAAATAAAAAAAAAATCAGGACTTGATTCCAGCAATACATAATTCTAATTGTGCCTACATAAAAATATTTCTCTTTGTTACTGAAGAGAGGAGAACACAAATTTGTGTGTGGATGTGGGAGAGAAAACAAGTGAAGCTGCCAATGTAATAAATGAAGGCTTGGATTTGCAGAATTCCGTAACAAATTAAAAAAAAAGTTTAAAGAAAATTAACTACTGCATTTTAAAGAAAGCGATGGAAGCTTGGGAAATTAAGTGGGGAGCCCGTGAAGCGGCTGTGGAACGTAGACAAATGCGGCTGTAGTTAAGATTAGCTACACACAGCTTCATCATTATTTATGCCACAGTAACACACTCAGCATAATGTTACAAATTCTGGCTGATTGGCTATTTTTTGAGGTTTCTCAGAGAGTAATACAAAATCTTTTCTGTAATAATTGACACTGGTATACATAACAGCCAAACCAAATTTAGTTTTGTACGGAGAATTTCCTTGCTGCCTTTTGCTATAGAAAGAACACCATCTAAAAAGATGAGAGCTGTAACATCTTAGAAAAAGATTCAATGTGACTGTTACAATTAAGCTATATTCGTGCCTATATATATTTGTATTTTAAAAACACACGTAGTTTGGATTTTGAAATGAGAGTACGTTAAAAAGTCAAGGCACAGTTTAGATCTCCGGAGTATGCAACTTTAGTCTACTTTTTTTTAATATTTTAAATAAGATGAACATAAATGAATGAAAAATTGCCAACCAACATTCCAAAAGAATAACAAAACTTACAGTTAGCATATTTGTATCTATGTCAGGAGGATCCACCAGTCTGGCCACTGACTCCATGAAGACAAAGAAAGCAATTACCATCAGAAAGAGGCCATTAATAAATCCTGAGAGAATTTCTACACGTCCATACCTGAAAAAGAAATACATGTACTTTTGAGAGTGGAAAAACAGGTACTCTGAGCAAATTTCAAAGTTATACTAAATAAAGGTATAACACATTTATATAGCATTAAGATTGCTTTGATTTTTTTCCTTAATGGCACAAAATCATGCCTTAATTTCTGAGTTAGTTATTTATATAAGAGGTAGCTAGTTTGCAACTGTCCAAACACCAATAGTATAAGGCTATAATAATGTAAGCATTTTTTTATATATACTGCACATTTAAGGCTTCAAACTGCTAAACTGCCATGCAATTTAACCATACAAATTTTGACTATGTCAGCACAATTGAAATCCTCACATAAACACTGACTTTTCAACATGTATTTTTGTTTGACATGCATACATATATAAAGTGAGGCAATTTCTACATAGTATTCACAGGGATAAAGTTTGATTTGTAGAGAAAAATGAAAATTACATTTCAGACACTTTTTCACTGGGGTAAGAGGGGAACAGCATGAACACAAATGGAACAGAAAAGACATACATCAAAAAAACCACACAGTTGCATGCACCATTAAAATATCTTGAACATACCTTTATAGCAGGGCATTTTAAAATGATCAAGCAGAATAATTTTCAGATAGTCCTTAAAGAACCTAATATACATACCCATAGGAAAATATGCGAGTTGCTTTCCATCTCGTCATCAGAGCTGCAAAAAGCCCCATCACTAATGCAGAACAATCAAAAAGCATGTGAAATCCATCAGAAATAAGACCAAGGCTATTGGTCCATACTCCATAAAAAAGCTCCACAAAAGTGAAAGCCTAAAACAAAAGAGAGTTTCAATTTTTCTTCTAACATTAACTTGTAATCTGGTATTTTGGTAGCTAGCAGGAAACACTTTTCATAGGACACTTAAGAGTTTTCAAAGGTATTGTTTAAAGTATTTCTAGACCACTTTATCCTCCAACAAGAAAAAAATAAGTGGTACACTCCAAGTTTATGAAAAGACATTTTTGAACCTACCCTCCCAAAAGCCTTAGACCTAAGAAAACAACCCTCTAGAGCAGCAGATTAAAGTTTTCATTCAGAATTTTAAACTAACCTTGTGCAGAAAAAGTTTTAAGCATTTTGTGATTAAATGATGTAACACCTCAGATATGATCCATTATTACTGTAAAAGCAATACTGTCTATACACCTGTTCTGTAAAAATTTTCTTCAACAATTATTTGACTGATTAAATCTTGTGAATTAGTTTTCAGAAGAGTACACGAGCAAACATTTTTAATACATACATTTTCCGTGTATGATTTACTACTATTAATTAGTCTGCCTGTGCAAACTTTCTTTCACATCTGTTGTATTCCATAATGGAATTCCTTAAAGTTATCATAGATATCTCCAGGTTTTCCCCGTTCCCGTTTTCTTGGATAATTGCCAAAGGACAAAGAGAGATCTTTGCAAATGAGATTCTATCAGTCTTGCTTACTGCATGATGTTTTTCTATTTGAGAAAGAGAGAAGCTAAAAATAAACCCAGCCTACTCCAAAATGACACTCATCAATCCCACACTTACTATTTTGTTGTCCCCTCCTTGAAGGCCTCATTAGTTTCAGCTTATCTGCTGGTAACATTGACATACCTCAATCTTAAACCTTCCATCATGCAAGCATTTACTTACTGGTACAATAGTTACACATAGAACCAGTGCCTCACTCTGACAACAAATCAAAGTGACCTGCCACTTACTGTAATATTATCGTAAGAATCTTCTATTTTTACATTTATCTAATGAAAGTATCAAGGGTCACTTTAAAAACAATCAATCATGCAACTTTTAAAGAATAACTCTTCTTACTGTACTATGTATGCACTGTGATTTGGTTTGAAAACAGACATGCACTTACCAGATTTAGGCACGAGAATTAGAAGATCTGCCTAGAATCATACTCCTCAAGAATTTGTTTCAGTGACTCCTTAATAAACCGGGGTAACGACTGAGAGCTGTGCTGCAACGCGTCACCCATGAAGTTATAGAGCGGAGTGCCTTCCGGGGAATAGCCAATAAGGGTACCCTTCTGCCCTTTCCTGGAGGGGGAGGACAGGATATTGGCAGCTGCAAGGAAAGTATTGGAGTTTTTGTTGCTGTTTCTAAGTTTCACAGTTATTTTATAATGAGTTTTATCAGCAATCAAAGCTTACGTGAAGTTTGCAGGCAGCAAAGTGATTGTCAACTTCATCTTGAGGTTTAACATTAGATTTCATTGCTATGTAAGATTAGATCATCACTTCCACAACAGAACAGATCTACTACATTCTCCTTTTTTTTTGTAGACTGACAGTAAAAGAGCATAAAGTTACAGGACCTTTTTATTCCAAAGAATCCATAAAAAGATCATCCAAAAGAATTCTGCACACACCTATTTTCTGATTGGCTTCCCAGTCACACAGACAATAGATTTATGTAAAGACAAATTAAGAATACGTACATAAAATGAAGAAGACGGCACTCACTACCACACCTCCAGAAAGAACGTGCTCTGTGCTTTCATGGTGTGGGGGCTTGTTCATAGCTCGAAGCTGGTCTGTTATTGGATGTGTCCAAAAGTTGCCGAAAAGCAGTGCACTAATGAAAGTAAGAAAGGATCCATATCGAGCACACGTGGAAGCTTCCATTTTGACAGAGCATATGGACTCAACGTAGAAATCCAGGATCACAACAAAAAAGATGACTGTTATGAAAGGCATGATGAGAGAAGACCAAGACTCTACTTTACTCTGCAACAAAGAATATATTTCAAACAGGATTGTTCACCATTAGATGTGATCGTATAGACAGCATTAAATCTCATTCTCTTTCATTACAAATGTTTTCATCAACACATCAAAACATAAATACTTTTATATGTTCAATTTATCCTATGAAACCAACATTCCAGCTACGTAAAGACACATATAGCTATGAGGCACTACAGTACCTTATTTTAAATACTTTCATGAGTTTAAAAGCAATGCCCTATGCAACGCCAGGCTTGCAATGGTCTACTCTCCCTAAGCATGCAGGCATTTAAAACTAATGTCTTTAAATTACAATAATCGAATCCTCAGGAATAGAAGAGCCCTGTAGTTATCCAGTCATTAATACTTGTGCAATGTTAGGATATGAATTCAGGATATAATATCTGAGCTAGCAAGATGAAATAAAGATATCACACATAAGAGGAAATTAAGGTATCATGCAGATATGTATCAAAATAGTGAAGAAAAATTTCAAACACAGCTTGCTAGAAAAATAGAGATGGCTAGTTTGCTAATTTTATAGATTTAAATTGCACTTCACGAGCAGAAGCATTACAAAAAAAGTATTTATTTTTGTACTTGCTATCTTACCTCTGTTGTCAGAGAGAGAACAATGACCCACGGGCACAACAGAAGGACGGAAACAAGATGAGACAAAGCTTGAAGACGCTTGGCTCCACCTACATCTACAGATAGTTTTCGGGAAGCCATGTGAAAACCAACCTTACAGCACAACGCCAGCACTAGAAGCAGTACTCCTCCCTGGAAACATAGAGGGAACCTGTCAACATTTCTCAAGAGCCAAATACCTCACTCCAAGCAAAGTGGCCCTTACGTGAAAAAAGATTAATATGCTTTCCTTAACTTATCAACAAAAGCCAAAGACAGCATATTTCCTCTAATTGTTACTGTAGTTAAAAACAGTAATATAGCATATTCAGCTATATTGCTCAGCACTATTCACAACAGCCTGATATGACTTGATGTTTAAAATTCTCAGTAGTGTTAATTGGCATACAACATCAGCAGACTGGTAGCAAACGGCATACAAGGAAGAAGAAAAATCACACAAGACTGGGTTTCCCATCTTCCATTATTAAAGAAGTGTTGAAAATATACGTAAAACCCAAAGTGTCATGCCACCCTGGCCTCTAATCCTTTCATAACCTTTTCATTCACTTACCTTTATTTGCATCATACCACATTTCTTCACAATACTTTCCTTCATAGTTGTTCTATGAATGAATCACAAAATACACACACACCATCTCATCTCCCTTAGATCACACTTGCTTTGCAGACAGTTAACCAGAATCTCTAACATTTGATTTATTTTTATATTAATACTTTCTCAGCTGCTCCGCAT
>VXBO01012987.1:27429-38898 GCA_013400135.1 Rhinoptilus africanus | reverse complement strand
TTCCTTACCTTGTGATCTGCAACACCCAGGAAAGCAATGATTGTATAGAGAACGTGTGTAAGAGCACTGTCATGATGTCCCTCAGCTAAATAAAAAAAAATTAAGGAAGAGTTTCATTTGATAGTTAATTTTTTTAAACCAAAGAACAGGTTGATGTAACAGAAGACCATGGGAAACTGAAGTAAGTAAACTGAGCTTTAATGTTTGTCATGTACTTAATATTTAGGTCAGATGAAAATATTTCTACAGAAAACAAATAGTTAAAAATATTTGGGAAAAAAGAAACTATTTTAAAACATGAGAACGGTGACTGTTAAATACTAACATAAATCTTGTATCGTGACTACTGTGCACTTTTGGCAACCAGACTTCAAAAAATATACTCACCAGCCTTAAAAATTTGATTGATTTTCACTAAAAGCACTAAAATACTGTGTCTAAAATATGACCTACATCATTCCACTTTCTAAATATTTAAACTTCATGAAACAAAGACTAATTGACAAGCACAACCCATCAGAATTAAAATAATGGTAGCTTTTGGGATACTAGAGGGCACTTTAACAATGAATTTACTCACTGAAAACTCAGAATACTATTCCTGAATTTGCATCTGCAATTCCATGTTTTCATCCTTCTTTGAGAAAGTTTACTTAGAACATGTTTGTTCTTACTGCCCATTCTTGGATGTACCACATTTTGTCCGTACATTTTGCTATGATAAGAAGACTTGTTGAAAACTTACTTCAGCATCACTTCCAATTAACGCAGTGGCTTTGAAAGCATGTTAGCTAGTTTCCATTTGCAGTTTCAAGTCCATTGTTGTTGAGCTACTTCACGCTCTTTCACATCACTTCTCAATTTAGCAGATAAATTGAGATTACCACATTTGCAAAAGCACAAAGCAATCCTCCTGTATACACCAAAAGGACTGTAGGCCAGGCTGTCAACCATTTATTGCACGCACTTAGGCTACAGAAATGATCTAGATCTTTTTTTTTAAAGTGAGAGCTGATCAAAAACCTTCTAGTAGTCCTAAGTGCCAATATGGTATGTGC
Organism: Rhinoptilus africanus; assembly: GCA_013400135.1. Classification (NCBI taxonomy): domain Eukaryota; kingdom Metazoa; phylum Chordata; class Aves; order Charadriiformes; family Glareolidae; genus Rhinoptilus; species Rhinoptilus africanus. The sequence continues at coordinate 37,840 of VXBO01012987.1, read as the reverse complement.
CAATGGGTAGGGAGCCTTTAACTACAACTTAAAATCTATAGCTGTGTTCTAACTTGCCAACAAAATAATCAATGCCATTCATTCAGCTGTAAATATCAGTATTCAGATGTAAAAGTAAAATCTTGTGCTACAATATTCTTTAAAGGTAAGATTCCTACAAAAAAGTGCAGGCATATTTAATTCAGCACATTCAAGTTCACATTCTCTCTGCTCCAGTAACAACAAGCACTTGCTCTTACACATAGCAAGAAAGGATACGATGCTCTGCTATTTTAGCCATGAGGTCATCATTATCAAAAAGTAGTAAGCAGATGACAGCTATGATAAAAAACGCAGCACCTCTTGTCTGTAAAAAAAACCAAAAAAACAAAACAGAAGCCAAATATTTTTATAATATCCTGCAACAGGTTAACGTAAAAAAAATCCAGGAAAACCTCTCCCTCCCTCCCCTCTTTNTGCTCCGCATTTTTTTTCCCTGTTTTAGTCCTCAGTGCAGCCACTTCATCAACACGACTAAACTAACAGAACAACTCAATCTGGCAGGTTGATCCCATATAGGAAGATTTTGATACTTAGTTATTCATGCCACCAACTAAGATTATCACCAACTGATTATACAACTGAGAAGTATGAGAATCTTTGTCTTCAAATACAAGGGTCTTATGTAAACAAAAGACTGGAGAAAGATAAATAAGCAGCAACAAAACACAGTCCCCAAAAGTGAGTGAGAAACTTATTGTNGATCAATGTAAGCATATTTTAGTTCAGTAAAAAAAACATGAGGAAAACCCCCATTTTTTAAAAAAGTGACCTTGAAGATATAATTTTATATTTATTCTATTTTTCAGATTTACCTGATAACTAAGGGCAAACCACCACTGTAACAAGACAGAAGCCTGTATTTTAGGAAATTCAAGTGTGATCGCTTCCTTCTTCATGGTGTGTTTCTGCCTGCCAAAACGCAGAGCTACTTAAGCCTGATGATTTAATGTTTTGTAGCATCAAGGAGCTATAAACAAGATCTAGTGGACAAATTGTAGTGTTTTGTCTTATGGGAGGTACAGGCTAGAGCACTGTGGAAAGGCTCTGAGAAAGCAGAGCTCTGCAGTGCTTTCGTGGGAAGGAAGAGAGATAACCATGAAATCCCAGCTCCCAGAGCTTTCACCATCCTGACTTAAACCACTGCAATCTTGGTATTCATCATCTTGGCAAAAGCCAAATACAGCGAAATCACATTCTTGTTTTGGAAAGTCAGCCCATTTCTGTTTGCAACAGTTCACTTCATGAAGCTGGAACATTCCGAGGACAGGGTCATCGCTCCCTTCTTTCTGCTGCCTTGGACACACAGCTTAACTGACAAGCATGGCCCACTAAAGATAGAGATCGACAAAGAACCTGTCTGAAGCTCTTATATTTACTCTCTGGGTGTATGGCTGGAGAAAAAAAAAGATATTCTGGGTGAAAAGCTTCATCCTGGATGTCCTAAGCGTCTCAATTGAGGAGGTGGGGTAAAGCGTCAGAGCAGATGACTGTGCTATTCATTCAAAGGCCAGCCTAAAAGAGATTAGGGGCCTCCAGCAGCAGTTATGAGACAGGGACTTCAAAACTCCCCATCTGAAGCAGTGCCAAAGGCAGACTTTCTCTTAACACAGCAAGTACTCTTGCCTCAGGTGTATGATACCAGAAGTTATCTTCCTCCAGCTAGGAGGCCAGCAGGCGGAGGGAGGTCATCTCCCCCTCTACTCTGCCTTGGTGAGGCCCCACCTGGAGCACTGTGTCCAGTTCTGGGCTCCCCAGCTCAAGAAGGACAGGGAACTGCTGGAGAGGGTGCAGCAAAGGGCCACAGAGATGATTAGAGACTGGAACACCCCTGTTATGAAGAAAGGCTGAGGGAATTGGGTCTCTTTAGCCTGGAAAAAAGACAGCTGAGGGGGGACCTTATCAATGCTTACAAATACTTAAAGGGTGGGTGTCAGGAGGATGGGGCCAGGCTCTTTTCAGTGGTGCCCAGTGACAGGACAAGAGGGAATGGGCACAAACTTGAGCACAGGAAGTTCCACCTAAACCTGAGGAGGAACTTCCTTCCCTTGAGGGTGGCAGAGCCCTGGCACAGGCTGCCCAGGGAGGTGGTGGGGTCTCCGTCTCTGGAGACATTCAAAACCCGCCTGGACGCGTTCCTGTGCCACCTGCTCTAAGGTGTCCCTGCTCTGGCAGGGGGTTGGACTAGATGATGTCCAGAGGGCCCTTCCAACCCTGTGATTCTAGATTCTGTCACAGTTTTTGAGGGAAAGTGGCCAAGACTGCTAGGTGCTGGGCTGTGGTCAATCCATTTAGGGCTAATTAGCCACAGTTAGAAAACAACTTGCAAAATTATGCGTAATGGGACTCAGATAAAGGATGTTTCAAGTATAGATCTCTGGTAAGTGAAAGACTGGGCACAAGTATTCAATACATATAGGCTCGTGCAGACATTAAAGTCCTTAGAGAGCTTTTCAGCAGAAAAAACAAAGTATGGGAAAAGCTACAGACATTGAGGAGGGTAGGCAAGGACCTGGAGACTGTACTGCTGGACTTCCGTGCCTAAAGGCCAGGACCACTATGTGCACCTATGTCCTTTTGTCAGTACCAAAATCCCATTATAAAGAGTACTGAAGTGCAAGTATCATTCTCAAGGTTCCTTTCTGCCTACAAACAGTAAAACTTCTCATATATCTGCTATGGATCTCCAACAGCTTCACCCACTGTTTCTCTCTTCATGTTGTATTTATTATTTCAAGTAGTACATCTTACCATTTCACCACTAATAACACTAAAAAAAGCACAGTTTCTATGAACATAGGTCTGAAACACTGTTTGTTCTGGGTAAAGAAGTACTTGTATTTTACAGCATTCAGTATTTTTAACATGCGGTAAAATTTTTTTAAATACCTTTGCTGGTCCTCCACCTGAGCTCGTGAACAAGACACTAAGGAGTGATAGCACAACCACATCACTGTGCTCAAACAGCAACAACGTCCTACAAAAAAGTGAAAATAAACACTTATGTCCTCTTACCAGGAATTTACCTAAAAAACTCAATATATATTATTTCAGATAAAATTCAATGACACAGCAGTCAAAGATTTATCTTGTGGTTTCAACAGAAAGTTTAAATAATTCAAAAGGATAAACATAAACCTATTTGCCTTCACCAGCAAAAGATCTAGCTGCAGACAGCTAGACATACCACAAAACAAAGAACTTCCTAACTCAAGGAACAGATTAAAATTATTCATGTATCGATTACTTTAAGTAGTAACACAAGGAGATACTAACTTGCTTACGATGGAATTATTATTCCTACTACAATACCTCCTTTAACCCGAAGTTTCTGGCTCACAGAAAAAAAGAGGTCCTGTTCTGCTGTATTACATCCTGTTTATTGAGCTGTTGATGGTCTAGTAGTTTATGCAACCTCAGAACCTTTTGATTGCTGAAAATAAGAAATTCTAACTCGAACACTATTCAGATAGCAAAGGCTGACTAACAAGCTATACTGACAGCTTTCCAGAGCAGAAGACGAAGGTAACAAATGCTGTCAAGTTTACCAAACACGTCTGCCATTCTCTGTGTAGCAATATAACCTGCTAGGGCTCATGTCACTTATTCTGCTTGGGAAGATTGCTAGCATCCAGACAGGCATTACAGTAAGAAAGCATAAAGATTCATTTAAAATTTCAAAAAATAAAATGGGCTAATGGACAAAAAACAAAGGAGCAAGATAGAGGAAGATCACAAAAACTAGCTTAAAGAGAAAACATTTTTGCAGTAAATATATATTTACCTCAGTGGTCCACAAAGAGTAAGGCCAAAAAACCACAAGAGTGAAATGATACATCCCACAACAGCATGCTTAAAAATTTTGATCCACTACAAAAGAAAGGTATTTCATTATAATTTTCTCCACAGTTTAAAAATAAATATCACATTATTAGCATTCTTTTAGCATAGCAGTTGAAGAAATAGAGGGGAAAACATATGCTCTGCAAGTTGTGCAAAATTCAGAATATTATCTTCTTACCTATTTTGCCAGGCAATTAATCGTTTTTTGGACATAGTATGAACAGTATTACTTATTTCTTTTCTACCACAGTACTAGATTCTATAGTACAATATGAGATCTCTTTAACAAAAAGCTTGAAAAAAAGGCTGAAAAAAAATCAAGTTCATTTATCTGTCAAAGGTGCTGATAAACATATATAGAACTAGATAAAACATCCAAGACAAAGATACTAAGACCTTAAGTCTACATATATTTACCAGTACAGGTTGGGGGCTGGAGAGCAGCTCTGAGGAAAGGGACCTGGGAGTCCTGGTGGACAACAGGATGGCCATGAGCCAGCAATGTGCCCTTGTGGCCAAGAAGGCCAGTGGCATCCTGGGGTGCATCAAGAAGAGTGTGGCCAGCAGGTGGANGGGGGTTGGACTAAGTGATCTCCAGAGGGCCCTTCCAACCCTATGATTCTCTGGCCTTTTTTCAGGAAGCAGGTTATAATTCAGCTATTCAATACATCATTAAGTTTAAATACAAATTTTTAAAGAAAAGTAATTAATTCTAGAAATACATTAAACAATGCAAACTGTCTATAACAAACACCACACCTTCAAAATCCAGAATTTAAATTTTTTTAGCAATAGTGAAACCACACACAGACAGATCTTTCCTAATACAAAGATGCAGTTTATTCCTGTTTATACTTTAAAATTCTGCCATAAATGTCTCATTTTGAACGCAGTTGACATTTGGAACACTTCTGAGAATATCCTTCAGATTCTCTCTATTTAGCACATACACTGATAACATTCTGCATGGATGAAGTTTTTGTGCACACAATTACATAAACCCAAGACAAATACAGAGCAGGTGAAGAAAATTTATTTCTTAAAAAACAGCAAGTTCCAATATGGCCCTGCTCTAACTTCTTGGGATACTGAGACCTCAACCCAGGTCTGAAGAGCAGTGGACTAGACCCTCATCACAACGCACCACATAGAAAGCGTGGGGGGACATGACTGGAGAACTCGACATTCTGGCAGGCCAGAAATCACCTTCTAAACTGTCAAAGTCAGCTAAGTAGACTAAGCTCTTTTTGAAAATCCAGTCCTCAAAATAGATGCTCGTATAGAGCCAAGGACCAGTCTTTTCATGATACTCTCAAAAGAAGCTGACAAATGCTAAAAATGCTGATTGTTTTTTACAGCACATTGGACACAAAGTCAGTTACGTGCTTCTGGAAATTGCAACAACATCTTCCAAGTGGAGTAACCTCTGTTCTGCTTTCATTTTTGGCAAGAGCCATTCTGTCAAGAGTATTTACAAAATGTGAATCACTATTACATATATCAACTCACCTGACGCTTGGTTACCACTTTTCCAGAAGAAAATGGTTTTTGAAACAAAACCATAAAAAATGCAGACCTGTTAAAAAGACAAAGTTTTCTCTATTAGTGTATTAGCAGTCAGCTTTTTATTATAGCCAGCTCTAAATAACTAGGTCTCTCATATCAGGCTCAGTGTACAAAACAACTTCCTCTCCATTCTTCATTAAAAGGCCACGTTGATCACACTCACTGGTATTATTTTCCCTGCTGCATTACATGTGTCACCAGTACAAAGGTGATGACAAGTGAACTTCAGTTCTGATCAACTTTTAAGTTCTTCAGAGAACGGCTAATGAGAAGTCTACCTGTGATTTACAAATATCAAAATAATTTATCTCAGAAGCTTTGAGGAGAAAGAATACTATGCTTTTTATTGTCAAGATACATACACCTCAGGCTTACTCACACACAGAATGCCAAATACAGAGTTTTGCTAGAAATGGGAGGAAACAGCACGCATCTTCCTCAACTGGGATCAGCAGCAAGTTACGGGGAAAAAGACTATGGTGCTTGGGAACATGCAAGTGAGAAGCCCAGAAACATAAACAATTTTGAAATAAAAGGAAAAAATGAGGTTCCAAATCTTCCAACTCTGCCAAGTTTATTACAGAAGTGCTCTTCCATACTATCAGGTAAATATGTATCAGGATTGTGCCTGCAAAGGTTGTTTGTGTCTATTTACTATCAGTTCCTACACTTTAGCTCTCAATCAGGCAAAATAGCAGTTGAAGCTCTACAGGAACAGATAATGAAGAACTACAGCAATACAAATTATAAGGAAGAAAGCTTGTCTTCTACACGCTTCTTAAGAAAATTTGGAAATGCCCTATGATCAGTACTGTCATATGCTCAACTTTGAAGTAGCAAAACCACTTAAGTTTCTTGAGGGTAGAGATGCCTTACAGAGAGATGTGGATAGACCAGAGAGCTGGGCAATCACCAGCCATATGAAATTTAACAAGAGCAAGTACCGGATTCTCCACCTGGGGTAGGGTAATCCTGGTTATGTGCACAAACTGAGGGATGAGAGGCTGAAGAGCAGCTTGATGGAAAGAGATCTGGGGGTTTGGGTTGATGGCATGTTGAACATGAGTCAACAGTGCGCCCTGGCAGCCAACAGGGCCAACTGTGTCCTGCAGTACACCAAGCACAGCATAGCCAGCCGAGCTGGTTGAGAGGTGATTGTTTCACTCTATACTGCACTGGTGTAGCCCCACCTCCAGTACTATGTGCAGTTTTGGGTGCCTCAGTGTAAGAAGGACATCAAACTATTAGAAGTGTGTCCAGAGGAGGGCAACCAAGATGGTGAAAGGTCTAGAGGGCAAAACTTAGGAGGAATGGCTGAGGTCGCTTGAGTTGCTCAGCTTGGAGAATGGAAGGCTGAGGTGTGACCTCATTGCAGCCTACACCTTCCTCAGGGGGGCAGTGGAGGGGGGGGTGCTGACCTCTCACTGGTGACCAGAGGAGATGGAATGAAGCTGCATCAGAGGCAGTTCAGATTGGGCATTAGGAAAAGGTTGTTCACTGAGAGGGTGGTCAGTCACTGGAAGAGGCTCCCCAGGGAAGTGGTCAGGGCACTGAGGCTGTCACAGTTCAAGGAGAGCCTGGATGACACTCTCAGTGATATGGTTTAGTTTTAGATAGTCCTGCGAGGAGCAGGGGGTTGGACTTGCCGATCCTTAAGTGGGTTCCTTCCAACTCGAAATATTCCATGATTCTGGAACTACAGTGATCAGAGAGAGGAAGGGAAAACACTTCTATGAATAGAGTATTTCCTGGATCCACTGCCATCCCTTCTCCTCCTCGATTATAACAAAACGGAGGGCATAAGGTGGCCACTGACAGGGGATGCCGTAGACAAAGCGTGCTGCAAGGGCTGCGGACAAGGCTTCTCGCCCCCTGCACACTCACCCCAGCTGCACTATAAAGATGAACTGCACGAGGTGGACGGCCTTCAGAAGGTCGTAAGATTCGAAGAGCCCCACGGCTTTCAGGAACTTGGTGAAGCACAGCAGCACGATGTACCGGGTCAGCCTAGGANCGAGGGGGCGGGAAGGGCGGGGGCGGCCGCCATTTGCAGCCTGCTGAGGTGGCCGCGGGCGGTACGGGCTGGGCGGGGTTTGTCCCCTCTGGGTTCTGCATTCATTGTCTCTGCTTTGGGTGTCTGGTAGGAAGCGAAGCGTTGTGGTTTTGGCAGGTGTTGTGTCGGAGAGGGCCGTTTTCCCCCCATTTCCTAAGAGGCTGTTGGTGTGTGGCCCTGTGAGCCTGGCAGCGTTGCACTTAGCGGGGCAAACCTAGGCCTGACTGAGCACAGGCGAGCAGGTGGCGAGGGAAACTGGTCATTAAAAGTCATCATAGTATTCTAGGATGGTTCGGGTTGGAAAGGGCATTAAAAGATCATCGTGTCAGCCCCCCTGCTATGGGTAGAGACACTTCCCGCTAGATTGAGTTGCTCAAAACCCCATCCAGCCTGGCCTTGAACACTTGCAGGGTTGGGGTGTCCCCAGTTTCTCTGGGAAAACTGCTCCAGTGTTTACCGTTACTGTAAAGAATTTCTTCTCAGTATCTCATCTAAATGTACCCTTTTGGAGTTTTAAAACCATTACCCCTTGTTCTCTCACCACACTCCCTGATAGTCCCTCACCATCTTTCCTAGAAGCCCCTTTTATTACTGAAAGGCCGCTATAAGGTCATTCTGTAGCCTTTTCCAAGCTGAACAACCCCAACTCTCTCATCCTGTTTTCATAGGAGAGGTGCTCCAGCCCTCTGATCATCTTCGTGGCCCTGCTCTGGACCTGCTCAAGCAGGTCCGTGTCCTTCCTGTGCTGAGGGCTCCAGAGCTGGACACAGCACTCCAGGTGGGGTCTCACTAGAGTGGAGTAGAGGAGCAGAATCACCTCCCTAGATCTGCTGGGCACGCTTCTCTTGATGCAGACGAGGATGCCATTGGCTTTCTGGGCTGCGAGCACAAGTGGCCAGCTCATGTTGAGCTTCTCATCAACCAACACCCCCAAGTCCTTCTTGTCCTTATCTCGTACATGATATGTTCAGCCTAGCTTATGATAGTTTCATTTACAGTGCTGCAGGGCAAGGTTCTGCCAGAGCTCAGCAGGTTTAAGAGTTCCTGGTGCCCTGAATATGGGGCTGCATGCTACCACCCAATATCAGAACTATGCTGCAGCAGTTCTCACTAGTAAAATGGTATGTATCAGTAACTCTCATTTTTAAGCACGCTGCTGGCAGGAATCAGATAGACCAATTAGCAGGAATTGGCTGCACTGTATTATGTCACCCCTTTCCATCTGAAGAATATCTGGCCAATATATAGATCCTTGCAAATTGTTTCCATTAGGAAAGGTGAATTGTGGAATTGCATTTTTTTTTGTGCAAGCCTGTCTATTTTGTATTGTTTTGTATTATTAAGTGCAAAGCCTCATTGTCCTGACCACTGTCAGGATCAAGCAGCAGGAGAGGATTTCCCTGCTGATGGCTCGAAGCCCGTAAGTGCTTCTACCAAAAATACATTTAGTCTTTTAGTTTTTCTCAGGACCATTGCTGCACATCCTTCACTGGGTATATCTTCTTTTTTTTCCTTGCAATTCAGCAGTCTGGTGTGGTCCTAGTTTCCTAGATGTATTTCTAATTACACAGATTGTTGGGATCAGAATTTTTGTTTAAGACCTACCACTGAAATGGAGTCCACCCCCAGCAGCCTGGTGATTTGGTGGATGAACCAGAACCTTGGCACGTGTGCCTTGTGAGTTGCCTGAGCACTTTCTTTGCTTTGAGTAGCCAGCTGTTGGTGCTCCTGTCTATGGCATTCCTCCTGTGATGCCTCCACTTTTTGGATGAGGCATCGACATCACCATGCTTCTTTCTAAGCCTGATCATGCTCGCAAAGCCATTACATGGCTGTTCCTTCATGCATACACTAGGTTGCTCAGGATTTTTCTGGTAACACTCACGAAGCTGAGCAGTCCTCCACATTGGCTGGGAAGTCCTCCACACCCTCGGTGAAGAGCCTGACACCCAGCTGGTTCCACACCACCTCCAGTGTACCAGAAGGGTCTCTGCACAGGGATCGCTTCACTCACAGGCAAAGCGGACCAACATCCGGGACGACACACCAAGTGTTACGGAGGTGCTACAGAAGAGCACAGGGGACTAAAATGTCCATTTGAAACTAATGTGAAAATTAAGGCAGAAGGTTGGAAATGTCCGTATTGTGAGCTAGCAGCTTTTTTCCAGCCATTTATCAAACTGGTTTTAGGACGTCCCAACACATGATTTTGGTCTTTAGTTCAGCACTGAGGCAGGATGAAGAAATCAGAAATCAACTGATGTGAAGTGAGGTGGAGTGAGGGGAGGAATGGCACAGGGAAAGGGATACAGATCAAGTGTCTCTGAGAGAGGAGACTGGAGAGGTGGGAAGAAGCGGGACTGTAACTAGTGGCCTTGCCTATTTCAAGTCTGTTTCTGCTAGCATCGTGTGTTTAATGAGTCTCAGCAAGGGCCAGCTGCATGTTGGATTCCTTTGAAGTAACAAGCTTGGGTAGACTTTAACTGGGAAGAGATGGAGGGGTGGGAGCACAGAGGAGTATGGCTGCTGGCAAATGAAAATTTCAGAATTTCACTGGTTAGAAATCAAAGATTTTTTTTTTTTTTTAATTTGCAGATTTGCCGATTATTCCCAGTGCACATGGGGACCTCTGCATGGCAAGCATGAGCCTGTTAGGAGAAATGCTGGCTCTGCTATTTCAGCCACCTTGTGAAGACGCCTTGAAAGTTTAATCCACAGATCCTGCCTCCCGTGCAAAAGCTCTCAGTTCACAGCCTGAAGTTCCCTGAAGCCCATAGATCAACCAGAAGATGTCGATAAATGCCGATAACGTTTGTGAGCGGGGGGTGTGGGGAAGGGGGAAGGGAGATACTCAGTTACGTGCCGTGTGCGCTGTGTCCGGGAGATGGAGATGTTGGCAAACGGCACAAG
>VXBO01012987.1:0-27422 GCA_013400135.1 Rhinoptilus africanus | reverse complement strand
GGGGGAGGACTTCACACCAGAGGCGGGGGTGGGTGGATGGCCCTGGAGCCGAGCAGGGAGACCAAGCGCTGTGGGAGCAGGCAGAGGGTGATGGTCAACGCGATGGGTCAGAGCCATGCAGAAGGGAAAGGAGGAAAAGGCTAGAGAGAGGAAAAGGGGAGAGCTTTCTGGGACCAAAATTGGAAGAAACACAAAAAAGAGGTATGAGTTAAATGACAACATTGCAAAGACCAAGGGGATGCAGGCATGGATCCTCAGTTCTTTTCAAGGGTGGGCTGCTGCCTGTCAGTGGCTTGCCTGAGACTCCTGGGTGGTGACAGCACACACAAGCCTTATGTTGTCCCAGACGCCAGCCTTCGATTCACCAGTTGTCCCCTGCCGACCAACTCCTCAGCAGGTGTCTCAAGCACCCGTGCCTGGTGGCATCCTCTTGGCTGCTGGTGGTGCTGAGTGTCCTGGGATGGAGTGATGGCAGGGCTCCCCTGTCCTGGCTGTGGCACCTTATGAGTACCCTTGTCTTGGAGGAGTCCTCCAGGAGGAAATGCATCCTACCGCATTGGTGGTCCTGCCTCACCTGTACATACAGAAGCATACCTAGGACATCAGCTTGTGTGAGTGTGGATCTGCCTGTGGTATTGACATACTGGAAATCCACCCCTGGCTTGTCAGCCTAATGCAGGGGTATTTGGTTTGGCCAAGACGTGTCTTGGTGTCAGCATGCAAACTCTATTATGTGTGAAAACATATTGTGTCTCCACTGGTTGTTAAAATAACACATTACCAGACCCTGCCAGGGTTGGTGAGAAGGCTTTTAAAGGTGGATGTTCACATATTCAAGTGGAGCACCACTGCACACAGAGATGGCTACTGCCCTGCTGTGAAGACAGGGAGTGGGTGACTAAAAAAAAAAACTGCAGAAAAAAAACCACCAGGTGAAACCGGTTAGGATTGTTCAAGGGAATGGTGTAAATAAATTACTATTAGCTAGGGCAAAGTTGGAATCTGCAGAGGCAGCTGAAGGAGAGAGAAACTAAAGTCTCAGAAAGAATAGACCCAAACACAGCAACTTTATGATTGAAAAGAGAAACCATATGCAGGAGGATATGTGGTTCTTGAACAGGGTTTGAAAGGACTCTTATTTAAACCCTGCACAACCTGCAGAAATGGCGAGAAAATCAAAACGTAAATTAATGTGTAAGCATTTATTGTTTCTTTTAGTTCTAAATGTATATTAAGATAGTGGGTTTTTTTGAGCCTTGCAATGCCTATGCTTCTGTTTGCTTAAATATTGCATGCTTATGAAGACTTGAGTTGTGAAATCAGAGTATCTAAAAGCTTAGAGCTGTGGTGAAAAAGTGTAGTTTGAGTGTTAGCAGTGCTCCCAGGGTATCTGTGTTACTCCTCAATGAAAATGTGATGAGGTAGGGAGAACACATGCCTAAGATAAGTCCCTGTGAAACAATGAACACGATTGTTGCTGCAACTTTGTGAGACCAAGGAAGACATAGAAGAGAAAGCCTGAGAGAAATTTGTGAGGAAAATTTCTTTTGTTTTTTCCACTAAATGACATCTTGGTGTAATTGAAGCAAAAAAGGACCTGTGCTGCTTTCTAAGTGAAATGCCTCTTTCTGCTATTTCAAGATTACACTTAACTAGATAGATTAAAAAAAAAAAATCCTTCCCCCCACCCAAAAAAAAAAGAAAAAGTAAATAAATTTGTGCTCAATCAAGAGCTGCAGAGTCAATTCAAGTTTGGGCTTTTGGTCTGTCAAGAAAGATCAAGTGTTTTCCTCCTAGGTGGAAGGAAACGATATATGTGGATGCCACTGAACACAGGAGTTGGGCTGTGGACTCACGTCTGCAGGGAAGCACACTCGGGACGGTGGAAAACGTCCTGGTGGGGGAGCTCTGGCAGAGCCGTGCTGCTGATGGGCTTTTATTCCAAGCTGTGCTTTCATTAAGAGTTTTGTTTAGAAAATATCTTAATAGCTTTGTATTTATTGAGTAATGGTGACACAGATATCTGTTCCAGGAAAAGCTCACTGGGATTAACTAAATAATTGGAATGGCAGAAAATGTCTTTTCTTTCTGATTCGGCATGAGAGTACAGTGACTTTGCTAAGACTTGCCTTCTGCATTTCTTCCTTCTGATTCTAATGCAAACCGTCCTCTTTTGTTTTTCAGCTAGTGAAGAACAGCTGAGCAGAGAGCTGCATTACTGGGAAGTGTGGAGACATCAGTGGTCCACGGATTTCAGTTCACTCATACTAAACTGACCCACAGCCATTTGCAGAAAATTTCAGGATTGGTGTCTGAGGCAGTGAGGAGAGGAGGGCAATTGTCTCTGAAATAATGTCGTGACTTGGATTGTTGTGAATCTCTGTCTCTTCTTGTGCTGCTTTTTTATATCCATGTATATCACTATGTAAACTAGTGAAATTACAGTGACAGAAGAGAAACCAGCAAAAAAAGAGAAGCCTCTATTGTAGTAGTTCAGAGAAAATAAATGACGTAGCAAGAAAGCCTTATTGTGACTTAAAAATGACTTTTTCCTCTTATAAAGTTCTAATATTAACTGTGTAACAGGCGTGAGAAGGGAAAAAAGGGTTGACAGAAAATCAGAAAAGCGTCTGAAAATCAGGGTCACTTTAAAGGCTTTCGTGATTTCCTGTAATGTGACATAAACCATCTATTGTGTTTTTGCTGGGAAATTTGTAGCTGAGGTCAATGTAGCAGAAAATAAAAGTTGAGAAAACATACACAGGGTTGCAGTGCTAGAATGAGAGTTGTGTTCCTTATCAGACCAGTCACAGAGGATGGTGCCCGTTGAAATTCACATAAAACAAACACTAAAGCATCTATTAGACTGTATTCTAACATGTTTGTTGCTTTCTGTCAGTTTAATTTTGCATTATCAGAAAGCTTTTGTTTGGATATAAGCAGCTTTTGTTACTCAGACTTGTTAACACAGGTCTCTGGCAATGGTTTTCCCTCCTTTCCCTGCTGCGGGCTGTCGGCACCAAGCAGCGGTGCTGGCTGTGGCCCCGACGCCGTCGTCCTGGCGCCGTTTTGGCTCTTGCTGGTGCTTGGCACAGATGGGGCTGGTGGTGGGGATCTGGCTGGCTCCGGCACCTCCGGTGTGGAGGGCAGTCAGACTCCGCCACCCTGCTCCCTGCTCAGGTGCTGAGACCTACTCTGCAGTCTGACCTGGGTTTTCCCCCAAAAAAGCAAGAAACCCCAGAGATGGGTCTTTCTTTCCATGTCACCCCTTCAGGGTTTGTCCCTTTGGTGGTGGTGATGCATGCAGAGCGCTGAGCATCTCCCAAGGTCGTGTGTGTGGTTTGCTAGAAAGATTAGCAAAGGGAATACATACAGCGAGGGCCAGTGAAGTGGGGTGGTTTCATAGGGAGAAGAGTCATAAAGTAGAACCACAGAATGGTTCGGGTTAGGGACCTTAGAGATCATCTAGTTCCAGCCTCCTTGCCATGGTCAGGGACACCTCCCAACCTCAGTCCTAGGCCAGTGGTTTAACCATAAGGACAATTCCTCGTTCATTACGACTTACGTAATAATCAAGCTGAAATAAATACTTGAAATTGTCTCAGAGAATTTTTTTTGTGACTTTCCAGTCAGAATTAATTATGTGCTATGAGCAGAGCACCTGAACCATTAGAAATGATTCACTTCTTTCCTTCCTAAGGATGTAAATTAACACATGTTCTGTTTTGCTGACAGAGTGAATTCTGCAGTAGGAAATTCGTGAAGCCTGGCTAGTGAGAGCAGAGACAAATCCATGATGCTAACTTTCCATCTGACAACAGCAGCTTCAGTTAGCTCTCTTTTGCGTTGTCTTGCCTCCACTGTGACAGTCCTGAGTAACAAGGAACATATGCTGCTGAAAAGCTGAACCACACAATCTCAGTGCTTCAGCAGCGTTTTGCCTCAAATTTCCCCCCTCCCCAGCATGGCAGCAATTACGGAGTCACAATCATGTGAGCATTAGCAATAAAAGCATCCTCTTCAACCTCCTGGATGATAGGAAGATATAAACGTTAGTGGTCGGTCTGCACCAGCCCACCTATGTTTTCTAGCACGAGTAGAAAATTGAAGAGAGCTGGTAACGCAGACAGGGGAGGTGATGGAAACATGGTGAATTCAAGGTCTAAGCCCTCTGACCTGCTTCACCACCCTCCTGCCTCCCCCCAGGTACTGCCCAGGGGCTTAAAAACCAAGCCTCTGGTCATGTGTTAAAAAAAAAAAGAAAGTATAGTGTGCTGTAAAAAACATATATATGGGCTATGTTGTGGTAGGCTGTGCCTTGCTGTATCTGGCTCTGTGCCGGTGTAAGCTGTGTAAAGCCCATGAGTAAGCGCTTGGACCTTCGGCTCCTGGCTGTGGAGGGCTGTAGATGTGTGGGCTTGACACGACATGGATGGTGGGCAAGCCCAGCCTTGGGAACAAGCCTGTCCGGGTGCATAACTCAGAGTACAGGCGTATTCAGAAAGCTCTCTGTGCTGACAGAGATAAATGGAAGCTGTAGGAAAGTGATGGAAAGCAGAGTTCAGACTACTCTCTGTGGGTGATATTCTTCTTCATGTTTTATTTCCAGTTATTTCAAAATTAAGCTATAAATTGAAGGCAGAATTCACATTACACATTCATCTCCTCTTCTGCAGGCCCCCGGGGGACAGGCGGTCTACTTTGTCAGGATGCAGAGCGGAGGGTTTCTGACCAGTGTTGAGCTCTTGGGTGTATGTGTATGTACTGCTTCAACAGGCTGGTGTTTTCTTTTATGTTGTCCTGGGATATATCATGCTTTTTTCCCATACTGTTACTTGCTAACATCCATACTGGTATTCCTCAGGTCTTGTTTTGACAAGATGTATAATAGGGCCTGGTCCCTGGAGAACCGAGACTTACGCGGAGGATACATTTTTGCCTGGATTGAAACACAGGGTTGAATAATAGACTTTTTTTTGCTTTTAAAAACCAGCATAATGAAAGCAGGTAAGGTGAGGAGAAGAGAAATATAAAAAAGGCACTCTGAACAAAGGGACATTTTTATTGCCTAAACCATAGCTATTAATGATATGTAGGTTGTCTAGAATGACTTTCTAACCTCTGAATCATTAATTAGCTTGAATGAAACTTTTCCTGCTGTTGAGGCATTTAGGATGGTCTTAGTCTATATGGATTCTGTATTGTCTAGTAGTTCGGTCAAACTCATACTGAATACTTTTCCCTAGTGAGACACCAGTTTAGGTCTCTCTCCTCCATGTGGCTGCATATTTTCACAAAACTCTGGGAACTGAGTGTGTCTAGGACCTCTGTCAGTAGCTAAGGCTGGCCAACAATAAAAACATCTTAGGAGGAGATGAACGCAAAGCCAACGAAGTTGCCTGTAGGCGATGCTTAGGAAAGCAGGCTGGTAGAAAAGCACCCATCCAGCAGCAGTGAACCTCACTAGGAAATTAAGTGTTGAACACACCTGGGCACCAGACTGACGTGAAATGGTTTGACTGGCTTCTGGCACACATGGCTGTGGACAGTTGGGTTTTCTTGGGCTGTCCTGGGGTGTGCGTTCTGTTGTCATCCCAAGGAAACTCATCAGCATGACAACTCACAGCTAATTTACCCATGTGGGTTGGAGGCAGGGTGCTATGGAGGGCAGCTGGCTGGCTTAAGGGGGGAGATGTGTGGAGTTGCTGTGGGCCAAATGAGGAAGCTTGTGCTGGTGGTGTGGAAGGAAGAGGACCTCAGTGGTAAGTCTGTGTTGGAGAAGCAATGGAAATGGAAACCAAAGGAAGAAATGCAGCAGGGGGAGGGGGAATTGCAAGGAAAGGAGCAGTTGAATTAAGGTGGAGGTGCTCTGGTGAACTATTTCTTGCTTCTTTTTCTTTCATAATCTGGTCCTGCCTACAGCTCTGAGCTCATGTTTTTGTACTCCCCAGCTTGCTCCATCTGCTCCCACTTGCTCTTTGGCAAGGCTGAGTGTTTTCATGGCTGGGCTACAGAGTACCAGGCTCTTTGGCACAGCTGGTGTCCGGCATCAAAGCTTGCATTGCATTCTGGCTTGGCAGGCTGTGCTTCCTCTCACTGCAAACCCTTTTGGCTTTTGCCACCAGGGCTTGTTCTTTCCTGATGGCATGTAGCCTCCCTCCACCGGGCTAATGGTGCAGCATTACCCTTCCAGCAGCAAGAGTTAGCTCTTGTAAGCAGTGCTACTTCCCTTTCAGATGGACCAGGAGGAGCCTGAGGTGCCTGTGGGGCATGTTACAAACATGGCCTTCCTTACCTGACAAGTGAAAACCCTCTTCTAACAGAACTTCCTTGCCTTTTTTTGGGAGTCTAAAGCACTGCAGCTCTATTTCACACAACTCTCTAAGGTTCTCTGTTTCAGGCAGTAAAAAATAGCAAGAAGGGGCGTGGCCAGCAAGACAATTCCCGAGATAATTGTGCAAACATGTTTAATCTTATGTTGCTGTGAGCCCCTTGTTTGTTTCTTGATGCCAGTAGTTAGAACATTTATCATAACTGCTCTGAATTATCTCAATGTGCCATGATGTCAGGCAGGGCGAGAGTCTCCCTTTGAAGTCGCCTTTCTTTCAGTAGGTGGATTTAGTAGAGAAGAGGGGAAAGGATTCACTCAAGGTTATTGGAACAGCCCAAGGTCACTGACCTCACTCAGAGCGGATGCTCCTGCACGAATGGTTGCTTTGTGTGCACTCAGAGGGCAGCAGCCGATGGGTAGCCCTGCGGGGTCATGGATGATGAAAGGCAAGATCTGACATTGGCATCCACAAGTGTTGGGTCCAATGAAACCAATGGAGTGGCCTATTGTGCCAGGTCTGGATTTGGTGGTGAGTATAAAGACAGATGGGATGTGGAAGAAGGAGATTACCAGAATTCATCAGGAAAAAGCACGGGGCTAAGTAGTTAGTCCATGCTGGAAACTATCAAGCTGCTCTCTGTTCTCCTGATTATTGGGATTTTGATCTGAGGGAGATATCATGTCTCAGTCCCTCTGGTGCAGCCTATTACCAAGGCTCATTTTTTCTCATGTATGGAGCAGCTGGAAGCACTTGAATGTGCCGTGACATAGAGAACTTGAGTCTTACAGCCATTAAAACCCATCCACAGGACAAGCTGCAGGGATGGTGCTAGCTCTGCCTGTGCTCAGAGCTGGTCGAACACCAAGCAGCTCAGCCTGAGCATGCTGTGGTGAGTGGCTCAGCCAGAGCGAGTGTATGCTGCATGAACGTGGAAGGATTATTGCTCAGCTCAGCATCAGGCCAATGTGGCCACACACTTCCCAAAATGGCTTGGCTGACATCCTCCCTTTGGTCTACTCCGTAGACATGTCAAATGTGTTTGGGATGAGGCTGGTGCAAAACTGGCTTCAGCCTGGCAGCTGCTGCAGATTCCCCCATGCAGATGGGGACGTTGGAGGAGTGATGCACTCTCACTGAGGAGATATGTTGACCCTGGAGCCTCTGGAGATGCAGGTGCTGGAGAAACCTGAGGCTGCAGAGGGGATGGAGCAAGGAGGGTAGCAAGTGCTGGGAGCAGCATGGACATCTGATCTGCCAGGAGAGAGACATTTCAGCTCTGATGGCAGCCACATTGCATGAGGGGATCTGAGGAAAATCCTGGGGATTTAACTGATACAACATATCTTACAGCTTGATATCCTCTGCAGCACCAAGAGAGCAACATGCCTTGACCTATATGTGTTCCTGGCAGGAAGTTTGGCATCAGTACCAATAATGGTCAAGACCATCCTTTTTTCCACCTTTCACTGCAAAAAGAGGGCTGTTGTGGCCATGCAAAGTGCATTTATGTCCGTACGCTTGCATCTTTCACTTGGACATATGGGCTAATTTCAGCTAGAGATGTAGAAGCATTGATTTAAAATGATTTTCATGAAAATGACCATCTGCATAGAGGAGAGATGCCATGGAGGGCTGCTTTGAGGGGCCAGTGCTTGTCTGTCTTCACTCTTTATTGAACCCTGTAGAAAACCTACAAGGGAAAGGGATATTTCGGATGTTCCTCATGAAAGAAAGCTTCATCTGGAGTTTGTGCTCAATTAGATAGCCCAAGCTTGAAAGGCAAAGTGGCAGTAAACCAGCGTCCTCCTGGTGCTGCTTCTCCCTCCCTTGTTCTCTTTAATGGATGTGCAGACCTCTTTAATGGAGAGCAGGTCTGGCTGGCGGCATGTGGGCATCCTGGCACCGAAGGAGATGAGCTACAAGGAGAAGCTTGCCCTGATTGGGTAGATGAGGGTAGATGAGGTGCTCAGGGACATGGTTTAGAAGTGGTTTTTGTCAGGGCAGGTTAATGGTTGGACTTGATGATCTTAAAGGTCCCTTCCAACCTCACCGATTCTATGATATCTATGATTCCATGTTTGCAGAGTGCTGCCACATCAGGGGCATGCCGTGAGCTGGGCTCAGAGGCACTGGCCCGGAGGTAGAGGAGGACTGGGAGTGAATAAACCCAGAGGATGGAGAAGGTTTGTCTGCTGAATTCATGGAAAAGTCAACCCCATCCTACAGACTCATTTCTTTCTTTAGGTGCGCTCCTGTAAAGTGCAGTTCACTGAAGGGCATTGTCCCATTTGCCCAAGTGTTTTGACACTGTTAGTTATGATCAGGTTTTATTAGTGCTCTCTGGGGTTGGTTCACAGAGACCAAGCCCTCAGGGCATATGACAAGGGATATGAGACAGAAAAACAAGCAGCCTCATACTGCAAGCAGTCACGTTTCTTTACTGTAAACATGTGGAATTTCTTTGCTGAAAACACAACATGGGAAGAGCAAACTTTGATGAAAACTAGATCAAGGAATGACTGAGCCAACACAGTTCATATGAAAATAAAAAATAATACTCAAACTAAAGAAAAGCAGGAGCTTTCTTGGCTGCCTTGCAATGATTGTGAACATTTTAATTGCGAAGGCAGTTATGGTTTGTGTTTTTCTTGAGGCTTGCAAAATTCTAGCTAGCCTTTTTGTTCTTTTTGCATCTCTTTACACTTGTTTTTAGATATTACCACAGAAGAACCCACTTGTTATGAGAAAGATCTGGCTGGACAGAAATGAGGAATTTTCAGAATCTTTCCTAGAAGAAAAGGCATGTGATGTTGTCATTTTTCTAAATCAGGTGGTTTTGGACACTTAAAAACTATGCCCCAGGCTACTGATTGCTCTGCAAATGAAAATGCAAGACTCTCTATGCTGGAGTATCGAGTTACCTGTTTTGCTGAACCCTACATTGCACATGCAGCTATTTAACAGGGGCTAAATTCCCAGAGCCAACTTCCCATTTACGTTACTCTTGGCCACCTTGGCAGTGCAGTCGAATAGTTATGGTGACCTACATACCCCCACACAGCTACACACAAGTATGTATGCATCCGTTTATCCCTAAAAGGCATACACATTAAATCTATACCTAGATATATTTTTTACAAGTGAGCCCAGACAACAAGTATGAAACTTTTGTTTTGCACATTATGATTGTGGTGTTCTCCTCTTGACACCGGTGGAAGATTGGTCATGCAAAGGGTCAAGGGTGAGCCCCTTCTGTGTTATCTGTACTGTTAGTACAAACACCCTAGTCTAAATCCTGATCTTATGGAAATCAACGGTAGTTCTGTCATTGATTCTAGAGCAATGAGGAGATGTCCCAAAATTTCAATTTACACTACCTTCTTAATAGTTTTGTCTATTAAATTTAAATTGCTGGAGACTATAAGATAAACATGGGGGCTAAAAAAAATGTAATAAAATTGTTTAATTTATTTCTGGGTCTATCAGACATTTGTGCTGATAGTATTTTTATGTCCTTAGTTTTAATTTTAAAATAAACAATAACACTGTGATGGGAGATCTCCTAATTTCCTGTTAATAGCGTTTAAATTGAAAAGCATTTTTCAATGGGAGAGTAGCCCATTTAAATTATGGATGGCAATTTTGTTCCATTTTTAAGCTCTTCTCTTCTGGCTAGAGTTCCTTGAGTCATAAGACATTTATAGCTTCTTTAACAATACATAACAACAACAGAACTGACACTTCCCTATACATCTATAAAGATGTTAAAAGCATGTTATGGTTCTAACAGAGAATGGCAAAATCAACAAGTTATGAGAGAGAGTCCCATTCACCTGCAGCTCCTCGCCAATCCTGAAACCCATGTCTCTCTCTTCCCTGTGGTGTTGACACACACGTGTCAGCCTACGACCAGACAAGCAGAGGACTGCGTGAAACAAGAGTGCCAGGAGAGCCGTGACTCTCAGTGAAGGGAGGATGGGAATGTCCCCATGACCCTGACCACATATGAGACCTGCAGGAAGTCCTGTCCAAGATCTCTCCAAGTCCCACCTAATATACTGTAGTGGGGAGGCAAAACGTGGGGAGCAGGAGATGACACCTGTGCAGTGTCCTGATGCTCTGAGGTGCCCTGGGCTGTGCTGCTGGGCAGGATAACTGTGTAAGCTCGTACAGCAGAGGGACTGGTACATATTAAAAATCTCCAGTTTAGGTGTATATACTTTATTTTTCCCTCCTTGGAATCAGAGATATACATACATAGATATGCATATCCATATCTGTATCCATATCCATACAGATACATGTATACGAGCCATGTGCTCGTTAAGAGGTAAGAGTCTTGTGCTACTGACGGAGATGTGGGGATCCCTGGTGGGCAGCGGGTTGGGAAGGTGGTGGTAGTGGGCAGAGGCTCAGGGCAGAAAGCATAGCGCAGGGCTGTGCCAAGCCACAGGCACAATAAAATCTGAGTGTGAGGTTCTGTCCCCGCTGAAGTAAATGGAAAATCTCACACTGGCTCTAGAGCCAGTATTTCACCCGGTATGAACAAGATATTAAAAAGGAACTGATTAGAAGGGAGAAACCCTGGTAACCGGTGACCATGGAAAGGAAAACAGGAAGACTACATCACATCTTAATGAGGCTTTAGTTTAGCAACACACTTTATTCTCTTAGGGACTGATGTAGTTTAAGAGTGATTCCTCGACTCCAAATTTATCTGCTTTATTGGTTTTGTGTCACTGCCATAATTTTATTGATTTTTTTTTTCTTCACAGTAATACTGTAAGAGGCCTCTAAAGCTCAGAACATATAGCAGGTAAACTCTTCTACATTAATTTTACTTTGCAAGTCAGGCTTCTATGTTTAAATTTGGTGTTTCAAGGTGCACTTTGAGGCTTGTTTATAAATGGCCATTATGTGGCAATAGGAAAGGAAGACTTCTATCCTCAAGGCTCATTTTTGATGTCCCTCTGATTTGAGATTATTACCACAGCGTGTTGCATCAGTCATGTTGGATATGCAGTAAATGACCTCGACTGTTAGGAAGACATTAATCAACAAATCATCAACAAGATAAAACTTAGAGTCTCTTCTTGTGCCTTTGGATGTGAAGGACAGTGCCTGATTGTTCCCGAGCCACTATAATCAGAAGAAAAATGCTGCTGGCTTCCTGGTGAGTTAGTGGGGTTTTGTTTTCCTCGTGCCACGTATTCCTGGTGAGGATGTGAAGTCCTGTGGGCTGATATCGGGGGATGTTTTGCTGTGGCTCACCAGTTGCCAAGGAAATTCGGAGACTGGAATTTCTTGATTTTATGAATGTGAATGAGTTGTTTGGGAGAGCTTGCCTGGGGCCTCAAACTGAAGGGGATCCCAAGCTTTGCTTGGGATAATGTTTTTTAAGCATGAAGACACTTAAAAACCTAGTGTAGTATGTGCTTCTGCTGAAGTGTTTGAGAGTTATTGTATCTCCCATTCTGAAGAGGTGCACGGGGACAAGGAGAGCATGTTTTATCATCTTGGAGCGGGAGAAGATTAATATTTACAATCCATTGGGTTTTGGTGTTGCTGGTCCAGAGCACTGGCTGCTTCCATGATTCCCTTCGTTATGGTTCCAAGCTCAGTTCAATTTTCCTGCCATATATGTTTGTATTTTACCTTTAGCAGAGTTAGATCTTAAAATAAGTATTGGCTTTTGCAATGTTTCCGCTGCTTACGGGAATGCCTTATTAACCTTGCAGATGTGTCTGATAGAAGAGGGACAGTATCAGGAAAACTTGCCTTGATCAGCCTTGAAATGGAGTACTGCAGCCGGTAGCGTGACCCGGTGACGTGCTCATCACTGATATATTTTTAAAACACTTGAGGGTCAAACTCTCAGCAAATGCAGCTTTCTGACATTTCCAGTTCACGCCATCTGTAAATATCTGTTCGTCCATGCCAAACGCTAAAGTGGTCCCCTCTGTCCCTACTGATATCTTTGGATTTCATTCAGTACTGTACAGTGTAGAAGTGAGCCTCAAACACGGGGTTGCCTGTGTTCACAGCACAGTTCTTGGAGGAGCCAGACTCAATAGGTAAGTGATAATCCCTCCAACAGAAGGAATGCAGAGAATTTGTCCTTTGTTTCCAGTGGGAATACACCATGGAACGTCCCACATTTTGTTTTCCAAGTACCTGTTTCTCACTTTCTTTAAGTAGTTAAATGATTTGCAATGAATTATATGTATAATCCACTTTTTCTGCTATTACATGATGCAATGCGAAGGAGTTAGCAATTTTCAGGGCAGGGACTGTTGAATGGTTATGTGTGCACACACGCTGTGTGACAGGGTGGGGCATGGTTTCTAAGGGTTACCACAGTAGGTATATGTTCTCTACTCCTGGTAAAGCTGGATCTCAAATCATAGTATTTCCTAAAGAGATACAGCACTACATCCATAATTCTGCATGAGAGACTGCTGAAACCAAACCCACAGCACCACTAGAACAAACACACCCTATTTAAGGGCCTTAATGAATCTACTTTTTTGCATTCCTCACGTTAAAAGCATGACATATAGTATGCGTGCTCACCCATGTTTATATCTGTTGACAATGAAGAGAGGGACAATTAAGGTTTCCGATGGTAATTGTAGAGATCTGGTAATTCAGCCAAGTTACAGTTTTGCTAATGTGCTCCGTGACTGGTGAAATTCTGCTATAAATCAGTGAATTGCATATGTCTGTGAGTGCATGCATTAAAACAATAAAGGCTTGAGACAGTATTATTGGGCTGCTCTACGGGACGGTAAACCTAATTACTCCACGGACTGACATGGGAGCTCAAGGAGATCAGTAGTAGGCAGGAAAATTCAAACTTGGTCTTGCAGACACTTCTGCATGCACTCAACCTCAAAGCTGTGTTTGGCTCTTTTGGTGTTAATGGCACTCCTTAAGGGCTTAGGGATGCGCTGATTTTTAAAAGCTTGCAGGTCTGTAGGCTAATAGCATCCCAGTATTGAACCATAGAAGAAGAAGAAAAAAAATTTATCACAAAATGAGCTGTATTAATTCAACAAATGTGTTTAAGTTTTAATTATTTATAACATTTCAGAGTATATTAGTAAATGTTCTGTAATGTATTGATAATAGTAATGAAGTCTGAGTAATTCAAGATCTAATTACATCATCTTGCCATTAAGTTGTGCTTAAAAGTAGAAGACAAAGCACCAATTTGAGTTCAAACAACAAAATATGATTCAGCAAAAAAGTGCTGGTTGCACTAGATTTTAAAAACTTTCAGGAATATTGAGTAGTAAATATCTCTGCTTGTCTTAATAGATGGGTTTATTTAGGTTAGTTGGATAACTGAGTATTGGTTTACTCATAGTATATGTGGTAAGAGAAGCAGACTGTCCTACAGTTTGTGTTTAAAAGGTATTCATAATCCACCAAAAACCTCACAAACCTGCTCCCCATCATTTTATTCATGGAAGAGGCATTGCTACCTTGCATGGACCGGGCTGGCACAGCAGAAACGAGACCTGGCATACACATGGTGTTGTGGGATTGACAGCTGTAAAAGCTAGAGCTGGCACTAGCTGTGGTTTGACACTGCTGGTGGGTCCAAAGGGCTTGTTCTGTCTGGCCTAGGCCATAACTGCCATGAGGAAAAGGTTTCTGCCACAGCAAGCAAAGGCCAGATCCCTGATGAGGCATCCTGGCTTCCCACCGGAATACCAGGGTGGCGAAAACGTCTGTCATGGCCAATGGGCAGCTGTCTCTGAGATGGCTTCCTCTACTTGTCTTACATCGCCTACTTTGTGGTGCTCTCCTTTACCTCCTCCTTAACACTCTCATGGAGAGATCACCAACACGTACTCCTTATAAACGGATCGATAGACCATAAAGGATGATCATTAGGAAGATAAGACCTCCCTAGCTCATTGGCAATTATTTTATGATATTTCTGATTAATGATTCCATTTTATCCATTTCAGTGCTCAGCAGTCTTCATTTGTTAGTGTTGATTACGGGAGTCCATGCCTTGCCTGAATCTTGAGTTCTTTTGACCAACAAATGTGAATTAAAATCAATAGAAATGTCATTAGCATCCCAGTGCCGTGAAAGATAATATGACCATTTCTCATGCATTCAGTTTATTAAAATTTGCTAAAGTGTGAAATATGTATGACAAGTAATGATGTTTTAATCTTTCGCCAAGGTAACAATTGAAAGCTGATTGATTCCATTCAGTAATTATAAAATCAAAATGATGGAAGATTGTAATCAAGAAGGATTCTGTCTCATACTTTGTCACGCCTCCATGCAAGATAAAATTCTCATTTGTAACATCTCTTTTATCTGAAAAGAAATCAAACTCCTATTTGCCCCAGTTTAAATCTCATGGCTAGTTAGATAATAAACTTTTTTTTTTTTTTTTTTCACTCTGATGAGATGAGAAAAGCAGCCTGCACCCACCAACAGGTTATATCCTCATGTGTGCCATGGTACCTTAAAAGCTCTTTCTCCATTTCCAGGTATCCTTGCATAGGACAAGGCTGAGAGGGTGACTGTGTTGCATTGCTGGAGTGCTGGCAGTTATTTCAGTCTTTGTGAGACGGCCCAACACCCAGTTCTTTCTCCTTCCCCTCCAAAAAAAAGCAATACCAGCTTCTAAGCCAAACCATGGAAATGTCCTCAGAGCCTGATGGGCTCCGTGAGCGATGCCTGGAGCCGGGCAGGGTGTTCTGCCCCGTCAGAAACATGCCATCCCACTGCCCACTCAGCATCTCACCTGCTGCTGAGACACCCCAGAGACGTGAGCCTGAATGAGGCGGTCAAGAGGCTGAACCTCCAAAATGACTCATAAATGTCTTGCATGAAGCAGCCAAGAGTTGAAACTCTGCTCTCAGTTGATATTTCACTGTAATAGTGAGATCCAGTAAGAGGATAGGAGCTTGGGAGACCTGGCTTTGTTTCTGCTTCTGCCATTCATCTTCTGCATGGCCTTGGGCAAGACCTTTGCCTTCTCCGTGCCTCCCCTTGCCCACACACCCTTCTTCTGAACTGCCTAATGGCAGTAGAGATGACTTACTGCAGTGCCATGGGTGGTTGGTTCTACATAAGTAAATAAACAATAAAGTCAGCATAGCGTCAGGTTTTTTTAAGAAGATTCTGCTTGGGCAAGATCTTGTGTTAACTAGAAACAGAAAAAAATTGTTGTGTGTTGAGTTTTCTCCACTTCTACTCTGCTTACCTTTGGTGGAAAGGTGAGTCTCACCAGCTGGGGAACACAAACAACAGTAGATGGTGAGTCCCAACCTACCAATGCAATTAGAAGATTAGTTACAAATGGTCTGAAACCCACGCAGGGAGTCAAAATAAACCCAGCTTATCTCTTCACTCGCTTTAGACAATAAGAGTAGTATGTGGGCCAGACAGCTACACAGAGACCTCCTGGAGCAGAAGGCAGTTTCTTTTCTGGACTGCTTGTTTTTGACATCCAGATTGGGGAAGCACTCAGCTATTTGTAAGTGTAGAAGCAGGTCTCTGTGAAGCACTGATATTTTAGGGTAGGCTGAGTGCTCTGCAATGAAATCCCAGATGCAGTACAGTCGGTGGGTGGCCTCAGACAAATTTTAATGGGCTTTGGAATAGGGCCCAAGCATATACTGAAAAACAGGAGAAGGAAGCTTTGGTTTGGCCAAATCTCTAAGCATGTACTTAATCATTGAAGTTAATGAGAATTAAACATATACTTGAGTCTTCTGCTGACCTGTACCTTAACTACTGAGTAGCAAATACTGACCTGCAGAGACTCTGCATGAAACAGGGATATCCTTTTATATGCCCAAGGGGGACACATCGTTTAAAATAGCAGATCTTTGATTTTTTCTAGTGACAGAGCAAAAGCAGAATTTGTCCCTTTGCTCCTTGTAAGAAGGAATTTTTAAATTATTATCAGCTGCAGCTGTGTCTTCTCACTGCAACATTTTGCATGATGCAGGTTAATGGCTGTATGCTAGGAAAGAGGACTTTTCTATTTCAGACGTCTTACAGGATTCTTGGCATCCTGTCCATTAGAAGGGTTACTTTCTTTAACCATATTGCTGTAGGAATGCATCTTCTCAGTATCCTGCTGCATTATTTTGACATGACCTTCATGTCTTTTCAGCCTATAGTTTCTGGAATTCTTTTTCTCCCGATAAGAAGCAATATTGCTGGGTGTGCTTTTTCTAACAAACCTTGATGGAAGATCAGGAAAAAAAAGCTGATGTATCCGATGGCTTGATAACTTCAGAGTCAAAACAGATTTTAAGCGTTTATCTTCTTGCACTTGCTGATGAATCTGTTTGACCAAGCAGCTGGTGTGAGATCTAGCCGGCAGCACACAGAACACATTAGGAAAACAAAGAGAATGTGAGATTAAACTGAAAAGAGGCGAGAGCAGCATTTCCTCACCGTTCTGCATGAAGGCAAAAGATGCTCCGAAAGGATACAAACTCAGTTTTCTTATTGGACCTATGGCCTCTCTCCCCCATCAGATTATTCCAAGGTAAATTTGCTTTTCACTCTCTCAGACAGACCATTTCCCCCTCACTGGTATACTTATTTATTAGTAACGTTATTTGTAAAATGCTAACTTCATTGCCTGCACTGTTATGATGTTATCTCTATGTGCTTCTGTGAGAATGTAACAATGTCATGAAGAAAAACGATGTAAAAATGATGTGGGTACCTAAAATGAGATTGACAAAATGTAATAAATCACTGCTGGGCTGAAGAACAGAGCTGCATGTGTAATGAAATACTTCAGCATTACATCATCATTTATGTAACATCTGGCAGAGCCTTGTGTTTCAGTGCTGCTTTGAATCAGGATCATTTTTTCTCTCTGAGAAAAGAGAAAAACAAGCCATTAGGTTTTACACATAGAAAACTGGAAAAAGAGAAACAAAAAAAAGAAACCGTTGAAATATCTGTTTGAGGTTCCCCTGAGAAATTCTGCCATCCCAATCTTGATGCAAATAATATATTGTCTGGATGCCTCCAAAACACTTAACATCCACGCAGGACTTTTTCACTTTTATAAGAGAAGCACGCCTTTAATGTGAAGGGGATTTTTGGAGGTTGCACAGTTAATTTCCCCAAATAAGAGTTTTTTCTAATTTGCATTGTTACACATACCCTGGGGCCAGACTTCCAGCAAAACATCCAAGTGTAAATTATATGTACTTGAGTACCTATTCCACAGGGGTATGTTTTTTTTTTTTAAAGGATAATTGAATTATCTTTCTGCCATTGTGGACTCCCAGTCCTGTTTCACACAGGCATGTGGGACTCCGCCACCCCCGGCTGCCAGCAGAGTGTTCCTAGTGTGAATTGCTGCGGGCAGGTTCACCTGGGGTGCCGGGCAGGACAACGAGATGTGCCCCTGGTGTGAATGTGTGTTGGAATGTATTTAATTAGCCGTTTTGCAGTAAATGAAGTCAGAAATGGAGGTCTCTGCTGCGAAAGTCTGTGGATGACACGCTGACCTGGCTGAATTCAGCAGAAGTTTTGCAATCAGTTTCGAGGGGACTTGGCTTTTGCTTTTCCCCTTTTGCCTCTGAAGCCCCCCGGGGGATCCCGGTGTGGTGGCCACGGTGCTGTGGGTGCTGCTGCAAGGGACGCAGGCTGCCAGCCCTGCCGACGGTGGTGACACTCACGTTCCCCAAACCTGTGGCGGGTGGCAGCTGCACGGGACACGGGAATGGGCCATTGGCAAGAACTCACTGTATTCAAAAATAGGCTTTTTGCTTTCTTTTTTTCAATACTGTACTGCTCAAGGAGGAAATGGGACAGGTTGCCAAAGAGAAATCACTCTTTGTTTAGTTTCTTTTCAGTTAATCAAATATCATGCAGATAAGCCACTGTTACCATAATCTCTATTCTCCTAGGGATTTTCATACAGTGTATTTATCCAGCAGTACAGGTCTGGCTGATACATACACAGAGCTAGTTATTATAGCTGTTATACTCCCCCTCCATGTTTTCCCCAGATTGGTACAGAATGGTAGATCTTGATACGCTCATGAGTAAAGTGCAATACAGGAGTTTGGGGGTTTTTTTGTGGTGGAAACGGCAAGGGGAAGCAGGTAAGTCCAAGTACAACAGTTCCTGCTCTAGAAACCCAATGCAGTGCACGTGTCTGGAGTGCTTTTGTCCTTTCTGAGCAAGTGTTAGAGTTACTGAAAAGTGTGTTTTCTTGCTTCATTTTTAAAATGAGCAGTGATTTCTATTGTTTTTCATTTGGAGGGGAGAGGTGCCATAGAGGATGAATGTCTTTGTGAGCAGGGCAATGTAAAACTGTCAAAGGCAAAAGGGACAGGCAGTGGCCATAGGATGGAAGAGTAAGATTTGGAGACAGGATGTTTTATTCCTGTTTCTGATTTTCCTGCAGGTGACCTTGGGAAAGGAATCACTATCAGGGCTGAAATCTGGCCATGTGCAGGCCACAATGACTCTTACTAGAAGCGAGGCAGCAGTTGAACATTTTAGTATGAAAACCACTCTTTCCAGCTATCTGAAGTTTTTGGATAAACTTATTTTTCCCACTCATATGGGGGTGTCATGGCTGACCTAGAGCTGACCCAGGGATTTCCAAGGAGAAGGAAGGAGAAACATTCATACATCTCTGAGTCATGTCCATGGTATTTTTATTGTGGACATTGCAGGAGTGGAAGCAGGGTGTTGCATCAGGGTAATGCTGGGCAGGAGCAGGTTAAGGTTTGAGAACAAGCACTGGTAAAGGCTAAGCTCATCTCAACAGTGAAAATGGAGTTATGATGATGCCACCTCAACGAGCTTCCTCTCCCGTGATGAAAAATTAATTGCTGTGGCTTGAGTGATGGGCCTTTGCAGTGAGGTAGCAGTAGATGATGCCTCTCCACAGAGATTTCTGCAAAACACTGAGAGAGACCTCCGGTGAGCTTAGCTGTTCCTTTGCCTTTGCAGTTTGTACCTGTGCCCCTCATGCTATGTCACAGCCACAATTTAAACAGGGTAATAGGAGACTAAATTACCTAATGCTAATAAGGTTCTTTCAGTCCCCTGGGAAGGATCACAAAAAAATGAGCTGACAATGCAAGACTATCTATAAGCATCAGTAAGAACTGGCTCTCAAGGAGAAAAGAAGAGTTCTTACTTGGTCAAATATTGGCCAAATGGCAGGTGAGATTTTTTTTAATCTTTGGTTGCTTCACTTTCTGCAGCCCTGTCTGTGAGGAAACCTCGTCCTCTCCGAGATGCTGTAGTGATACAGCACTTCGGATCTCCTGGTTTTAACCAGCAAAGTCCAAAGAAAGGCATGCAGCTTGCTTTCTCATCCATGCACAAGCCCATTCCTCCAGTGCTTCGGTAGCCAGGAATGCCGGCCCTTAGCTTCATTCCTGTCCTTATGGGATCAGAGCCCTGGTATCAAGGCATGCCTCCTTGTCAAAGACTTAGCTGTATGTCAGTAAAAGAGAATGAGGACCCTCTCTCTTGCTGTTCCTTGTTTTGCCCCTGGCAAGAGCATGAGCTGGTGAGGAGCTGTTGCTGTTTGCTGCTTTCTAAGAGTAATTGCTGCTGCCTCACTTAAAAACCAGGGTGGGATCAGCCTCTTCCAAAGGGATTGCCATACTCACTTTTGTTTCATCTAGTGAAAGAGGCGATGCTGATCTAACTGATTTAACTTAAATGCCTGAACAGTAAGTGGGCACTAGTCTCTGGTGGTCACAGAGCATGTCTGATGCAGTGCATGGCCAGGCTCTCAGGCAGTCCATTACTGTGCTGAGCAGGAAAGGGCATTTTACTCTCTAACAGATCAGTAGCGTGTTGAAGAGTTTGTCAAGTGCTAGGGCAGGTGCTAACAGGTACCACTGGGACAAGAAAGGAGTACGCCCAGCCTGCCAAGAAGATGGTAGCGTTTCTGGAGAAGCGAGAGCGGTCACTCGCGGGGGAAGAGGGCTGAAAGGGGACAAGGAGCAGTGGTGCCTGGGTGGGCAGAGGAGCCGGAGCCACTGGCCCAGGGTCGCTTCCCCGTGCCCCACCGTCACCAACGTCCTGTGGCGTCACAGCAAGGGCAAGATGCCCTTGTGATTTTGCCCGGTGCAGGAAGAGATAAAGCATGGGTGTTTTCCACTTCTGTCAGCCTCTGTCTGTAATAAGCTTTGCGGCTGTGCCACCTGTTGGGATTTACCTTACTGACGCTTGCTTGCATGATGACTTGGCTCAAATTAGGGGTGACGTGAGCATAGGATCCAGGCACCTCTGGGCCGGAAAACCTTAAAATATATCGCTCTCCCCAAAGCTGGTGCCCAGTGCACAGCTGGAGGTCCCTCTCACCTGCACCACCACCTACACTGCGCACGGACAGGTGTCACCATCACTGCCACCACCGTCCGCCCGGATAAAGGGCTGCCAGTGACCGGTGTGGCCACAGCAGCCTGCGGGCAGAGGACAGTAACCAACCAGCCTTTGACCATTGCTCAGCAATCAAAGCTTTGAATAATCTTAATGAGTTAATTCACCACCTAGCAAATGTGTCCCTGCTGGCGTAGCAGATGAAGGAGCAGTAATGGTTACAGGGAAAGAATTTTTTATGGGAATGCGTAACAGTGTCATTTCAGATTTGTTTCTTTTTACTTCTTGACAGCTGTTTAGCATTACACAGATGTACGTATTGATAATTTTTCCCATCATTTCTACAGCATGAAGCTGCACTTATTTCCCAGATCTTCTATTTAATTCGGCCAAGCAATATTCAATTACCGATTTAAGCAGGAGGCTGGGGACAAACAGGGCTGGACTGGAAAAAGAATCGATGGGTAAAATCACAGCTGTCTGTTGAAAGGTGCCTCCAGCAGGCTCTACTCCCTGCCTCTCTTCCTCCCGATTTTGGGGAGCTATAGGGATGGGAAAGCAGAAAGGAGGCAAATCCTTCATCTCCTACCCTGGCCTCTGCCCAGGCTCCCTGTTTCCACTAGGCTGGTATTGTTTGGCAGGACTCTTCTGGCAGGAGAAACGTTGAAGTGCATAGCTATCCTTTTCAGTTGGTAGGCTGAATATTGCCACCAGCACACCATGTCAGGTTTCTGCAAAATATTCAAAAAATCTCTGCTGCCTAAGGTTGTTCCTGCCTTGTTTCTTCTAGTTATTCACAGACACTTTTACTAAAGCTATTGGCCAGTTCCTGGTTGCTCTTCTGTTGTGTTTTGTTTGCTTTGGGCTGGTGTTGTTTGGCTGACACATGCCAAGTCATTCTCAATTTATTGCAGATGAGGTCAGAATCATAACCATACTTGAAAACTGTAAGTTTGGGATATATAGTTTGGGTATTTTTTCCCTTTGTTCCCTGCTATTTGATGGTTTCCTTCCAATGTTCCTTCCCACTGACTTCCAATAGAGGTTTCTTGCTTTATAAACAACTGGATTGATTTCCAATATGGACTTTTACTTCCTCAAAAAAAGATCTCCTCAGGGGAAATTGGCAGTTCTCTCTGTATATATTTTCTTATTTGCATTTACTTGGAGGAGTTTGGAACCCAGAGACAAGATTTACGTCAACAAATCCCTCTCCTTCTTCTTATCCAATTTAGTTGTTTTAACATAATACAATCATTTTCTAAATCAAACTGATGGAGCGGTTCCTAAAGGCATTACACCAACTGTATATCTGGAATCATATTCGCCTTCTTTTATTGCATTAGCACCAGGCTTGAACTTTTCAAATTTGCATTGTGCTTTGCAGAAGTTCTCAGGATACTTGAAGCAGCTTATAGCTGGAATCTGCTGCATTTTAAACAGAGGCTGGAGAGTGAATTATAGAGCAATGCTTGTGTAGAGACGAGGTTTTAGTTTCATGGAACAAGTAGAAACCGGAATGAGAAAGCAAGGGGAATATTGCATTTGATGGGTGGTTTTGGAGGTACCACAAAGTGGATGCTCTGTTATGACACTGATTCTGTGTGTCTCACCAGATTCTCTAAAAGGTTTTATTTCTTCTCTTTAAAGAAGGTGCTGAGTAAGGGTCTGACATACAGCAAAGGTTCATGAGCCGAGAGTGCCCGGGGGAATGCATGTAACACCTGGGATGTAATCCGATGATGCTTCTGTGCTGGATTTTGGCAAATATATCTCTTGTTGTGTGAACATTGTCTTTCTTTTTGCCATATGGGCTGCCACTATCAGGCATCCTTCTCAAGATATGCTTGTAATACTGATGAGGGGAATTTTCAAAGACACAAATGAGACTCTCATGCTTATCAGTGCTCTTGACTATCTCCTCCTTTGTTCTTGCATGGTTGTTTCAGTGGTAATTCTTGGTCACCTAGAGCAGTGGGTAGTTCAGAATAAGATGGCCAAAGCATGCTAAACAGAAAATAAGGCCAAGAACATACAGTAAAGGTGTGAGGGGAAAAAGAAAGCTCATGTGACGTTGATTCAGGCAAAGAACTGAGTTCCCCAAGCTTTGGGATGGAGTGGTGTGTCGGTGCAATGAGCCTCCATGTGAACAGGACCATGGTGCCTCGAGTCCCGGGGGATTTTGTGTGAAACCCTCCCAGTTTCTCAGTGCTTGGGACACAGTTAAACCACAGCCCAGCAGCTGATTCCTTGCATATTACTGAGATCTGATAGTCTCTTAGGTGATGAAAATCCCAACTTGCTCATAACTGGATGCCTCAGGGCACTGTTAAAAGGTTGTGGAAGTACCTTATTCCAGCCTGGTGTCATTTGGTACCTCTTCCCACCTTCTACAGCAGAGACTAACTAATCCTTTCGTAAGCCATGTCCCCTTTACACATGCTGGCAGACAAATGGGAGCAAAGGAGCTTGTTTGGGTTCATTATTGGGTCCAAGAAATCACCTTGCAGAAGAGGATTAAGTCAGCAATGGAGCAGTGAGGGATACTTGCAATTGCAGTTCGTGTACAATGAGTCTGACCCACTTCAAAACATTCATTTCCACTCTCCTCCCTCCTCCAAAATGTCAAAAACAGCTATTGGGCAATAGCTTAACATCTGAAAAATTAATATCAGGATTATTAATAATGAATTGGCGTAAGATAGCTGACAGCTGGAGAACATTCTCTGTTTTAAGTGCAAACCTTACATTTTAATAAATAAATAAAGTAGTAATAGTAAAATCCATTTTGAGGTTTGTACTGCAATTCTTGGAACAAGGTTACTCAAGAAAAAAGGAAGTCCACTACCTGCAAGTAATGCTTAGATGAACTTCTGGGCTCCCAGGATAGACCTGTACCAAGAGGCTCTTTGTATTTTTCCTGCAGGGCGGCTACTGCCAGGTGTGGCTGGTGTTCCTGGGAGATACGAAATAGCCTCATGCACACTTGAAGGATCAAAGATACCTGTGTGCTAGCCCGTGACCAGGATTTTTGGCTGTCAGGGGATAATTTCTGATGCTTTGATGACTGACGGGGAAGGTGTGCACAGTGGAGGATGACCAGGAAAGGTACCCATCCTGGGTCCTGTTGGCAATACTTGCTCGTGACATGGGTGGTTTTGGGTCCACTGATATTTTTGCCCCTTTTCCCCTGCTCTCTCTACAGCAAGGTTTAGCTCCACTCTCTGGAGTAAAGACCGGGCATCCTGTGCTCTTCCTGCAAAAAGAAGTTAACCACCATTAAATTTGTACCCAGTGCACTGTATTTTTCCAAAAGAAGAGAAGCTTGTTGTGTGTCAGAGGTGTGTGGTCTGACAGAAGCAGTTCCCACTGACAGTGCACTAATGCCGGCCCCACAGATGGCTGCAACACCCTCTCCGAGATGTTAATTGTTATTAAGAGTGTTTAAAACAACCTCTCAGTGCTTTCCATTGACTGCCCACATAAGCAATTTTACTTAGAGCCCAATCTTTCCTTTAGTATTGATTATATTAGGAAAGAGATTAAAAATATGAAACCAGCGTTGCAGAGAATAGGTCAGTTTATTAAGGCTTCCTCTCCAAATTGGCTGTTTTAAAATTCAATAGATGAACATAAAAAGCTGATCTTAGTGAGAAAAAAGTCTTCACGCAGTTCGTTCATTTGGCTTTTTATTGTTGGGCTTTGCAGGGGAACCATGAAGCTGAAGTATGCTTGACCTCTTGCCAAATGATTAGTAGCATATTTTTACCTCAGATAATCACATTTTGTCACCATTTCAAACTGCAACAAGTTGTCATTATCTCCCAGATGTATTTCCCCTTGCCACAGATCATCAATGTAGTGTTTTTCTGTGTGTTATCAAGCAGCTTTTAGATCAATACCCTAACACGTGGTGCTCAGGGTTAATGCAACTTATAAATATTGAAGGAGCTCACGGAGTCGTGGTTTTGAGGAATCCCTCCCTCCTTAGGGGCAGTCCCATGCAGATGTGCTGCCCTCTCTGGCGTGTGGCCAGTGACTGAAAACAAGGGGACACCCCCCATGACATGGGACTCACGGCCATTGGCAGTGGCAGGGGAAAGATGCTGGGGGGCATTTTTTAATTTGGATGGTCTTGATGGAGAAAGATAATAGAAATACCTGAAGCATAGTATCGTCACCTGTGCTTTTTCCTGTGTTTCTCTTCCTGTATTGTACGTCATGGATAATCGAGTGGTCAGAACTGATGGCAAAATCAATTTATGATAAAGCTGCGTAGGGAAGGAAGGGTTGCCTTCCTGCCCTGGGATATGATCCTCCCTGCTCACAGAGGGATGCTGCACTGATTGCCTTCCAGCCACACACCACCGTCAACCTATACCTAATCGCCTGTCTGCTCTCCCTTGGGTTTATTTCAACCCTAAATGTATGTTCAAAGGTGATAGTACTATCCTAACAGAATTGGTACGTCAGTACTTCTGCTGTAGCAGGACTGAAATGCAGAGAACGAGGAGAGCAACGTTCATACCCAACACTTGGATGACCGCCTGTGTGGCACAAATGGCAGGCCAGATTTGTGCCTTGTGTTAGAAAATGCGATATTCAGCACATACTCGATGCACCCAGATAATCAGTGTGTGGACACAGGATGGGGAGTGTGTCCTCGCCTTCTCTGCTCTCCAGCCTGAACTTCTGCAGCATCCTCCTTTGACTTACATTGTAATGTCACCTCTAATGTCATTGGGTTTTAACTCAGTAGTAAATCCGCTCCAGGAAATCAACAGCAAACTGTCCTAACTTGATTTCCCTAACCTGGGGACCTCGTTCACCACCGACTTCCCAGCACATAAAATTTTCAGATGTCCTTGATCCTTTAATGCAGTTATGAAAGGACGCTGTTTTGTATAACCTTACAGATCTGCTGACAGTGTAGAGAAGAAACCCAACACAAGCCAAATTTTGTCATTTCTTCTCCAGCCAGAAATTAATTTGCCAGCAGAGGGCTCTCTCATTATTATCGGTTTTTTTCAACTTTGCCAAGGTTATCACGAAGTTTAGAAAAAAGATAGAGAAGGTATGAAGCTGTCCATGTCCCTAGAGTTGTGGGCAGAGGTAGGCTTGAGTTGGGCTCTGGCTCTCTGAGTGTGCTGTGGGTCTCCTTTCTCCAACTGGGGCAGCTCGGGGAGGCGTGGGGCAGTGCTTGGACGTGGGACCTGTGCTCTCCTGGAGCCAGGGGTGAGGCAGCTCGTGAGATTTGCATAGAGGGCAGGATTTTGGAAAACACATTGTGGAGGGAATCTTTCCAAACCTGACCTGGGCTCCAGCCAGCACCCTGAGGAGGGGACTGCAAAGCACTGATCTAATGGGGGGTCACGGGAGTGGAACAGAGAGGGTGGCTGCTGCCAATAGCTCATCCACCAGAGCCAAGTGACCCAGCGAGCAGCAAGGGGTGACTTGGGGGGTTACAGGAGCAGGGATGTCCCCTGTGGCACCCTGGGAAGATGCCTTGGCGCCAGCACTCCGGGGGCTGCCACCCTTCCCAGCCGGCAGGGCACTGAGGCTGGCATGGAGTCTCCTCTCTCTTCCCCACCCTGAGCCCTTTGATGGAAACACAACACCCCGTGCCTCCAGGCCTTTGCTAAATACTTGCATGCAACACCTTCACTGTCACAGTAAACACTCATGCTAATGCACAGCAAATGCTACACACCACCCCAGAGGAAGGTTATGTTGAGACAAGCTTTTATTACTGGAATAGTTATATTTTTGCCCCTTGCTGTTGTGGTGGGGAGGCTGTTTCCCTTGTCTGCCCTGCTTCTGGCGGCTCTTCATGCTCTGGGTTGCGCTGTTGAGATACGCTGTTTATGGTATATAAAGCACTGCAGGTGATTTTGCTGTAAAAATAACTCAACAAAAATCCCATGAGGCAGTGGCCACTGGGGTTCTGTTGTGATCCAGCTGTTGTGCTTTTGTAATGTAAACATTTCTATTTGCTAATAATGTACCTAATTAAAGAAATGTGTACATACAGGCACACGTACGTGAATGTGACTCCAAACATATCACAGGGTTAATAATCGGTGTGAATATATATGAATCTGTTTGAAAATAGGCTGTATGATCTCTCTGTTTGAACATCTGTTTCATGTCTGATGCAGTGATTCTTCCAGTGGTAGAAGGTGGGATATTTATTATTTCAACTGAGTTCTTAAAAATACAGGGCAGGAATAAAATGAAGAGCCAAAACAGGGTTTCCATAGGGTTTGCACGGATTACAATGTTTATTCTTTTCATCTTCAGAGTGTAGACAGTCTTCCACCTCTCTCCTCTTTATCCTTTCAGTACATGTAGAACTATATCCTGAGTGGAGCCAAATGACAGGAATTTAATTTATCAATTAAATTGATATTTGAGGAAAAAAAATCTTGGTTTGTTATTTTTATTTATGAAATGTGAAAAGCAATGAGATTCACTGTATTTTTGATGACATTTTAACTCACCCTAGTGATCTCAGGGCCTGTCTTGGCTGTACAAGCACATGTAAAAGCTCTGTGTCCTGGTCTGAGGTAAACCAGAACCAACTTTCTGCTCAGTAATTTTATTTCTTAGCTAGGCCTCTTCTGACTCTCTGAAATTAACAGCATGTTGTGTCGAANAACTCATAAATCCCTTTATCTCTCCATCTCCTCTCCGTGTATGAGAGGAGCATCTGTTGCTGGCCAT
>VXBO01012986.1:370568-382880 GCA_013400135.1 Rhinoptilus africanus | reverse complement strand
TGTCCTAAACTGGAGCTGACACAAATATTTTTAAAATGCAGCTTCAGCAACAGTTTCCAAGTTCTCCAATATTTCAGAAGGAACAATCAAGGATTATCTCAAAGGTTCTCAGAGAAGTTATTTAGTTTTGTTGGAACAGAAGAAGGAGGGGGAGCATATCACAAAATACTTACTTTGGCTTCCTTTCACAGATTATTATTAATTCTATTCTAGCAATTTTATCAGTTTCAAGTTGAGATACAAATATGGCTTGCTGGAAGTATGTTAGGAGAGGAAAACTAGCTGCTTTAAGTTGCAGCTGGAAATGCTTTGAAAAACCTGTAGCTACATGCCTTTAAGTGATAGAACTTGCCAGTGAAGGGCTCGCATATTAAACTTGTTTTCCACTTGCTTTTGTGGTATGAAGGAGCTGTTTCTACAAAGAGGAGTAAGAAATGTGTGCTAATAGGTGGCTTTGTAGTATCTAGAGATTTAAAGAGTAACTTTAGTCCCTCAATCTTTATCCTTTAGTAATTAGATGCTGTTTTCTTTGCAGATAGCAAAAATACCGATTACGCCAATTTCTATCAAGGTTTGTGGGACTGCACAGGAGATGTACCTGATGAGTTGACATTTAAACGTGGTGACGTTATCTACATTCTCAGCAAGGTACGGGGTGCTACTGGGGATACATAGCTGTAAAAAGAGAGCCATGGCAGAAGGGCACATTCCCACAGTTCTATGGGGGGAAATTGGCACTCCCTTTCATATCCTTTGTTTGCAATCAGATATTCACTGCAATTAATTATTTTGTCAAATGAACCATAATCACATTTAAAACATAGCCGTATAACAGGAATTAACTTAAAAGCATGTTTATTTACTTGTTAAATCTTGGCTACCATTTGTTAACTGATTTAATGGGAGACAATGTGCTTTCTGCTTGTAAAAGTTAACCTTGTAGAATTTAAAATTACCTTGTATGTTATGTTTTTGTTTCCTGTTTTATATTCCTGATTATGCTGATTCTGACTTTTTGGGATCTTGCTACAGAAGATGGTTTGTTTTTTCGTACTATGCTTTCATCTTTGTATGTATATTGTAATTGTTCTGACAGCTCAGATTCCAAATTTGTTTACCCTGACAGATTTGGGCAATTTCTAATTTACTGCTTTCCTATTTGCAAAGCAAATGATAAATATAATTCCTCTCATCTAAAGTGATGATAAGCAGTATAGGCATGAAACTTTTTTCTACATTAATGTTGCTTAATTTTCCTAATTTTCCTTAACACCCCTCCTCCCCCAACAAAAACAAAACCTCCCCTAAAATATATATCACATAATGAAGTCATTTGAAGTCTGCTTCTCAACAATTCATTAAAGGAAATTTCTTTTTTCCCCACATACTAGAAAAAAGATGAGCTTTTCAAGTTCTCGTTGAAAAAACCCCCACCTTTAAAAATATATGTAGAGTATATATCTCAGATGTAATTGTCATTTGGTGCAATTAATTCGAAATATATTGTAGGTCATTAAAATATACAAGTAGGTGTGTGAAAGCTAAAAGCACCTGTTTGTCTTAGTTTCAAACTCTTCAGTTTTGTCACAACTGCTTTAAATCTTCTGTGATAACTTTAACTGCAATGTTTCTAGATAATAAATGTAGCAGCTTCTGTTTAAATAAATTTAAGATTTTTGGGTAGAAAGATGGTCCTATATAAAACATAAAAGATATATTACTAATGGTAATGTGACCATGTATGTCTTTTGAAGGTATTTCATTGTCACTTAAACTAATAACTGAATTGCATTACTAAAGGCAAAATAATGCTCTTGGATTGGGCAGACTTTCTAGCAGTTATACTGAAGAATGGTACTAATTTAAAATAACTACCCCTTCCCCCTCTCTCTCCCTTAAAAAAGCCTATGAACAAACAGATTCCAGTGTACAAGTTTGGTCTCTTTGTGGGTTGTGCTCTTCTGGTACGGTATGGGGACTATAAAATCTTAATCTTCAGTCTGTAGGTGAAAAAATAATTTGCTACTCCTTCCCAAAAGAGTGAGAAATTTAATTTTAAAAATGGAACAGAATAGAAAAACAGTAGCTTAAGCTGTCCTCTGTATATCAGCTGTCTTGTGGTCATGCCATGATTAATCCGTAATCGGTCCTTGAAACAGGCTTGCTGCATCTCCAGATATATAGAGCCTCTCTCTTTGGGAATGATTTCTACTCCAAAATACAGCCCAGAAAATTCAGTCCTGTTTCACTTAAAGATTGTTACAGCTTTTTCAGAAAAAAATGAGTGCTGGCCGCTACTGTCAGCTCTGAATTTAAGGTCCTTGGAGGGGAAAGTGCCAGAGAATTATCCATCTTAACCCTCCACTTGATTCAGTTTCAAGGTCTGATCATTTACGAGCTCTTTGTCTGGCAAGTGAAAATATAACCAAGGAAAAGTGATCCTAACCATCCTGAAGTGGGTCAAGACTTTTCTTCAAAAAAATATTTCCTTACCCACTACATTAATACTGGGATTTTGTGGCAGTCGGCAGGAATGCTTGGCAATTTTTTTATTTTTTCACACCATCTAGTGGTTGAAAATGAGAGATGCAGGTACTGACAGGAGGCGGTGTGTATGGATCCAAAATGGTGTCATAAATTCAGCTTCAGCTTGAACCTAGCTATGGCTTTATTGCCTTTCTATCATATGTCAGCCAGGTATGAACATTACTCTTGAAAATCACATTTTGCTGATAAGGAAGTAAGTACGGCTATAGCAGTATTATAGTAGGAAGGGTGAAGCATTAACAAAATATCGAGCATATTTGTGCAACATGTAATAGTTCTTTGTTTTACAATGAAATATAAATGGTATTGCTTCCTCTGACGAACGTGATAAGATAGATATTTGTCTCTCCCAGCAATAGTTTGCCAAAGCAATATATTTTTACCTACTTCGCACATACGTTTATAGAAATTTGGGGAAAAGTGACTATTTCGTTTCCAAGAAATGAGATCATTAGTACAACAGAAGTGATTATCAATTATTTTAGCAAATTTGGGCATTGACATAAGTTAAATAAAGCAAGAGGAGCAATATGTTAAAAGTAAGTTTCTAGGTGAATGCCTTTCAGAAGAACGAGCAAAGTTTCAGTCTGGCAATGTTTACCTCTTAAAATAGCTAAGGATTATGCAAAGACAAATCCCCCATAATTTGATGTAAACTGAGCATCAAAATTCAGTGTCAGTGCAATGATTTGCATGCTTACACTCTGATAATACAAATACCTATGCCCAACTACTGTAATTACTGTGCAAAAGCATGTTTTCCCTTGTTTTAAAGGTGCATTCAAAACCTGTTTTAGTTATTGTCCAAATATTTATGTCTGTTGTGGGTTTCATGTGGCAGCAGTCCTATGGGCTCTTACAAAAAAATCCCCAAACTTTTTTCTATTTTTTCCTGCCTTTGAGAGTTTCCTTCAAAAGTTGAATTTTTAATCTGAGCAGAATTAGCAGAACTGTTGCAGTAGTACTTGTTAGCTTTTCTTTATTTAAAAAAATAGTTAACTTTTTGGATTAATTGATGAATGTATCTGTACAGACAATCTCATACTATTATAATTTTAATTTATAATATTCCTGAATATTCAAGTAGCTTTTATAACTTATGCTACAAATCATGTCAACTTGCAGAAAACTATATACCCATCTCCTGCTCTGCAGTAGAAAACATTTTATAGCTCTACTGATAGAGGGACTCATTAATAAGATTTCTTAGTTATTATTGACTTCTTAGTTAATATTGACTATTAGAAAGGCAATACTTGGGCATCCTGTTTTCTAAAAGGATGATTGCTCTTAACTCCTGCTCATTTATGGGCTTGCCTTTGCTTTCAAGCCCATGTGATAAATGGGGAAACAAACCATAAGAT
Source organism: Rhinoptilus africanus (assembly GCA_013400135.1). Lineage (NCBI taxonomy): Eukaryota > Metazoa > Chordata > Aves > Charadriiformes > Glareolidae > Rhinoptilus > Rhinoptilus africanus. Next base: position 378,969 of record VXBO01012986.1, on the reverse strand, counting down.
AACAATCCTTTTTATAAATCTTCTATAGCGCTTACTCAAGAAATCAATTTCCAGAAACAAAGACAACTGTGAGTGGAGGTAGCCCTATTTTTTTAAAGTTTGGTATGCACAATTTATGCAAGTGCAGCACTTGCAGTATTTGTTTGTTTGCTTTAGGTGCATGTTTTGTATTGGGAAATGCCATCCTTTCATCAGCCTAATGCAAGTAGTAATGGAAATTTACTTAGATGCTAGCAGGCTTAGTAGAATTACTGACATTTCTTAACTTTTAAGCTAATTTAATTCCCATTTTATTTATATTTATATTTGCATTAAAACAATAAATGATACTTGAAAATCAGAAATTATATCTTGAACTGGAATTCTCCAATGCAATATAATGCTGCTCACTCTGTTATTTATGATTCATGGAAATCTCAGCTATGACTTAACCCTTAGAGTGTTAACTTGGTATCTAGATTACCCATTATTCAGTGGTTGTACATTTCCAGTGTGGCAGATTTTTGTTCTTCCAATACAAGAAATGTCTGTTAAAATGCTTGCATCTCAACCTGTGTTTTTTTGCTTAGTGAAAAGACAAGGAAAGACATCTCCCTAGCTCAGGTTACTGCTTGTAAAATAAATTACAACTTAACAGTGCAGCTGTTTCATGATCAGTGTGAGCATTTTGTACATTATCTCTATAATCTTCACAAAATGTATTTATTCAGTATTTTTTTCAAAAAGATGTGAAAGACATACTAAAATCCTGAGTGTGGTTTTTTTTTTTTTTTGGTCAGACTGTTTTCAGACTGATCATCCTGAGAACCACATTTAACAGTAATTTCTCTTTCCATGACCATACTGCCTATGTCTACCTTAGCAAATAGTAAGTACCAATAGGAGCAGATTTGCAGTGTGAAAATGCTGAAGCCCCAGCGTCCACACCATGTGTTTTCAAAGGGGTTTGATGTCAGAAGGGGTGAAATTTTGTGGAATGAGAACACATTAGTGTTTGGAGCGCATTCAAGTGCATCTTCCATTTTAGTTTTATCTGAAAGAACTGTGGTGCGTGTGCTCTGAGACTGATGGCTCTGCAAAGTGAGCTGAGGTGGGAAAAGCAGGGGCACTGGGAGATTCACTTCAGCGGGACGCTTCTTAACAAAACTAAAAAAAAAAAAAAGATATGTGGCTAAACATAAGTGTGAAGGCCTTTAACTGGAAGGTTAGTTAAGACAGACTCTAGTGACTTGGTTTGTGCAAAGTGACTCTAGCTGTCTTGGTTTGCATACTGATAATATGTAAGCATTTACCTACCTGATCAGAAAAAAATTTGTCACTGTGCCACCTAATGGAAAATAAAAAGGCCCTTCTATCGTTCCAGGGTATTTTCAGGAGCCAGTTTTGGTTCAGAATTCACTCTGCTTCCCCTGATTTATATTGGAACTCTTTAATTGGTGTCTATTTTGTCTCATGTCATTGCAGGAGATAAAACCTAATAATGCAACCATACAATAAATCTGAGGCTTATATTCTTAAAGATGACCATTTTATTGCTGTCTTAAAACAACTCTACTACCTGTGAAGAAGTCTTGTTCAGTTATCTAATCCATTTGTCATTTTCTGCTTTTTAGAGAAAATGCTGTTCTGTGCCAAAAATGCTCCCTGGTTGATAGTGTATCATTCAGCAATTACACCAAAGGAAGTTCTAAAATTTTTTAGCTGGTCTGAATCTCCTGGATGAATTAGAGGTGTCCTAAAATATTATCTTGCCAAAATTGCCCCCCAGGATATTATTTGAAAAAATTTCTCCCTGCTTCCCACACATCTTTAGCTTGATAGGAGAGGCTACTTATTTTAATGACAAACAAGGCTATATGTACATTTTGCTTTTCTGTTTTAAAGTTTGCAGATCTTCAGCCTGTAAGTTAATACTACTTATAGTGCCACTGAAAGAAGGCAGCAGCAAAATCTTGAATTGACACACTTCAGTTGTATTTTTTTAAAATACAACTCCATTGTTTTCTTCAAGGCATTGAAACACAATGATGATTTTCAGCAACACTTTTTAAAAAACAAAACAAATTTAAAAACCTCACCCCTCAAACACAAAACCCATACCATATGTATTGAACAATAGGGACTAATTACCCAAGGACCAGTTGTTCTCAACTTTTGCTGAATTCAGTAGAAGTTAATACGGTGCAAAGCATCTGGAGATCCTCATTTATGCAGAGGATCTGTTCTAAACGTAGAGACTGTTTTGGAAATCCCCTTGCATAGTATTTTTTTTCTCTTCTTGCATATTGAAATTATCTTCTATATAGTACAAAAATCTTGGCTTTAGAAGATATCAGTAAGAAAAGAGGCAGTCAGGTAGTGTATTTCTTCCTGCTGTGTTTTCCCCAAGTGAAAAACTTTTATGATGGGTGTCTCATGGAGTCATGAGTACGTACATACTGGTGAGACAGGGACAAGGAGAAGCATCTGCTCACAGTGTGTTCAGTTGAGAGCATTTAAGGAGCCTGTAAACCCTGATGGGATTTCCCCCCCCCCCGCTATCGTAGCATGCTGCACAGAGAGTGTTTTGCCAGCATGTTAAACGTTAAGTTATAGCCTGTTCCTTGCTGCCCTGCGAAATTACTTCACTTTGGTTAATAAATTTCTGCTGGGGGGGGGGAAAACCCCAACCCACTCTATGAGAGACAGTGAAAACACAGGCTTAGTGTGGCTTAGAAAGCACTTGGTCATTTCTTAAGGCGGTTGTTTCGTATTATTTGGCATAATATATTTGCCTGCCCTGGTGCTTGTCTTCCAGGGGTGGCGGTGGCCGCTTCCTCCCCCGCCCAGTGTGTCCCGGTGTGCCAAATGTGCTCCCAGTCACATGGCAGAGCCCTGGCCCCACACTTGTGCATTCCCCTCATTGCTATATCTGGCCCTGCTCCCCCCGCAACCCCCCCTTCCCCCGCTCTGACCCCTCTCTTTGCCTCCGAGCAATTCATTTTGCAGTTATTGAATTTCTTTGGAGAGTTATTTTCATACAGCGAGCATCACAGCACCTCTGGATCTTGATAGTGTTTCTACATAAGGAGAAAGAAGCTTTGTGTTAGTAATTACCTAACATTGTCAGGAGCTGACTGCAGGCCTCTTTCTAGTGATAACAGAATAACCACATAATGTAGCTTTATAGCACATGATTAATAGAAAATAATTACACATCCTACAAAGGGATGCAATATTTCTTATAAATTGACTACAATGGTTTCCTGTAGATTAAAGGACTCTTCATTATTTTATCAGTCCTTCTGAAGTATAGTCGCTTGCCTATGTTAGCAGTGATGTTAAGAGCTGAATGCAGTGAGGGATACCAGATGGTAAACCCAGTGGTACCTGAGATCTGAAGCTGACGCTTGCAAAAGCACCGTGCTTCCCAACTCTTAAAAATTCATATAAAACTCCTCGCTGTATTCATATACTGCTGAGTATTAATCTTTATTTCCCACAAATGTGGGCTTTAGACTTTCATTCTACACATCTTAAGCAGCCGTAATAGGCATACGGACCTTACAACAGCAGTGTGCATTAATTAAATTATGTTGCTATGAAGGAGTTTATATGATAACATTGATAGAAACAATACATCAATTTGGGTTTTTTGTGTGACTTCAAGGAAGGGCTGGGGGGCAGTGCTTATCTGCCGGACTAGCAAGCACTCTTTTATAGTACTGAGGACAGAAAGGAGTGGTTAGGAGTTTTAAGAGAAATGTCTATACTTTAATCACTTTAAAAGGGAGTGCTATCTAATTATTCTAAAACCTGAGATTAAAGTTTTATATTCTTGGTAGACAAGGTATCTGCGTTGTATTTTTTGTTCAGACTTCTGTAGACTGCAGATAGTTTAATGGGGATTCATGTTGCTCTTGAGACCCATGCAAAGAATAGTAATGTAAAGTAAAAGCTTCTGTGTTGCAATATTGTCTGTATGGTGTAATGGTTGCAGTGAATCCTTAAATTAGTTTACTAGTCTGTTACATCAACATCCATTTCATCTTCTCACTTAGCTTCGTGCCAGAGCAGTAAGTGGTGTATTAGCAAGTGGCAAAACTCAGAAAGTTTTCAAAATAACAGCATGCTTTTAATTTTAATTTGAGGTGTCTGCATTGTTTCTTTAAAGACAATTGTTTCTAAGTTCATGTAGTGTTGCTAAGTGGAACTTTTTCAATGGATAATGTGGTCCACAGGCTTTTTCTGTGCCATTTGTCATATGCAATTTAATGACTGCTTAGCTAAGCCACTTCCCCCATTTCATGTATTGTTTGTTTTTTTGGCTGATGTCTAGCAAAACTTGCTTAATCGCTCTTGTCAGTCACTTCATGAGTTCCATGTAACAGCTTAAAATCTTTTGTTGCTTTCTCTTGGAGAGATTTATTGCTGAGATTCCAGTCCTATACGTGAGTACTGCTCCTTTCAGCAATTTCCCACTTCAGCCTAGAAATCCAGTTTGTATATTTAACCAGTGTGTTGTGAGATTAAAACATCGATTTTTTTTTTTAATTATTATTTTTAAACAGGCTGATCTTGGAACATTATAAACCTCAGTGTCAGGCTATTATTTAGCCTTTAAGGATTTGGGGTGTGATGTATACACCCATGGGAAAGGTTATGAGCGGTTCTTAACTTCTGTGTAGGGCAGTTTGCACTGAAGATCAGGTTCAGATACCTCTGGAGTTTCAGACCAGCCCCAGCCGTCTGTTCTGCACTGGAAGGGGGAAGAAGGTGGAATTATTCTTGCAGCCTTCTCATTTGTGTGTTCACATCATAAATGAAAGTTTTTCCTGCTGCTTTTTATGTGGATTTTCTTTAAATCACACTTAGAGCTGTATTTTATGGATAGCAGGGTAGAATTTTTTAAATCCGCAGTTCGCTGTGAAGAGAAGGAAGAAAATGTTTAAGACTGATGTTCAGCCTTCCACAGTACGAAAATATAAAAGTGTGTGTGTGCCTGCACGCAAGCGTCTTAAAAGAAAAAAAAAAAACGGCAAAAAAGGAAAAAAAACCACACAACAAAGCCTGGGCCCACATGAAAGTGGGCCATCAACAGGGCTCCAGCGTAGTTAAAGCACAGGGAGAGCTGAGTACACTGAGCACCTCATAGGACCCTAGAGAACTCTCGACCAGGCCAAATATGCCAGCAGCAAATCATTATAGCTCAGGCTGTAATGAAACTCCATTAACCCTTAAGCTCCACTTGACTATTTATAACTGAAAAACTTTATCTACAGTGAAAATAATAGCTTCATCTCGGTAGGACCATTAATTCAAAATCCTACAGCCTTTTGCTTTTCGCATCATAAGAGCAGCGAAGAAGGTAGCAGATGTTGCTTATCACAGATATCTGTGTATTTTGTATTTTCCATGTTTGTTCCAAAGTAATTTCTGTCTTACTAATCATTCCATTTTGAATGGGGTCTCTGTTTTAATAATGCTTCATTTGTAACTCAATATATGTGTGTGTGCAATTTCAGCTGTTACAATTTATTGAACCGCTGTTAGGATTGATCTTAAAATATTTACCTCATAGGAAAAAAATTAAATTTGGATCCCACAATACTCTTACTTGGTATTGCTTTTGGAAGATATTATTTCTTTAAACTATTATAATTCATTTTGTTTCATATTTATCTCACTAAGCCTAAACAAATTTCAAACAAAAGTACATTAGTCATCTGTCAGACATATGAGATCTGCCATAGAATTTTCTGCAAGCCTAAAGCAATAGTAGACTTTGTCCGTAGAAAGAGATTATGTATTAGATATATAGTGTTCCCTTCACATTTGAGTGAAGTAGTATTTAAAATAAGTTGATTGTAAGTTTCTTAAGAGTTTAGCCTTGTGATACTGAAAGAATCCTCATTGATTACTGTATGTCAGCATTGTGCTATTAGATTTTAGTTACAAAGGTAAGATTTTAATATTTGTGATTAATAAAGGATGGACAGGTCAGCTATTTTTAGTAGGTGTTACAGAGAAGCGTGGCCATAATTAAGATATTTTCCTGAGCATGCCTGGCCTTTTTAAAATTGAACTTCTCTCTTTGCCTATCTCTGCATGTGAATGCCTCTAACAAAAAGATATAATGTTTTAATTTCCAGTTGAAATGATTATAACTGTATATAAGAGAAAGCATCCATAAGGAGTTGCATACAAAACTCTATTGCATTTATATCAGACTAAAGGTTAATATTGCATATTGTTTTCAATTAGGAGTACAATAGATTTGGCTGGTGGGTAGGAGAAATGAAGGGAACCATTGGCTTGGTGCCTAAAGCCTACATAATGGAGATGTATGATATTTGAGAGGCCTGGGTAAGTACATTTTAATCCAATCTTCTGTAATGGCTTATATGTTCCCTTGTTCTCTGTTTCATAAGTATTTCTTTCCTGGAACCTTTGTAGGAGTCCTGTTAACATAAAGATTATGACAAAATATATTGAAGGTTCAATTAAAGCACTTTTTCTAGGATTCTGTATGAAATATTAAACCACAGTGTACAGAAGATGATGTATTTTATAGCTACGTTCCTTTTCCAGATTTTTTTTTTTGTAAAATAAAAATGGTGTGCTTCCTCGTTAGTTGGGTTACTTCAGTAATATTTATGCATCTGTGCAGAAAACTGTGGAAGGGGATAGATATTTGGGCTGGGTTTGATATGCACGTTTGAGGTTTTTTGGTTAATGATGAACTTTCAACTTCCTTCTCCCTAATCAGGGGAAATCTGCACGTGGAATCAAGAGTGGTGTGCAGCTGCAGTTTACAGACCCGGCCTCTGAAAGAAGAAGATCCTGCCGTACACGTTTTGTGGTTTCAGCGAATGTAGTCAGATCGTTGCCTTGTGTATATTAAACATTAAAAACTATAATTGATCACAATTCTGCGGAAATGTTCTTCTTAGCCACTTTTTATGGAATTGTAATGCTAGGAAATGAAATAGATGGTAATTAACATATGGGGCACAAGCAGCCAAATAGTGCCTGTTGATCTTTTCTTCAGCAGCACTCTGTATAGCTATAGGTTTGTGTTCTTTCAGGGATTTTGACTATGTATTCCTGTTCCTCGGTTTTAGAAAAATTAAGCTGAACATTGAAAGTAGAAAACTATTACTCAGTTCATGCATGCATTAACCTTTTGATGATCACAGTACATTTTGTGCAGCTTCCTAGGACAACCAAGGGAAATCTATGTGTAATATTGCAGATCTTCAGGGTATCCCGTTTCCAAATGTTTTTGTATTTGTTTTAGCCAATAATTTACTTTTCTCATACATTTAGTACTGTTGTTGTTAATTAATACTTTGTTACCACAAAATGAAGGCTTGGCTTATTTGCTGATGTAAGAAATCCCCCCTGTGTGGTAATGCTGCCCTGATACCTTTCTGACCTTGAGATGTGAATTACGTGAAAATTTCTGAAAAGATAATATATTAAAACCCACATTTTTTGTGAAGTCAGTGTCAGCTAAATAGCAGGTAAGAATGAATTTTGTCCATGGGAGCGTGAAATATTTTAGCTGTACCTTACAGATACTTCCACAAAGTCAAATCTGGATACCTTGTTGGCACGTGGAATTTCTGATACAAGTTGTGCAAGAGACGCTTTCAGCTTTTTGTGGGTTAATAACGGCTACCTGCAGTCTTAGTGTCAAACCCAGAACTTTGTGGCTAAAAGCATCAGTTCAAACATTAAAAAAAAAAAAAAAAAGTGCATTAAAATACTGTCATTTGTGGACGAGGGGTTGTGCAGAGTTAATATTTTAAAATCCTCTTGTTTTGGAGATGTGCCTTACCGTTAGCGTGCAAGATCAACTTTTTTTTACGTCCTCCCACACAGTTGATTTGTGAGACCCTTAATCTGCCAAAGAGGCAGGTCAAGCCCGTCTGTGAATTGCTGAGCCTGTGCAGGTCCCCTTGTCGCTGGTGGTGCTGTTTACGCTTCAGGCGGGCCCTGGAAGCGCCCTGGGTTAAAAGGTAACCTTAGTCTGGAGCGGGAATTAGATCCTTTTCCGTAAACGAAGATGTTGCGCTTTATATTGGCTAATGTCTGGTACTTGACGGTACGCTGGATTCTAATAGGAGTCAAACAGGGTGCGGAGTTTTGTTGTAATTTTTTAAAAAAGAGATAGTCGTTGAAATTGATTCTGTACGTTATCAGCGAAGCATTAAAATGATAGATTGTAGTCTTCAGATCTTTTACTACTTTAATTTATCAAGCGTGCTTGTGGGTTGCGTACAGAATGTGAAGCGTTAATATCGCGGCTAGAAAAGCTCCTTCTCTCTTGTTTAACATGGCAGCCTAATAAATCTGCCCACCGAAATGTCGTCTTATTAATCGTGTAATTCCGAATTCCACCACCACCTGCTTTTGG
>VXBO01012986.1:343123-370417 GCA_013400135.1 Rhinoptilus africanus | reverse complement strand
CCCCCCCCTCCTTTTTGGTACACATCTGCCTTAAAATTCAAAACAGGAAAGATTGTCCTGAAACTGACTTGAAATGTCTTGGAATAAACCATGAAATGGGCCACGGATGAGTTGTTTACTTTTAAATCTGTGCAAATGCCATAACCTTTTTTGGATCTGAAAATCTCCGTTAATACTACTTAAACAAAACTCAACGGCAGAAAATGCTAATTGCTGTGTTTTCTTTGTTTACCTAGATTGCACTTGCCTTTCCATGAATGGAAAACCAGCTAATTTTGTAAAAGGTGATTGTAAGTCCTTTTTTTGTACAGCGCTTTACTTGATTATTTGCTCTGTTCTGGATCTGTACTATACTGCCATTAGATCTTACAATAATGTTCTACTCTGCAAATTTTTAAGGTTCAAATAAAGTTTAATTGTTTGCAAACTGTTATGATGCTAATAATTCAACAGCCTGCTGTGTTACTAATGAAATTACTTTGTTATGATTAATTTGGAAAATAGTGTGTTGATTGTAGTAATTAAGCACAACAAGGTGAAGTAAATGATTCTAATGCCATCTGGCCTCCAGACTGAATGAAGAAATGAAATGGGGCTGTCATTTGAATTTATTCAGAGAAGTAAGGGTAATACAAGTGCTTTTTATAGCAGAGGCACCCGGATATCATCATCTCTCTCTCTAGTATTTTTTCGTGTACGTCTATATACAGACAATTGGTTCACATATTTTTCCAGCATCTAGTTAGGATATACCTCTTTGTGCATACTGCCACTAATTACGTGTACTGACGGTAGTGTATGCACTGGTTCTTCCATCAGAGAGATCTGTGGATAAGATTTAGAGAAGTGATGCGTACCAGCTTACCTTTTGCTCCTCTAGTAATGATAAAAACTTTCTTTGACTGGAATTAGGCTGAGTGTGAATGCCAATTAAGACCCTATTCTCTGTTCAAAGCCAAATGCATAAACTTTCTTTTTGGCTCTGGAGTATGACACAGCATTAGAAGGCGAGTAAAGAATAACCCTTTGGAACCCCATCCAAAAACTGCTGAAACTGAGAAGCTGGTGAATTTGGTTGCTCCTGGGTCAGACTCTCAGAACAGTAACTCAAAAACAGGCGATACAATTTCAAAGTGTCTTTTGCTGAATACTCTTTGTCCTCTTTCTGAAAGAGGTGCAATTATTTCCATAAGCTGAACTAAACAAAAGAAAGGCACAGACTTCTCTGGAGCCAAAAGACAGAAATTCGTTTTTCTATCTCAGGTAAAGCAAAATGAAGTTGTGGCTATAAGTCAGAATCCGGGCTTGATAAAAGTTCACTGGGATCTGTAGGAAAGCTGTGAAATATTAAAACAGGGGATGAAAGTACCCAGGTAGACAACAATGTCATGCTCTTCAGTTGCATGAGCCTTATGACGTTTCTCTCATCTCCCTCAAGTTGATGAAAAATTTATTAGTATGTAACTGTGGAAATAAGTGTATGCATGGAAACCTTCTAAACAACTTCCCACTTTACGTAGCACAATGTACTGATAAACTGTAAGACCTTCATTTACCTGGGTTTCTCTGAAGCTGACAATTCTCAGACGAGCATCTGCTTAATTCCGTCTTTATTTAGAAAAACTGCCACTGAGCTCAGTGCAAGGTGCTCCGCCAAATCTGCATCTCTCTATTAGAGAGTTCATTTCCTGCCCAGCATCCCGTGTCCTACTGTGAGGGACCAGCACCAACCAACTTCAAACTATGGACTTCAAATCATGGAGTCAAGCACATGGGTAAAGTAAAATCATGGGTGTAAGCACAGTATTTCATGCTTCTGGGATAAAATTGTGACTTGGCCGCTCTCTCCCTGCTACGGGAAGAAGTGAAGGGGAGGCTGAGATGGTGACAGGATGTGCAGGTCAAAGAGATGCCACTTTTCTTATCCAACTGTGTTGTGCCAAGGAATATATATGAATGTAAATGTGTATATATATATATTCCCTTTAAATTGTAAAGCAGATCAGGCAGCAATAGGCCATGAATTGTTGTATCATAGCCTTTTATGGAATTGTTTAGGAGTGATTTTTGTAATGGGATCTAGACAATTCTGTTTCTACTGCCTGGAATTTTCCTTAGTCCAAACTACCACACAGAGAAATTCACAGGGAGCTGGGCTTAAAGCAAAGTAGAGGAAAATCCTCTGTACCTGAAAGCTATGCCAACATGAGTCAAATTTAAAACTGGAAATGTCAGCTTCTTCACAGCCTTTTGGGATGAACAAGTCTTTTAAGTAACAGGAAAAACTTAAAAATCCAAGGTGTCATCTTGCAGCAATGTGTGGGGAGAGTAAAGGACAGGCAGCCTGAGAAGAAGAGCTGCTGGTAGATGAAGAGGCAGATAGATAGTTTCCAATGCCACTAAAAACCAATCTCTCTCAATTTTCTGTTGCAGCAAACTGATGCGTTGGAGCTTTTATCCTAAAGTAGCCTCAGTGTCTCACAACCCGTAGAACAAACTTCCTTTCACCTTCTATTGTAAAGCCAGTGCTACTCCATAAAGATATTTGATGGCTAATGAGCATTTTACAGCAAGACTTTAAAGTTTATGCTGTGAGGTGAAAAAAAAATCCCACATTTGGTTACAGTGGGAGGATTTATGGTGGCAGAACAGAATTACCAGTTTGGCCACTTCCACTCTGCCGTAATTGCTTGCATATTTGTAAACAGTGCCATGAGATTTTCAACGGCCACAGGCAATCAGGATTTTAGTTTTACACCTCATGCTACGAGACAGGGTACGTAGCACCACAGAACTGACCCCTGTGCAGAACTGCCTGGGTTAAAGGGTGGGGAAAAAAAAAGTATTACGCAGGATCATTATCAATCTTTTCAAATGCCAGCGGCATGGAAGTGTGCCTTGGCAGTCTCCCACCCAAGAGCTGACATGGCCCAGTGCTGCTTTTTAATAGTCAAATCTAATAGGGTCAGCACGAGAAGAGCAGAGCGCAGGCAGCCTGACAGGCGTGGGCAAGTCAGTTTATTCACTGGCGGTCATCAGCCTCCCAGGCTTATTTCAGTTTGGAAGGGAAAAGATGAAATCTGTAAAGAGTCACGAGGCATCAGGGAAGCAGAGGGACTTTCTCCCTTTTCTGCTGCTCCCTTCTGAGAGGACTGCCATTCTTTCCTTATATTTAAATTAAAAGCAGCCAGGCATGAATGCACATGTATGTGTGGGAAGGAGTGGGTTTTATTAAATAGTCACTTACCATCATGTTTTGATGGTGGTTTCTCCATTCTAAAAGGTGTTTGCACGCTGATAATAGCCACATTGCCTTTACTATAGAAAAATGGTATGTCTAGCTTTTTAAAAAATTCTATTTCCAGTTGTTTAAAGGCTCCATTCTGGTAGCTTATCTCCTCTCTTGTCCTACATTTCCCATCATGATAGTACTCTTGGTGCATTATGGCAGGTGGCTCTTACCAAAATTTGTGTGTCCTTTGTGACAATAATTTTTGTTTGCCTGTACCAATAAAATACTCCAGGCTCATCTTTTGCAATGTCTTTTTCCCTTATTTTCAAGCTAAGTTTGGACTTAGTTTTAAGGTATTAGACCACAATGAAGGGGGTGTGTATATGTGCACGGGTAATCTATGCATCTAGTTTTCCATTACCTAACAAAAAAATAGGCATTCCACATAACCAACTATGAAAATTGTTTTTTAAGGTCTACAAGCTAACCAGTTTCCTCTCGATTCCTTCTTTTCTACTTCTGAGACTGGCACATTATAGGTCATGTGGGTACTTAACCACTTCAAGACTGAGATTACCTATTCAGCTACTTACTGTTTTATGATAGCCAGCCAAGGTCACCTATAGGTCATTATTGACTTGTGACCAGAATTGCCTTCCCTCTGATGTATCTAGCACCGCTTTGAAGGCAGCGTTCAGGAAACAAGCCTCTTCTCTCTGGGACTTAGTACATTTTCAGAAGGTGAGTGAAACTTCAAAATGCAGAGACATCATCCAAAACAACCTCTCGCGCTAAGCTGTGTTTATGTTTTGCACTTCTGTAAATACTCTGTCTTCACTTATTCCTGCATCCATTTACTTATACAAAATTATGAAGAGGAGGAAGTGTACCATGAGGCATCTTCCTGAAACATCAAATTTTTACACAATTTGGTCAAATTGGTGTTTCAGGTGCAGGCAAAGGAAATCCCTGCTTGAGAGTGTGAACCTAAATCTGTGACAATGGTGGTCTGCGTCAGGCTTAGGCAAGCGGTGGAGAATGAAGACCTACGTGGTTGGCCCTTCGCCGAAAGCTGATCCTTACTGATCTGTGTTCAATGTTATCTTGGGCCCTTCAGCTGCAATGTTGCTGCTGAAGATCTCTAATAAATTCCGTGAGCTAGGTGTGGATCCATCAGGTGTGGATCGTGGTTTCGAATTACAGCCTGGCCTGACAGAATGTCATAGGAAGCCATGATGAGATGCGTTCCCATTTACATGTCTTCGGTCAAGCTGATGATGCTGAGAAGCGTACGTGGACCACAAAGGGATTTCATCATGCCTGTTTCATTAAATGGTAAAGATAATGTATTCCAGTGGAGTTCTATTTTGCGCATTTTGGTTGATGTTGCCCCTGCTAAGGAGGCCTTCATGCAAAATACCCTTGCTTGGATGTCAGAACATTTGAAACATGGGGAATATGTGTTACGGCAATTCAGTGTAAAACTGACCAGAGTGACTCATAGGGATCATTGAACCGCATACTGACCAGCTACTGAGAGCATATTTATTTCCTTTGGTAAACAGTGTATGATTATGAATTAATTGTGGTAATTCAGACAATTATTTCAATAATTTTGTCTGTTTAACAGTAACACTAGACATACTGTTTGCTAAATGCATTAGCTGAAATTACAGTAGGTATTCAGACTACATTCATTATAATACTTATTAGTGTCTGCCTTTCCTATGTCTGTGGGCTCTTGAATGTTCTGCTCATCCTAAGTGTTGTCATTTCTGTGGGTATTACAGAAAAAAATTGAAATGTAGGCAGTTGTCAATGGCACAAATGTCTTCTGTCTTTTCCAGTGCCTGCTTCTTGAAAACAGAGTCAGTTCTGCATGTACAGTCTGAAACGAGGGAATTTAGCCATGTGACTCCCCCTTAATGAAAGTTATGTAGGTAATTCTTAATTTGAGGGCACAATATTAACTCCTCATTGACAACAGCAAGCATTCAGCCACATAATTCTCTTGGCTTCATTGGAAGTGCTCCTAAAACGTCTTGCTCATGTGAAATACAGGATTTAAAATCAAGTTGTTAGTGTTGTGGCAAGTTAATTTTTGTGGTTTACAGGGTACCCCTAACCATGATTTATCCACCTGGATATAGGATGCCAATTTATCTATGAATTATTTCTTGATGTTTAAAATCACTCTGTGCCCAGCATTTAATACGGGGAGTATTATGAACACAAAGCGAATGGCTTTGGTGGTTCTGATCTCCAGCTGCCCAGAGAAGATCTCCTCGGTGTAAGATGGTTCTTGTAACCAGATGGAAGTATTTTCTGTGCCGCTCATTTCGAACTCCCAGTTCACAGACTGATGGTCTGTAGGCTCTGGTCTGAGGTCTGATTGATTATGGCAGGATTAATGGGGACTTACTCTTCCGAAAACATTGCAGGTACGCCAGCTGTATACCAGTGTAGTGCAAAGTTGTGTTTGACCCCCTCTGTTTCATTGTCCCCTCCCTTTCCCTACCAAATCTAAATTGTATAGGGGCAGGTATTATTACTGTCTTCAGCAACCTTTATTACAGACAGCTGTCAATGGCAGATGAATGCTTTGGCTGTGCCTCTGTCCTTTCAGCCAAGGAGTAAGTGTATAATAACGAGGATTTATCTTGTTATATGGGTTTACTGACACAGAATTATAACATCTGTATATGGGCCACTGACAGTCCCCGTGTCTCCCAGTATATTCTATTTTCTCTAGGCCAAATTTATTGCGTTCATAATTAAGTCCAATCCTGAGGACTTAATGGAGTTGCACGTTCTGAAAGTAGCAGGAAATACGGCTCTTGCCTAGTCATGAGCCTGCGCAGTGTCTGCTCCGGCCTGCCCGGGATGTAATTCCACCCCTTCCGAATGAAGGGTGGGTGACACAGGGCATAGCTTTGGAAGAAACTCGGAATTGCTTGTTTTTATCATTTGCTCCATCTCGCATTAGGAATGCCTGAGTGACCTTTTTTCACAGTACGGCTTACACCCCTAGTTCGCTAAACGGGATTGTGTTAATCATCAGATGACACCAAGAAATAACAGGCTTACATTGCTCCCAGGTAGAGGCTGACCAGGCAGAAGGTGAGGCTTTTCCAATGGTGAGGGCAGTGGAGCGTTGGGGTTGCTTGCCTGGGGAGCTTCCGTGATTTCCATTTCTGCAGGATTTGGAGAACCTGCAGGGGATGAACTCACCTGCTAGGAATGACTGAACCATGGCAATTCCTGCCTTGGGGTTGGGGCATGTGGTAAATGACCTCCTAAGATCTGTTCCAGGCCAGTTTTCTGCAATTTTGTAAGTCAGCGGTGAGCTGACACCACTTTCAAATGGCAGAATAAATACACGTCCAGTCTTAGTTTTTCTTTGCCTGATATACGAAAAATGCCACTGCTTTGTGGGTTCACGTGATCCTCATCCCCTTTCAACTTCACAGGCTCCGAGTTCACGATTTCCTGCCCAACAAGCCTGTTAGTTCATTACTTCAGTAATCAATTCGGCCCACAGGTAGTATCTGTTTAAAAAGTTAAAGGCTTCTTTCAAGTATCATATACCTTGCTTTGCCTTAAAGCGTGTTTGGCTGTACCAGATGTTAAGACAATTTTGAGTATGTGCAACATTATGTTGATTCTAATTGCTGTGGAAAGCATTTCACTCGTGCATTTTTAAGCAAGGCAGCTACGATTTCAAATTGTAGCCATTTATTCACCTCAGGTAGTGAAATTTTAGTTACCACTTTGGTGTCTAAATGTCTTAGGAAATAGAGAAAAAGATTAAAATAGTCTTCAGTTTAGTCTGTTGATTCTTGCC
This sequence comes from Rhinoptilus africanus, assembly GCA_013400135.1. Taxonomy (NCBI): domain Eukaryota; kingdom Metazoa; phylum Chordata; class Aves; order Charadriiformes; family Glareolidae; genus Rhinoptilus; species Rhinoptilus africanus. Next base: position 363,341 of record VXBO01012986.1, on the reverse strand, counting down.
CCTCTTCTGAGAACAGAAAATGATTTTTCCAGAGTCCACTCAAGTAAACAGAAATACTCTCATCCTTATAATAAGCTTTGGCTCAGGTCCACCTGTAAGGAGAGTCCTCTTTTTTTTTTTCATACTCTTTAATTGAATGTATGACATATATTTAATCCCAGCAGTATTCTTTATCTCTGTGAGAACTCCTTTTAATTCTCTGTGTAAGAAAGTGTTCTGTGATGTCGCTACCTGATTTTATTGAAACTCACATGTCAGGAAAAAAAATTATTGCCTTCCCTGTCAAAACTGACAGTAATTACAAGGCCAAATATATAGCTGTGATTGACTTGTAAAACTAAATCTGTAATATTTCAAGTTTGTAAGTTGACTTGTGCAGCTTTCAGGAAATATAACCCAGTATTTTCTTTGCAAACTGACGTCTCTTTATCTATTCCTCTTACTGTCTTTGTTTTTATTTGTGAGGGCAGGGAGTAGACAGCATTTATATAGAAGGTACTGGATGGCATATAACAAGTCTGCTTCTGGGGAAAAATAGCATTCTTTCTAGCTAAACGGCAGCTAAAGGAAAGTCAGGAAGGTTTAAGCACATGGTTCCTTTTATGTGCTCCTCTTTATGCGTAGTCTTTCAGCAATAAATACTGCATATTGATTACTTAATTGTAATGGAAACATACTTGGACAGGAGCAACGTTACAGCCTATTTACTGCCTTAATTTTTAAAGAGTTTTTAAATTTTAAAATGGATATTGCACTAAACGCAGCGCGCTGTGCTCTTCTGGGCAGAAGTTGACGTAGAAGGACTTTCTCATCAAGGCTGCGTTCCTGACAGCTCTTTCTGTTTCGGCTGCCTTCCTTTCTCTTACCTTTGTAAAACTGGAAAAATCTGTAATTGGTGCTTAGTCTCTCTTAGCGTGTGTGACATTCACATCAGATCAAAAAATGACTTTAGATTGATTAGTGAAAAAGCCCCCAAACGGGGTTCTATAGAAAATTTAGGTATATCCAGACTAAGCATAAAAGTTTCGCTTGTTTATTTGCCTAAAAAAAATCAAACATGTGCAATAGTTTCCTGGTTAATAATGAACTTGTAGTAGAAAGTGATCTTTCTTTGGCTGAAGGAAAGAAAAGGCACCTACACATCAAATAAATGTGTAAACCAAATGTTGGCTTAAAGACTTCCTAAAGGTGAACTAACAGCATTGCCTGAAAAAAAAAGAAAAGTAAAAAGATGAAGATGTATCTTAAATATCATGTAGTCATTTAGCTGGAGTGCAAAAAATAAAGTTAAGTGTTGAAGCGATATATATTAAGAGCCACAAAGAGGGACTTAGAAGAGGCATCCACAGTGTTACATATTGTTTCGAATATACAATAACAGATTATTTTGGGACAGAAAAGATGAAGTTTCCTTTACAGGAGAAAATACTCTCCATTTTACTTCATCATTTCTAGACTGTTGGGTATTTGGATGATATTGCTGTTGGGCTTTTCATTTTTCTTTCCCTTTTAAAAATTTTTTTTTAATTATTATTTTATTTTAAATCCAAACCAGTGAAGCAAAGCCTGGAAAGTAGTAATATCTTTGAATCTTAATGCAGTCTGTCTTCTTAATGAGCCTACTGCACTGCCCTGAAAACAGCCCTTTACAAATAAACATGCTGGAAGTGATTTAGCCACAATGTCCAGACTGTGTAAACATCTAATTATTACAATAAAATTGTCAATAAATATACATTACTGCTCCCTTTTCAAACGTTAACCAACTTTCTCTTTGCTTGATAAAAAGGTATAAATTGTATTTTTATGTCTTGATGGGTTTTCTTTTCATTACCCGGCTTGCTGCTCTCCAGACAAAAGAACGCAGCCTAATGTCTGAGTTATTCCTGGCTGGTGAAAACTCCTACAATTGTTTATTAACATCAGGCGCAATGTTTCCTTTCACAGCAAAATGAACTCGGAGCTTTCACAATCTGATGTTTAGTCACGGAATCTTCCCTTCCCCCCCCCTCAGAAAAAAGGCCATAAAACCTGTTATTGCAGTTGTTGTGACTGTGGGATAGGTGCGCGATTAAAGCCCGCTTATTAGAGGGAGGAAAGGACATAATGCTGCATTAGGGCTGAGAGAGAAGATAGGAAAGCAGGGTGATTTCCTCCAAAAATATGAAGTTCTGCTTTCCAAATTATGGCACCGTGTTGACCATAAATGTGGCATCGGCACCCCCCTGTCCCCCTCCTATACGTAGCCCCTTTTCACATTTCTTATATAACTGGAACATTACCATGAGAAAAGCAGAGCGATATTGAATCCTAATAAGGTCTGGCCTATACGCTGCGGCAGGAGAAGAATGAGGATAATTCATTTGTATGCCGAGAAGCATTCACAACTCCGCGAGCATCCCCGTGGCTTCGGCTTGTGGTGCTGATCATCTGTTCCTACTTTAGGGGGTTTCATTGCTCCGAGCGGCATCTGAGCTGGGGAAAAAATAGTTAACCACTTTACTGCTAGCTTTTGTTATATAATGACAATTTAATACGGTGGCTATTTTTTTGTTAACCTGCTTTAAAAAGGTCTTTCAAATGGTTAAATTAATCTTCTGATTAGCCGTGCCTGCCAGGTAAAATATAAGGAGGAAAATGATGTGGAACACAGCGGTGTAAAATGCGTTAGCCAGTCTTGGTAAACATGTCTATTTTAAATAATCAAAGTAATGACAGGCGGCCATTTGCTCAGAAAATATTTTTTTAAAAAATACTTTTAATTCTATTTTACTGCCTGTGTTCACGCTGCTTTTTTTATCCTCTTTTTTTTTTTTTTTTTTTTTATTCNTTTTTTTTTTTTTTTAAACACGAAGATACTGAGCAGAGTGACACGTTATTTAAAAAAAAAGAAAGCAGCAATGTTTACCAAAATCAAGGTATAAAAGATTCGTGCAAATTGCCATGTAAAATGATCTGCACAAAAAGGCATCGGGGAAGAGAGTGAAGGCTGTGCCAAACAGATGGCACACCCTGCTGTGTTTTTGATTGAAAAAGAAAGGTAACATTTGCAGCCACGTCAAAGAGACAGTGATCAGCTAAACAAATTGGTCTCCGAAGTACACCATTGCTGGAGCAAACCCTGCTGCAGGGTACAGGCGAGGTTGTATTTCACAATAATGCCGTGTGCGCGTTGCGGCTTTCCGAAGTGAAGGGACATGTCTGTCCCCTTTTCATCTCTCCGAGGAGCAAAAAGCCTTTGTTGCGATAGACCGCAACCTACTCTGCGAAAGCGGCAGAGGAACCACAGACAATAAATGTGGGTGGGTTTTTTTTTTCCCTCCTTTTTTTTTTTTTCTTTTTTTCTTGGTCATCTCCAAATCATATTCAGGGACAGCCCAGCAGGTTTTCCATTTGGTGTATCAGGTGTTCCAGGGTTCGCAGTGAATAAAATTGCGATGTGGTTTAAAAGAAATGGGAAGGCGATGCCAAAGGATCCGCACAAAGGTGCAGTTGGAGGAGGAGGAGGCTGTAGCCAGCACAGCCCCCCTCGCGCCCGCATGCTGCCCGCAATACAAACATCAAACGTGGCAGAGGAAGGGTGCGTGGGGGGCTTTCCTCCCCCCCGACCCTCTTTTTTTTTTTTGGGCTCATCTCAGCTGGCAGCCTTATTCCGCCTCAGTAAAGACAAGGTACAGAAATGTCCTTTGGGTGACATTCAAAACTCGATATAAATCCTCTGCTTTATGAGACTGCAGTGCAATAAATTACTTAGCCTAATTGTAGATGTAATGAATTACCATAATTAGTCATGGGCTACATTAAATTAATCAGCATGGTACATTATTTTGCTAAATTACATCTTTGCCTTCCAAAGCCACCAGTGCAGCAATCAGTGTTTCTTGCAAGAGGGGAATGATGCTGTAATGAGAAGCCTTTCTGCTCCTAGAATAGTGACAGGATATGAATTTTGATGGGAGACAGAAAGGTTTGGAGACACTGGAGCCTTAACTTGTGCCTGAAGTGTCTTCCGTTGTTAATGATGCTCCGGTCCTCCTGCAGGGGAGCAGTGGGCTGTAGCTTGTGAAGGTTGTGGACGATTCTCCTCACAGGGGAAGAAAAACACTTAGCTCCTGCTTTAAGGCAAATAATATCGCTGATACAACAAGTCACAAAGCAGTGGGGTGGCAGAGAGATAATGTCTCTGGAAATATTAATAGATTTAGAATGTTCTTTTACATTGGTTGATGAGATTTATAGTTACCAGGTATTTTTTTTTATTGTTATTATTCATACCATTTGGATCTGAGTTAAAGCCTGTAGCTGTTTTTGTTTTTTACTTAAACCTCCAGCTGTTCAGAATCTTGCTGTTGCTTCTCAATGAATAAGTCTGGAAGCAAACCATACTTGAGCTGAATATTATTCACTATTCAGCAAAATGTTGTTGGGAGAGCTCCAGAGTCCCACCTGAACACACATGCTCTGTTTAGATTTTTTTATTCGGGGGGCTTATAAGTATATAAAGGCTATTATTCGGCTTGATGAATGACGGAGTTTATATTTCAGATGCGTGAATCCCAATTATTTCAGGCATATTTCAGAAGTATGAAATGGCTTTTCTGTTTTGTTGGGTTTTGGTTTTTTTTTTTTCTTTTTCCCAAAATTCACTCGTTACAAAATCTGTGACTTTATTACTTTTTATGCTTTGGAACAAGTTTGCTTAAATATTTACTTATGCTCACAATGTCACCAGATGACAGTTCGTGACAGAGATTCATGGTGCTGTCCTGCAATAAGGTTAATTATCCTGGACTTGAAATGAAGGATGCTGTTGTATTGCCGTTGTTTTGTTTTCTAGAATGACAATGTTTGTGAGCTTCCAGTTTAAAGGCTACATCTGCCGTCTAAATGCCCATCTGTGTAATGAAATTAGGCTAGGATTTTTGCAGCGTTCCTTGCTGGTTTTGCCGTCCGCCTGCCTTCCCTGACCAGTGATGAGGAATAAACCAGCCAGTTTAAAACTGCGACCATGGGAAGGGGGGAATGGGAAGAACAGACAATGGAGGCAGTGCTGATCAGAGCGCAGCTCCTCGTCCTGCAAATGTGAGCTAAATCTTTGAGCGTGGTCAGGAGAAAGGGACCCGAATAAAGCGTGGTCACATCTGCAGGGAAAAAATGCATAGGGATGCAGAAAAGCCCTGTTTGTAATTTGTGTTTTTGTCCTGGTGGGAACCCATTTAATTAGTGCAAGAAGGTATTGAATTTTAGCTTATCATGCATATTGTTTTCCAGCTGTACAGAAGATTGCCAAGTTTCTAATGGCCTGACCCTACTCTGTAAATCAGCAGTAAATTGCGGCATTTACACTGAGCAAAGGCAAAGGGCTCATTCTGTTGGGTTTGTGCTGTCACAGGAACCTGGGCTAAGGGATTAATGGTCTGATGTTAAACATCTGTCCCCTGTCTTTGGGGGGACGTAAACACACAAAGAGGGAATCTAATGCCATCTACTAAAAGATCTTCAATGAGAGGGAGCCCTTGCTAACATTTCCATCCAGTGGCACCTCAGACACATTGCCTCTTTATGCTAAAGCCCCACAGCACTAAGGGCCCTATAAATAGTCTCCATGTGACAGCTCAGAGAAGAAGAGAGGTTTCCTCTAGACATTAGTTGTGCTAAAAGATTCATCATTACCTGCAGTCATGAAATAAATCTTTGATACTTACAACTATAATATCCATGCTCTACGTTTTATTGCAGATATAGGTAGACAGTCATTATTTCTGACACTTTCTCAGCATTACAAGGAGTACTCTAGGGGAACAACTAGTGTACAGTCTTACAGAAATAGATTGATATAACCACATGGAAACCAGTTACTTGCAGTCAATATAATATTCCCTTAATGATGTTAAACAGTCGTGCAGATTCCAAGTTTAATGTAAAAAAACCAATCTTCAAACAACCACAGTTACCTACAAATTAAGTTGCCAGAAGGGAAATTTATTTTTTCATCATATATTAGTCCTTGAGAAATATATATTACTTGGAGCAGAATAAAATCCTTTTTTTAAAAAAAACTGTTACAGTTTATTATTATTTAGTAGACATTAAAAGAAGACAATGGTCAACAACAATCACTTTACAGCACTTGCGGGAGACGGGAAGCGTGGTGTACTGTGAAGCAGAGTACTACGGGATGCTCTGTGTGTGGGTTCTGTGGTAGAGCCTATCATCGCTCTTATCATTACTCAAGAGGTAATGGGCACTAACTTGAGCACAGGAAGTTCCACCTAAACATGAGAAGGAACTTCTTTCCCTTGAGGGTGGCAGAGCACTGGAACAGGCTGCCCAGGGAGATGGTGGAGTCTCCGTCTCTGGAGACATTCAAAACCCGCCTGGACGCGTTCCTGTGCAACCTGCTGTAAGGTGGCCCTGCTCTGGCAGGGGGTTGGACTAGATGGTCTCCAGAGGTCCCTTCCAACCCTATGATTCTGTGATTGCGTAGATTCAGTGGACATTCGATAACTTCCCATACAGAAATGGAGCTAAAGCTGGTCTAGGACCAATAGAGAGAAAGTAACTTGTGTTGACATGCTCTTGTATGTGAGTTAAGTGGTATGACAGTATTCCTCCCCGACTTGTAAGGCACACAGGTTTTGAGCGCTTGGCTGTACTTCTGTACCTGGGTTCCCTAAATCCTGCACCCCTCCCTCCAGCAGCACTAAGCAGCACCTCAGCACTTGCCGAGAGGTTTGACTCGTGACTGACCTCCAAACCCAGGGCGATATTAAAAGTATTTGTGCATCTCCCACTTACTGGGACTAATTCTTGGCCAACAGGAGAGGCAGTGTGTGCCGGCAGGGGCTGTGTGGGACCGGCGTGGTGGCTGCTGCAAGGGCTGTCGCTGAACTGGAGGACACCCGAGCGGCTAGCTGGTGGCACAGATGCTCCAGCGCTTTGATGGCCAAACTGGCCGGAAACCTGGAGAGCCAGCCTGAATTTTTGATCTGCCTCTTGCATGCAAAGTTTCAAAGGTGAATAGATACTTCTGGAAATAAACTGTCACCAACTCAGAATAAGTTTTGGTTTTTCCTCTCTTTTTTTTTTTTTCTCTTTTAGACTCCATACAACAAACAGTGGGCATTCTGAGTATCAGTCCATTTTTTAAATGTTTCTAAGACTGTGGATCGTGTTCTGGTTATACGGGGTATTAAGGACCTCCTGGTATGTACCAGGAGGAGCTGATTTGGGAATGGGTTCAGCCTCCACAGAAAGGTGGTTTAAAGCCCGTTGCTTTGACAGGCTCAGAGCTGTGAGCCACGGCTTAGCATTCAGGAGAGCTGCGCCGAGTCACCAGCGCTTTCCTGATATCAACGCCGCTTGACAACCTTATGCATCTTTCACTGAAGTGTGTTTGAATAATGCTGGGCTTTCATCCTCAGGCCATTGAATGAAACTAAGCACTTGTATGTGTTAATATTTTGCCGATAGGTGGAGAGATTAATTTTACAAAACATTTGCTCTGACTCCTGATGAACATTTCAAAAGTCTCTTGGTAGCTCCGGAAGTGGCAGCGATGGGAATACCTACAGCAGCGGGAGGTTTGTGGGACACCTCCCTCCGACCCAAATTTGTGACCTCTGAGGATGAACTGTAGGGACGGGTGCTTTGGGAGAGGAGGAGGAAGAAATATCAAAATGAGGTTTTTCACGTTGTCCTTGGGCTTGAGCGATGTTGCTGATTGGCCAACTATTATTTTTTAATACCGGATGGCTGGAGTCTGGGGAGGTGTTGTGATGACCTCAATGATCTGGCGTGGTTCGTGGCTGCAGGAGGGTGGCAGCCTGCCAGTTCCCTCCCGCAACCATCATTTTCAGGTTGCTGTTTCTGACAGACTGGTGCTAGATATAGTAAGTGAGTGATGCTGCCTATAACTCCCCTTTAAATCTCACCTGGGGGGCGTCAGGAGAGCTGCGGGTATGTGCTCGCGCCCACAAAGGCATCCCCAAAGGCACGTGCCCACCTACACTCACCTGCAAAGTGCTTGTCGCCGCCTTGACTTACCTCCATGTGATTGACGATAATTAGGTTTCAGCTGCCTCCTGGTGCAGAAATGCACACCACCGCAGCGTGGCCAGCTCTGCTCCCGCAGTCGTGCCTCTGAAAGGCTATCGATTCGCGCTTTTACATTTTTAAAAGGTCATGGCAATAATTCCGCCTGAATTGTGCTAAGTGAAAATAGTTTGCAGAGGTAATATGGTTCCTGCCCACTTCCAGAGTAAACAAAAGCCAGTGTTTTTTATTATTGTTTTTAATGTATTTTAATTACATTGATTTGCCTCGGTCTCACATCGTATCAATGAACTATTTGTGAAGTTGTAAGGCAAGTGACCTTCAACATTACAGGGCTCTCGGTTCTGTGTGGGGATATTCCATTTTTCTATTATGTAAGGTGTGCTGGAAGCGCTTATCATAATACGGTGCTCACATTAAAAATTTAAAGCATAAGAATAAAAATTGCCTTTTTCCCCTTGCCCTGTCATATATCTGTCCATTTTAATAAGACAAAAATATCTACAGCTCTATGACTGTGGTATTAAATGTGCTTACTTTTTGTAAAATATCATTGTAGTTATACAAACAGCCTTCTCCAGCTTGACTGGGAACAGATTGTTCCCAACAGTTCGTTTGACTAACAGGCTATATAATGCAATGAGTTAACATATTAGAATACATAGTTACTGCAACCCAAGTGCCCTAGAAAGATGACAGGAAGCTATGGATGCTATGGCATAAATTATTTCAATAGCTACACTGCAATTAGTGACTTTGTATTCTGTCTGGCTTATGGGACTTTCAACCCAGGCTGAATTCATGACGGAGAAAGAGAAGGTAAGATTTTATCCACAGAATGAGCCTTCCTATCTTTCTGTAGTTTTTTTCCCCTATGTTTCCTTTGTTTAAAATTATTTTACTGTGTCAAGCACGTGTACATCAATAGAGCCCTTAGATTTTCTACCAGCAGAGCTTTATGCTTCCACATGGAGCTACTGAAGAGCAGAGCTGAATGATCCCACCCTACACCATGGGCTTTGCCAAGGTGATGTCCTGTCTATGACAGTACATGGAAAAGGATTTTCCTCCTAATCATCTTTAGCATCAATGGTAAGTGACATATGCAGAGCTGGAAGCTTAAACTTGCTACGTTCCCATGTGCTTCTATTCAGTCCCACTACAGTTGCCGTAATTCACTCCACAATTGATTATTAATTTACTTTAATACATGTGTCTGTAGCAAGTGGAGCTGATAAATAGTGAGAAAGTATGTGATAGGCTATCTAACCTTCTTCATATAGATGAAACACTACGGAGCTGAAATCCATTCATGCTCCCTGAACACAATGCTGTATTCTGGTTTTCTATTCATAGTGTTGTAAATTTGTCAGCCTAATGGGACGCTTTGTAAGACGTTTTCCTTTTTAAGTGCTTTAATGGGAGTAGGTATTACATTGATCCAAAATCTAGCCTAACATTTCATATTGTGGAGTCTGGAATTGTGTAGTTAGCTGCATAAAAGTTAAATGGTGTTTTGTTCTTCTCTTTATTTAAAGGTGAATTTTGCCAACGTGATACTCGGCCTAACATTTATATATGGAATAAAACCAGCACGCAGTCTGGCCACCAAATTCCAAGCTCATACTGTATTTTCATTTGGTATAAACAGAAGTGGAGGTGGTAAGTAGGCAGAGCACACAGCCAAACTTTCATCTTTTTTCCCCTCTTTCCCTGAAGTGGGAGGGCTGTGCCAGTGGGTATGAAATAGCCCCACTAGGACAGACCCAATGCCCATGGAGGCCGGTAACCTGTTTTTTAACAACTGAGACACTGACAGAATGAGATCCATGCAGATATCTAGTGATACTTCCCTAAAATATTCCTTGGCACCCACTAATTTGCAGGTCAAGTACTTCTTAAGCAGAAGTGACGTCTCTATATTTAGTACAGCTGATGGATTTTTCTTCCCTGAAAGGATAAAGTGAACTCAGTTACTCAGTATGATGGGTGGAAGACTTTGGAAATGGTTCACAGTGTGAACATTTGTGATCGATCTTATGAGCTCTTGAATGTTGGAGGTTTGGGTCGAATAAGGCTGATATTAAGTTTCATATGGTCAACCCATACAGAAGCCAGAAACATTTGTGTTTAAAGGCCAAGCGGCAGATGGATGCCTGACAAAAATGGACAGTCAATACAAGTCCTGCTCTGGGACAGGTGTGGAAATGCAGTCAGGCTCTGGAATATTCGTCTTGCCGAGCTGAATTGTGATGCAGTGAACATCTGCCTTGCACGTAAACATCGTTATGATGTGTTATAAGTCAAGATTTTTACTGCTGTTCCAATGTAAGTTAGCTCTGCTTTCTCCAGCCTCCCAGTATCTTTCCTGATTTAGGAAGAGAAGCATTTTCCCTAAAACTATCTAAAGCAGTAAAAGTGAAATATTCTGGGAAACGCTGAGTTAGGAGATGGTGGCACAAGAAGAAGACTTGTAAAATCGGTACACCCGAGGGCCTCGCAAGGAACCCAACAAACCCCGTCCCCAGGACAAGCTCCTTGAGAGTGCAGAGGGTCACAGGAACCCACTTGAATCATAAAGGGCTTTTTGTTACCCTGAGTCGTCCTGTGCCCCCTGCAAGCCTGGGATCGACTGTGCAGAGCTCTGGCAATGCACCCACAGCCCTGAACACGTATCGATCTGTGTGGCCAGGGCTCAGCGCTCATAGCCCACGTTTTTCCCTGCCCCTTTGTGTTACACCCCCGCGCTAGGCTTCCTTTGAGAGGAACTGCATTTATTCCCACAAAAGCTATCAATCTGTGACATTGTTTATAACGGGGAGAAAAAGTCAACATCAGAAATCTTTTCTGTTCCATATAACCTTTGAGATTTATCACGGCTTGGATTTCTCCAAGGGTTGACAGTAAGGTGACAGAATGAGCTGTCTCATGATTTCTTTTTTTTTGTTTATTGGTTTCCTGTGTATGAAAAGGCTCTATAAATAATAATCACCGATGCAGGCTGGTACAATTGTTAAAGACGCTTAACCTTCTGGCTATAACTGTCTTTCGAAGTGGTGTTTTCCTCCCTGGTTAATAGGGGGGCACTGGTGCTGCCAGAAGAAAGACGGCAGAAGTTTGGAGCATGTTGGTTGTGTACTTGGTGAACTTCTGCTGCAGAGAAATGTCAAGGTCAGAAGATGATTGAAGAACCTTCTTCCTCTCTTGAAGTCGCTGTTCCTGTATGATATTGTTTTCCACTGTAGAAGGTTCTCTTAAAAATGAGGTTGAGATCCCTAAAGAAATTGCTTCAATCAGCAACAGTGCTTAATGACTGTTAATGGGAAGTGGAGATAGGATAGTAAGTGTTACTTTGATTAATAAGAGAACTGCAGAGAATTTAAATTGTGCCACTGATGGATTATTTTCTTCAAGCTTGATAAGCGCTTCTCATTTGTTCTTAAATTTGGTCAATACTGTTAAAGACAGCAAAATGAAGTATAATTAATTCTATTACTGCTACTCAGACCCAGTGTTACTGGGAAACAGATTGTGATGCAGACAACAAGCTTAGGTAACGCTTTTGACAGGTTTATCATATGAGGACCTGTCAGTCCTCAAAAGTAGAGAACCTTTTCTCCTCCACGGTTAGAAACTGCCCAGCACTAGTTGCCTTTCCTAGCATGTGTTGGTCTATTTGAATCTGCCACAGAAATATTTGCGGTAAAGAAAGCAGCTGGTTCTGAAGTGTGTGGACAAAACAGCTCCAGTTTATTCCTCACCTGATACGTGGGGTTATTGTTGTTGGATTTTGAGTTTGCAGCAGTACCACTTACATAAATAGCTTTGTTGAGTTCAGTGTTGCAGTATAAGGCCCTATGAAAATTTAGGACATTAGAGGGCTTGGGAGGGAGAGGTGAGATGTGTTCTTTTTCCACTCCAAGATAATACAACATTTTATTTGCAGACCAAGTGTCTTGTGAATTTAACCCCTCTAGGGTCCAGCGCAGTGACTAAGACATTTATTAAAATACTGTTTTCCCCAAAGATATTTACTGTTTCATGATCACGGGTGTTTCTTGCCACTCTTGAAGTTCAGCATGTGTATATCCCATGGGTTAATATGGCCCAGGTAATAATAACCATTCACTTGGAGCAATGAGTCACTGACATCTGCAGAGGTTTCTGGTCACCTGTGTTTGCACATCTCACTTCTCCTGCCACAGTGGGACGTGATCCTACTGAGGATGGGAAGTGCTAATCCAATATAGGTATTTAGGGAGAAGGTAGCATGCTGGTGTACCTATAAATTATCATTATGCTTTTAAACAAACCTATTTGCATGATACAAAAAGTAGGGAAAATATACTGAGAAATAAACTGCAGTTTATTCAGAGACCTTTGTTCCACTTCTGAAATCAGATTTTAGCAAAAGGTGATCAGCAGCTCATCCATTCTCATGTCTCGGGAGAAATCCAGGCTGTGTGCAAAGGAAGAGGGAAACTGTTCTGTGCTTTCAGTAGTGGCAGCTGCAATGTAAGAGACTCTGCCTACTTCAAAGTCCGTGCTTCTCCAATTCTGACTGCAAAAAGTCATTGTGTGAGTTATTTTGTATTAATTTGAAACCAGAGTGTGTTGGCTAATAATATAGTTATAAAATCAGCAAAGGTCTAATTCTGTTATTAAAAATGTAAAGCTTATGTATTATGAATAAAGAGTTAGTTCTCTTCCAAGGATATTCCATAAACATAATTCCCAAAAGCATTGCAAACATCAGAAATGTATTTCAAGCATGAATTTGGGTGCAATGGTCTGTAATCTGGAGCGCAAAAATGCATCAAAAGCCTCAGCTGGAAGGTTGCGTTTAAAACTCAGATGCAGAGAACAGAAACCAGTGACAACTCCTTTGCCTCTGAAAGTCCCTGTTTATAGCTCTGCTGGAATTCCATGCAGCAAAGGGAGAAACTGAACATCTACCGCTCACTTGACTTGTTTGCAAATGCTTGAGGGTGGCTCACAGGGAATGTGGTGGCCTGACCGAATCATTCCTTCATTGATACTTCCTTGCAGATAACCAGGGTAAACATTGACCCTGATTGCTAGACACCCTTCAGTCCTACAGGAGAGGATGTCGAGGGTGTCATAATGCTGGCGAGCAAAGAGATGGCACCCAGCATATAAAGAACAGCCGAGGCAGAGTACTGATGGTCTTTGTTCTTAAGGCAGCTGTGGAGTGGTGTATCCAGTATACGCGATGCGGTTACACGCGTTTTAAGGAGAAGGCTTTTAGATGGAAGCAGAAGCCTTGTGCATCACTTCTCTTGCTACAGAGGACCATTTATATAGGTGGGCTGGCAACTTTTTTAAAGATGGCAGCTGGCATCATATATTGCCTCTAGCGCACAAAGACAAAGAAACTTTAAATCTTAGATATTATCTCTGTAGAACTAACCAGAGATTTGGAGGCCAAATAAACCTTTCTCTCTCCCCAATTTTTCTGTTATTCCATTTTAGTGTCTGTCAGCTTGATACAAAACCCCACATATGTCTGTAGGCGTGTACATTAGTTTGTTGCCACTGTTTTATTATGCAGCACAATGGAAATTCTGCTGGATAACTTGTTTGCAAAGTTGATTCATGGTGGAAGAGAAGGTAGATCCTATATTCCCCTTTACAACAACTATCCTCTGGAATTAAGGAGTATATATTTGAAGGATTGTGGTGCTCTAAATGTACTTTTCTGAAGGCACTTTAATAGTGTCTGGTTCGCCATAAGCTAAGGCTTTGATGATGAAAGAGAGACCTGCATGTACCAAGAGCCCTGATTAAGAGAGGAGCACAGTTTGTTACAGTTATATGGGTACTTGGCTATCATATAAGTTTATTAAATCATATAAAATTTCAATTTACATCATGATATTCTATAAAAGATGGAACACACAAAATAAACAAGTATGCTAATTTCTTTCACGTATGAACTGTATTGTTGGTTGTGTGTCCTGCCATTTTCAGAAGGAAGATTATTTATGCTATGATTGTAATTTCCTGCATCACAGTTGAATTTTGTAAAAGTTAATTACAGAATGAAATAAAATGAATGTGGTATAAAAGCTAGTAAAATGCCAATATAACATTATATATTGTTGGGAAGGAGATAATACATGTATGTCTTTATATAGTACATATATATATACTCATATTTGAGTCTCTGTTCATTGCGAATATTTTTTTGTAAAATTTTGTGGACAGTGACACTTCTGGTACAGCATCTTTGGACTTGTTCTGTTGCAGGGAGATGAAATTACTTGTTTTTAGGCCTTGTTTTCCATAATACTTCTAATTTGCATAATGTATTATAACGGTTTTCATAATGTTTGCAAAGTTAGCCAAAGTTAATTTTTCCCATTGGAATCAAATCTTATTCTTTACTTGCACACTTCTGAGAGTTCTCAGTTAAATGAAGCTGATGATATCCCAGTTTGTTTTTTCTTGTTTCAGCCTACCTGTGCTTTAGGAGATTGAAACTTATTCCTTAGCATATCAGAAAACACTCAAGGCATGCCCAAAGCTTGTGTTACTGTAAATGTGTTATAAATTGTTTAGTGGGCTGTTTTTTGGAGGTGGAGTTGTACTTCTAGATTTTGCACTGTGAAGAAGAAAATTTCTTTATTCTTTTTTTCTTTTTTTTTAATGAGGAGACCAATCTGAGTTTCAGCCTTTCCTGCCTCCTTCTTGCTGGCTTCTATCGTCTTAATACTTTGCCATCATATGCAAGACTTGTTGGGAGTATCCCATTAAAACAGTGAGTGAGGTGAGTGGTACTGTCCTGCAAACGCACAGTCATGAACTGGGAGAGGAGTAAAACATCCTCTTTTAAGTAAAAATGAATTTGAATAAACAAAGAAGTTGAAAGTTTTTGAAGAACATGTTTGGAAATGCTGTTTTGAGGTTGGGCAGTGCTGGAGTAGACTTGGATGGAGCAAGGGGTTGTCAGTGGTCTTGGAGATGATGATTTTCTTTACTTAAGCTGCTTTCAGCAGAGTTCTGGTGTCTTTTGGGTGGGCGTGCTGGCCCCAGAGGAGATGACAGAGGAAACAAAGCCATGAAAACAATAATTTCAAGAGCAGTTGGGTGTTATTGCTGTCACACTGTCAGAATTCACAGCTGGGGGAAACTACAGAGCAGCAGAAGTTCCTCTCCTCCTGCCCCTGGCTCACGTGTGCAGCCCTTTCTTGCCGGTCCTTTCTTTTGTCTTGTTTTGGTAGCGCCGTCACTTATTTGGCAGAAAACTGGGGCTTTGTGTCAGTGCACCTCAAGATTTTAGAGCCCTAAGTCCTGCAGACATCCAGAGTGCAAATTATGACTGTGAGCAGCAGGGAAGAAAACTGAAGAGGGAAGGGAGAAAAGAAATCCCTGTCTTTCGGACTTTGTGGAGTCGCTCTTGGCTGGATCGAAAACTATTTCCTTGTTGCTTTATTGCCAGTCCTGTCCTTGGATCGCTGTGTGTCATATTCACAGCCACAGTGTGAGACACTCAAGCCGTGTAATGCTTTTAAACTAATGAGGGTGCGGTGAATTAGCTCAGGATACATCATGCAGTTTCCAAAGGGCTTTGCGTGTCGTTTACGGCTTGTGCTTCATAAAGAATATCTCTTTTTGTGTAGCCTAAACGTAGCTCACCACCATTTTGGAGCCGGCTTGGGAATGTTACCACGATTGGCTTGCTAGGTGAAAGGCTTTTCTATTTAGCTTTTAATAGAGCAAAAGTGACTCTAAATTTGTTAATATTCCTTAGGTTATATAGGACAAATTACAGATAAGTGAATAAGTAATGAAATTTGTAATGAGAATTTCTCAAGTATGAAATGTTGGCGCAAATTAATTGCAGGATTTTACAGCTATTATAGTTTATATCATAAATGCAAAAATGACTAGGGCTTTTTAATTACAGTAGGAACACACTAAATTTTTATGGAGTGCCATTTTGTTAAAGAGGTGCTTTAAACATTAAGAGCAAATGCCATCCGTAACAGCGAGCCCAGATATCTGTGCCACATCAAATAAATATGCTATTGCTATGAAATTGTTCCTCAGATATTGTAATTGACACAAAGACTAATGAGAGGTCTCTTTTCACACCTTCAGTTTACTGTGTCTTTTTCTCTTGGTCATTCTTTCTTTTAATTGCTGTGTGTTTGCAGAGAGCCATGGCAAATCCCTTGGAAAAATATACAGGGCTTTTTCACTTACCCTTCAAAGCTGCACTGTGAGTAGCAAAATGTTGGTGTCTCGGTAGAAGTTAATATTATTGTGGAGGGGAAGAAGGAGGATGGCAGGATGCTAATTCTTATTAAATATTTGATGTGTAGAGAAATCTAATACAGTGGAAACTCAAAGAAATCTCATTACTTGGTGGAACACATTGCATACTAAGATAGAGATGACTCAGACTCAAAAACTAACAGGCAGATTTAGTAAGGAAGCACATCTGAAGCATTGTCCTGCTGTTCTTTTCTATTAAAATAAGAAATCTACGTATTCTCTGATACCCTGCTTATCTAGACATTTCTCAGAGTCAAGAATATGTTTTAAAAATGTCATTGCATGCTATATTCCTCCCTGGTGATGTGATGTTAAACTTTCCCCCTCCTCTCCTCTCCTCGCTGAGCTGCTCTCTGAGCTGGCTGGCTGGCCAGCAGTAGGTGCCACAGACCCTCCTCCGCTTGCACGTAGCCCTGAGGCTTCCCCTGAGCCTCTCCTTCTCCAGTCAATAAATATGTTCCACTCTGAGGCTGACGGTTTTGCTCCGGCACATGAGACTGCAAACTCGCGTCCTCTTTCAGTGCCTCCGCCAACACACACAGTGTCACAGACTGCTTCCCCAGATAAGGTCTCTAATCCATCACTCACAGTTCCTTAAGGGGATTAATTAATTTTAAAAATGGTTGTGTTTCTAGGTATGCTAAACATCCTCCCTCAAGGACAAATGCTCATCTTTCCATTTGCACATCTCTCTTGATTCGTGTTATTGGAGTGGCCGGTACTACGCCTTGCATTACACAATACCCAGACCTTGCTTGCGAGGAATTGCAAATGAAGTGATCATCAGAGAGCTTGCTCATAATTAGCTGGTATCCTTTTCCTGAAGGTGAATCTCACTGGAGTGGAGGCGGCATACAAATATGCTGCCGTCACATCCAGGGGTAGGTAAGAAAGCTTGGAAAAAACAAGCTCTGACAGGGCACTGCACCAGGACTTAGTCAGCTCTGGCACTGGTTGGGTAGTGTTAAAAGTGTCCTTTTTGACCTCAGAACTAATTTCCTCTTCTGTGGGTTTTTAATGTGACCCATTTTGTGTTCCAAAGTTATGACAGAAACTATGGCATAAAAACTGGATATCGGTACGCTTCTGTCGCCGAGAGAGTGATGCTCATAAGGAAGTTCTCTCCCATGACTGGGTGACCAGGCTGCTCGTTCAGTGGTCATCGTATGCAGGCTGGCAGCTGATCTAGCTGCTGCTGAATAACATTTGGTTTGCCAGACCAAGGCTTTGGCCTGAGTATTTGCACATCCTTCTCTCTTCTAGACTGAGAAATCTGTCACCACGAAAATATTAACCAGTCTCCCTTTTGCATTTGATAGATCACTGATGTGGGAAGTTGAGATCAAGTTACACGAGTTTAACTTGGTGAAAGAAGGGCAACAAAATGTCTCCTGGAAAAAGGTGAGTCTTTAGGTCCTAATCCACAGAAAGTTACAGGGATTTCTGTACGGTCACCTTTGACAAAGAGATATCCCCATCACTCAGTGGTCTACCATCAGTGTCTTGGTACTCTGGCCTGACCAGTTGCACTGGGGCTGTACAGACAGGGTTATTCCAGCTGATCCTTGTCCTGTGAATAGCGCAGGACCTACAGTCTCTGCTAAACTCCCCTATGCTATTTCCACAGCATGGAGGGTTAAAATGCTGCACATCCCATTTCTCCTGCCTTATGCAGTCTCCTTGCTGCATTCTGCTTTCAAGGGCTGATGACAGTCTCCCAGATCTGCTTATTTTGTGCTTGTAAAAGCAAGTAGAGGTTATTTGAGTCTTACCCCAGAAGTTATTGGTCTGAGGGTTTTCTCATAAATATGCCATTTTTTTTCCTAACTGCATTTCCTGGAGCCCCTCTTCGCTTTCCATCTCTGTTACTAGTTCCTTACTTGCAAAAAAGAGAGACAACAGAACTACAGGAAATATTGCTTATCTCCCATTTGAGGGTAAAGAATGACTGAAGTTGCTGGAGGGCCAAGGGTGCCTCTGGCTGAGCGCAGTCTGGTCCAACTGTGCTGGGCAGCGAGGGGGATTGTACCTGCTTCAAAGACATCCTGTGAAACATCTCTCCTCCACTCTTTTCTGAGATGTGAGCCACATGTGACACCACAATCCAGTAAGACCTTGCTATGACAGGGTTAGGATTAGTCTAGTTGAATAAGATAAAGAAGCTAAGCAATAAGAAAACAGCTAAACAAATAGCCATACCCAGATTTGCGTTTGTACTCTTCATTGCCTGAAACATACACCCCATCAGCCGACTCCTAAAGGATCTTGCTCCTTTCCATATGAATACAAGAAAAGAATACATGTTCTTGGCAAATTACATTAAAATAATAAGAAGAGATGGCTGCTGAAATGCTCTCATTGTAAATGAAGGGCTTTATGTTTACACAAAAACCACTCTTGGAAAAAAGTAATTTTGCTAATGAGACATTCCCATATCTCCTGGGGAACTTTTCATTGCTAAGGCACTGTTTCAGATCCAGCACAGATCTACAATAAAAAGCAATAACAACTAGCTCAAAGGAATTAATGGCTGAGCTAGCTCTGCAGTAGCGGAGTCTGCGCAGCACACCCACCGCATCGGATGACAGTGATGCACGGTGTCAAAATGACCAGGGGGGTGGTGTTGCATGAGCAGCTCAAACCATATGAAGTGTGAGCTCGGTGCTCAGCCGTGGAAATGAGGTGCTGTTAACGAAAAACCACATTGTCGTGTACATATCTCTGCTTTCATAGCTACTGGACCTGGTAGCTACTAACCAGGGAGCTGACATGTCCCTGAGCCCTCTAATTGCCACTGGATTTTCCTTTGAACTCCTGGGATCATCCAGCTGGTTGGAACAGGCTAGATGCTCTACTAGATGCCAGAGCCGTCAGAGCTACAGTAGAAGAGTCTGTTGACTCGCAGATGTATTGCAATGCAGTGCGAGAGGTGCCATTTTTTAAAATCTCATTTTAAATACAGCAATCCTAATCTCAAGCAGGCTTGATTTGCTTCCTTTGCCAGCACAAAGCCTTAAACCTTTAGCTTGAGGCATTTGATAAGAGTACTCACTGATCCCTTTCCCTGGCCCACCTTGGCCTGGCCACATTAGAGAAGTTAAGGACTAAATGGGCTTGACCACTCAGCAGTGGTGCTCCAAGACAGACTTTGAGTGTATTGAAAAGGCAAACATTTGTTCTGCTGCTGCCTTGCTCAGCTGTTCCATGGAGGACCCTCTCAGCCCAGCTGCTGGTGCCTTTCCTGGGTACCAATTAAATTTTTATATAATGTTTTATAACCATAAATATACTCTACAGACTTGCACATAATTCCTCTGCTGCTTTAACTGCTTTTCAAAGCCCTTTTCAGCAGGCTTATCTTTGTTTTGCTTGTGCTGATTAAAAGGCAAGATATATTTTTAATAGGGTAAGTAGTACCAGAGAGCACACTTCACATAAAAGGAAAAGAAATGCAGTCAAATCTTTGTTATCCAAGTTAAGTAGAAGACATTGAATTAATTCAGCTAACCATGGTTTCAAATAATTAATGGAATTTTCAGGCTACTGAATATATCAAGGACCATGAGTTTGTTTTTGGCAAACAAGGTTTTTGAATGATCAAACCTCTGACTATGGGTAAGCAAAATAACGTATGAGAAGATCCTCTGCAAAATGC
This sequence comes from Rhinoptilus africanus, assembly GCA_013400135.1. Lineage (NCBI taxonomy): Eukaryota > Metazoa > Chordata > Aves > Charadriiformes > Glareolidae > Rhinoptilus > Rhinoptilus africanus. The sequence continues at coordinate 343,330 of VXBO01012986.1, read as the reverse complement.
TGAAACGCTCAAAATTGGGACTTGAAATTAAAGATTTCTCCAGAAGTACTTGTGAGACTCAGTGGGCCAAAAATAGCCTGGAGGCAGTAAAAAAAAGCAGTGCCATCCCCTTGGGCAGACCCCATCCTGAATGTACCAGCACGACTGAATATTTCCACAGAGATCCTGATTTTCTATGAAGAATTTTCCACGTCTGTTTTTTTTTTG
>VXBO01012986.1:296566-343057 GCA_013400135.1 Rhinoptilus africanus | reverse complement strand
CCCCCCCCCAATAACTCCTAATTGTTTGTTTTCCCTGCAAACAGTGAAAAGAGCCATATTGCACCATAAAAGTAATGCCATGTGAGTTCCCATCTCATCAACTCTCCATGACTGCTGAGTCACGCCTGGGTAGTTTTCAAGTGCTGCTACAGCTTTAGAAGACATTTCACAGAAGTCCTGGTGATTTATTGGGAAGAGGAGGCCTTTTTCCATACAACATAAGCTCTGTGGTTTTGAGGTGATGACCATTCATTGCCAGAGATGGGAGGAGACCTGGAACTCATCATGGCTACTGAAGAGGGCAGAGGCCTGATGGATCATTTTAGGAGGGGTATAGGAGCATCTTTTGCCAGTCCTCTAGTGGAGAGTGGTCACAACACCTTACCAGGAGACTGCAGTGGCCTGGAGAAGAAGATGGTTGTGATGGTAAGAGCAGCTGGTGCGTAGTGATGAAGTGTATCAGGGGAAGAGAATCATTGGTTCCAAAATGATAAAGTGGGCTTTAATTGTCCACATCCCAATGCCTAGGGGAGGACTGCCAGGGAAACTAGAACAGACGGAAATGCTGCTGACATTAGAATAATGTGCTGCATGTGAAACCACTGCAGAAATAGTTAAATGGCTCCTTTGCCAAGGCCACAGAGTGAAATGTTACTACACCATGGGGCGGATTAAAATATGCATTTTCTCCTAATTGAGCACAGCGGACTCAGCTGGAGGTCCTGTCAGGAGAAGAAGAATAATTTGTCACAGCAAGAAATGTATAACTTGACAGAGCATCTATTAGGCAGTACAGTAAAAAATAAAGTAGGACTTGTGCAGGTTTTCTTTACGCTCCAAACCGTTTGGTATAGGCACCCACAAGCTGAAAGTAAATTTCAGACTGCTTGGCAGTGGATCAACCTGGTTGTACAATGTTCACTTACCCTCATGGCTATCACAGCATGATGATCAGAAAGTTAAAATCTTTCTAGATCAGATTTTCTGGATTAGAAAGGCCCCATAAACAGCAGCCATCCTCTCCCCACAGTGAATTTTACTGGGTTAGAGCCAGCGGAGCTCTGCCACTGTTTCTTTCATCACCCTTGGAGAAAACATCTATGGGGATAGTAAGGCAGTGCCATGAGCACGGAGGTGAGTCCAGAGAAGAGCTGGGACTGATTGCTCATCAAGAACCACATTTTCCTCCTTTGGTAAGTATCTGGTTGTGAGAAGTGTAAAAACGGGCTCCATAAAGACATCTATAGGACAGGGCTGCTCCCCAGCCTGGGAATTTTCTCTAGTCCTTTCTTTCCACCTCTCGCTTCCATATATATATGCATAATTTTCAGGGAGACCTGTCCTGGCTTGGCCACAGCTTCTTGCTGACTCAGTCCGCCAGCTCCCAGCCCAGGAGAATCTGCCAAGAGCAAAACCCAGAGCCCTGCCCTGGCCAACGCCGTGCTGTAGCCTGGAGCGGGGACTGTGTGTGTCAGCCACAGGGTTTAGATGTGAAAACAACTCCATGTTGTCCTTGCCCTGCAGCTTTTCCAATGTTTTTTGTAGTCAGGTGATGCCCAGAAGCCCAAACTTCAGCTCTGGCCACCGTTTTGCAGCCCCTCACAGAATCCCATGCTGAATGTATGGGGAAGCTCCCAGGACTGGGTGCCACAGAAGCAACGTGTCACGTCCATCCATGAGGCTGTGTGGCAGCTAAAACCAAGTAACTTCTATTCAGGCACATACTTTTTATCTCCCTGAAAGGAAGAGCTCTGACTGACAGGGTAATTCATCATTCACCTGATGCACGAAGAGGAAGTCGCCCGAAGGAGCAGAGCCACACACATTATTTTCACACTGGTGGAGGTGTATGCCCTGTGTGAGATCCACTGTTTTCAGAAGTTTCCGTAACCCTAAAAATTAGATTCCGGATTCTCTAGGGAGATGTTATTAGGAATCTTTGTTGCATGCTATAGCGCATTTAAGCGACAGCGTGGGCAGCCATTTCCAGTGGATGCTTATCAGTGGTAGGAGGAATAACTGGCTGGGAAAGCCCCAGTGACTCTGGGAGGTAGCCCCAGAGAGATCAAAGGACTGGTAAAGGACCCTCATGCCTTGCATAAATGGTGCAGGTTACTGCTGCCCACATCATTTGCTTTCCAGTGTGGTCACAGGGCTTCTCTGACCCCAGGTGCTGGGATGCTGCCTGGAGAATACCTGCCCACTCTGCTAGGTGGGCCTGGTGCTCTGTAGTGCCTTCCCTAACCCCAGCCCCTCAGTAGGATTATCATGGACAATTGATTCAGGCTTTACTGGTCAGCAGGGATGCTTCACAGCCAGGCCAGGTACCTCACGGTAACAGGAGCTGTGGTTGGATTGGCCCTGCCCTGCCTGCAGCCATTCATCCAATTTTGATTCTTGCAGTTTGCCATGGCGTCTGTGTTCCCAGGAGCACCTGATGGAGTGAAGACAGCCCTTGCCATAGTCCAGTCACCGTGCTCAGAAGGCTTTGCCTGTAACTGCTGAAGTTCATGGCATATGGCATGATTGCCAGGTCTCAGCCACCCTGCAGGAGAAAGCCTGAATGCATCCTGCCTGCCACAGTCATACAGGTACCTGCTGTTACCCAGTGTAAACAGTAGTTGAGGCCAAAGACCGTGCCCTTTTAATTTTTTTAGTTATTACATCCAGAACCCTAAGTCAAAGCTCAATACCTCCTTGCACTACTCACTATACAAATAGAGTATGAACACCATCTCTGCAACCAAAACCCTGCAGGGGCTAACGCTCGCTCCCAGCCTGTGTGATTCCTCCTGTCTGCACTCACAGCACAACCGGAATTGTATTGTGGGAAGTTTGTGCTATCTCTTCCTATTTGCACAGTATTTGCGAAGCCCAGGTTCAAACTCTGACTTTTCCTTAGCATCAGGTTCTCTTATATAGTGGGCTAATTAATATATAAAGTTCCTCATGCTTTCCTCAGCTGTGTTTTCCTCCTCACCCATTTCTGCCAACTCTGCTCTCTGCAAATGGCCATCTGACAGCCACTACAAAACACAAATAAAAGCTCAAAGATGGTGCTCTCTCCCCTTACGCAGTTCCTGTAGTCAAAAGTAGTTTGATATGGTGAGAAGATTTATGGTGCTGTTGATACATCTGGAGACATGGAACTAAGCAGTCTGGTTTCCTCACATCCAGTGCCATGCAAAGTAAAACAGATTTGCTTACCTCATTTGCAATGATATGGGACAGAGTAGGTTCATACAATGCACAGATTTTTCCAGTATAAACCAGCTCAAATACGTCTTAGAAATGGATACACTGCTTTTTGCTGAGCAGATCCTGGTAAAAATTGAGTTACATTGGGATAGCTGGAACAGAGGGCTGGTGATAAATGTCCCAACAGCAATATTTGTGTTTGTCCGTATGTTTACTTATTTTGATGCACACTTGCTGTGTGTTTCTTTGGCAGGCTCTCCCACAGCCTGAGCCTTACCCAGTTGTAGTTCAGTCTTGTACTTCTAGACCTAAAATAAGATTTTCTTTGCTGATCATCTCTTTCTTTTGGTCTGTGTCAGCTCTTTCCTGATCCCTTTTTGTGAGGGATGTTTGTCCTACTCCACAATTATTTTTCCCCTTTGTTTTGTGCTGGGAGGGTGGGATGGGGATGCAAATTCATAGTAATTAGTGTGCACTTGTGGCCAAGTTCTTTCTACATTCAGGTCCTAGAGGTCTTAAGATTTTGCTTTCTGGCTTGCTGGACATTTCAAGTTCAAACTCAAAGATCATGGGTCTAGGCCCATTTTTGTCCTTCTCCTTATTTAAAATTAAATCAGCTCGTGGTCATTTAGACCAAATTCCTATGCTACAAGCAGCTACCCTGAAGCGCTTTGATACTTAGCAGAACTGTGTCTAATGTGAAGTTGCTCTAGAGCCTGGGACTACTTGCTGTAGAAATGTGGCCCTTTCCTGCAAACACCGTTAGTCCTGCTGTATTTGGAAGTGTTGCTTACTGCGTGGTGAATTTTAAACTCTTCTAATGATATGTTCCCTTTATTTATCATAATAAGATGGTGATCTCCAGTCATAATAAAATCTGACCATCAAAGTGAGTGGCATACCCTATTTTAATTTCCATAGATGCTCTTTTTCAGGCTTTCCAAAAGTGATTTTTGACTTAGCCTGTTTCTACGTTTCACTGAAGCAATCAATCCTTATTTCTTTTCAATCTGCTTCATCAGTTAATGAGAATTGCTACCTCACCGCTTTTTACCTTTTCTTCTTTTTAAAATAATGCATATTTTTCAATGCTCGTGTTTGAGGCAAGATTACTATTCCAACGTGTTTCTATTGTTCTTATAATATCCTTTTATTTTGTTCTGCACCAGAGATTCTACTTCCTATATGTATCTGGTCTTAATGCGCAGCATTTCTCATGATTTTCTCTGTTTTAATCCATTTTTAAATAGCAAATTTCATTAAATGTTTCATACAAACATTTATTCCTCTCTTCAATATTATTCCCATATTCTCTTGCTGCCTATTTCTCTCCCCTTCTGTGTCCTATTACCCATCGCAATAATCTCATTTATCTGGTTTTCCTTTTTTCCTTGCATTAAAATCAGGCATGGAGATTAAGTGAGTCTCCCAACATTCTCCGTTCTGTTTTTAGATTAAAGTTCATATCAGTAGTGGGACTGCAATGCTAGGAGTTATCCACATGGAGTCCATTCCTAAGAGCAATCCTTACCCTTTGAACCCCTTTTCGGAGGTCACACATCCCAGAACCTTGTTTATAGCACTGGCCCACAAGCCATCGGCTTATCTTACCTCTTGACTGTGGCCTTTCCTCTTTGCCTACTGAAGCACACCTGTAACGTCATTAATTTCTGCATTTTTTCACGTGGCAGCTGTCCCTGATCACCTCTAATGTGACTCTGGCAGTGTCATCTGACCCACCATGAAGGACAGCTGGTGGATTTTTTTTCTTTCCTATCAGGATCTTTGCCAGCCCTACAGCACATCCCTGCTTCTAGCTGCCAGTACCCTCTCTTGCCTAAATCTGACTTTGACAACAGTCTTCCAAATTACCCTTAGAGTATAGAAACCACTGGTCACAAACATCTTCTTCTTCTTAATGTGAGCAAAAATGCCTACAGAGTCCTCTGGCTTTTCTTTTTTCATGTAATATCCTGTGGATCATCCTTGTTCTTTCTTTGACTGCTGTCTCTTTCTCTTTTCTGTTGGGGCTGGATCTCTTTCTTGTCCTCTCCTCTTTTTTTTCTAGTGAAGCAAACCTGTGCCTTTTTAAAATTCTCTGTTAGCTGGTCTTTTTCCCTGTTTCTTCTTCCATGGTCGCACCTTCCACGTGCACCATCATCTAATGATCTGCCCTCTGGGTATCTTGCTCAGAAGTGGTCTATAGCTTCATATGTCTTGTCTCCATCACTTGTTTAAATGCATCTAAGATCCTTCTACAGATCCTTCTGAGATCCACCTACATCTCAATAGCACAATACCTAGCTACCTGAGTTTTGGAAAGTTGTATTTGCATTCCCTTCCTTCTAACACAGACCAAAACTGCATCCCGTCTCCAGCCACCAGAAGACATCTACCAGTGGGGCTGCAGATGTGAAGCTAAGGGTGAAGATGGACTACACAGTCAGGAATGCGCTTAAAAGCTCTGTTGATGAGTGGGCCGGGGGGAAGTCTCATACACTCTCCCTTTGCTGTGTTAATTGTTTCAGTGTTAGCAGGAATAAAAAGTAGTAAAAGTTTATTTTAGACACTAAATCAAACAAATGCGCTATATGCACAGTTCAGGAATTAAAAATCTAGTAATACATCTTGAAAATGTTTTTTAAAACGTTCCATTTAGTGCCATTTCAGGGTATGAATTATTTTATGGATTTTGGTTACTTGCTGTTATTAAACACATTTGCTTGATTCTAAGAAGCCTGGTTTTGATTCCTCCGGTCCTATTATCTGTTGTCTGCACCACCACAGTCCATCACACAGGAGTTAGGTCTCACATCCAAAACATGCCATTATGACTTCCGGTAGGAGTAGCAGCGAATCCTGCTCCCATTCACGTGCTTCCATGAAAGTGAAACAAAACACAGAAGAAATACTGACAGAAGGAATGCATGCAAGGAAACGGGTCTCTGGCATATAATAATTATTTTTAATATGACATTACAACTTTTCAGGTTATTTCAATAGTGAGATATTTAAGTGACAGTGTCAATAATTTAAAAAAGTAAAAAAAAAGTGATAAATATTACATGCATCCTAGTCTGAGAAGAATCAACAAGATATTGTGCAAATTTTTTCTTTCCTTTCTTTTTTCCTTTCTAGCATTTTTTCTTTCCTCCTCCTTCTTCTGTCTTCCCTCTTACTCCCTACTTGCAACATTAAGCAGTTTGGTTGTTTGAGACTTGTTTTCTCTTATTTTTCTACTTGTGGATGTGTGTGTTTTTAAATGGGTAGCTCCCACTTTATGCACACTTGAATTACACAAAGGAAAGGAACTGTCCTACTTAAAAGAACACAAAAGGATTTTGCAAGGCAAGTATTTGAAGAGGGATATGTCAAATTAAATAAAGACCATTGTTAAACATTTTTCCTCTGGTATAGTTCCAGTTCTGAAGAGAGTCTAAATTTAGACTCTGAGCGGTAGGTGTGGCTTCATGTGGCATATCGAGTCCTACATTTGTAAGAAAGATTTGCATTGAGGAACTGGCCTAAAGAGCTTTTAGAAAAATCCTAGGTGCTTTGTTTCTGTCCTCTGAGATATATGTTTTTTGTTGTTGTATTTTGTCATGCTGCTAACCTTTAAGAGGTGGGAAAGGATACGCCAAATGACACCTCTAAGTCAAGCAGCTTTTTCTAGCACATTCTGGAAATGATCCAAACCTAGATGAAGTTCATATACAGTGGAAAGCTTTTTTTGCTCAAGCAAGGGCAAGGGTTGCTTGGGCTTGAGATACCGGTAATGGTAGACTCTACATGCTAGACTCTTACCCAATGTATCTTTGTGCCTGGGCCCAGTGGTGAACCAAGACCAAGAACTCTGCAGGTTGATATAATATTTTAGGCAGCCCATCTACTTACACAAAAACCAGCATCTCTTGCGCAAAAGCCAACTCAAACAACAGGAGAGGACATCTAAATGCGAGGTCCTGCACTTGGGTCAGGACAACCCCGTGCAACACTACAGGCCTGGGGACAAGTGGCTGGAAAGCTAGATGGCGGAAAAGGACCTGGGAGTATTGGTGGACAGCCGGCTGAATATAAGCCAGCAGTGTGCCCAGGTGGCCAAGAAGGCCAATAGCATCCTGACCTGTATCAGAAATAGTGTGGCCTGCAGGACTAGGGAGGTGATTTTTCCACCTGTATTCAACACTGGTGAGGCTGCACCTCGAATACTGTGTCTAGTTTAGGGTCCCTCACAACAAGAAAGACATTGAGGTGCTGAGTGCATCCAAAGAAGGGCAATGAAGCTGGTGTGGGGTCTAGAGCGCAAGTGCTGTGAGGAGCCTCTGAGGGAACTGGCGTTGTTTAGCCTGGAGAAAAGGAGGCTGAGGGGAGACCTTGTCATTCTCTACAACTACCTGAAAGGAGGGTGTAGTGAGGTGAAGGTCGGTCTCTCCTCCCAAGTAACAGGCAATAGGATGAGAGGAAGTGGCCTCAAGTTCAGATAGAGATTGGATATTAGAAAAATTCCTTGACAGAAAGGGTTATCAAGCATTGTAACAGGCTGCCCAGGGAAGTGGTTGAGTCACCATCCTTCCAGGTGTTTAGGAGACTTGTAGCTGTGGCACTTATGGACACGGTTTTGTGGTGGACTCAGCAGTGTTAGGTTTATGGTTGGACTTGATGATCTTAAAGGTCTTTTCCAACCTAAATGATTTTGTGATTCTATGATTCTGTGATTAATTCTCAACTGCGAACTTGATTCAGCCAGCTTTCAGTCAAAAAAACCTCTGCTTTTGTTAACATCATGTTAACCCAATACTTGCTTGAGTAATGTCAATTTTTTCCTTTGTTTCCTGTTTTTCTCCAGCTATTCTCACACATGCTCTCCGCTGAAAAATACCCGGTGACAGCCCCTCCCTTCCTAACTCCAGAGCCACTGCTTGAATATACCCTCTGTGCCGTGAGACCGAGTCTCAAGGATGAGGTAGATCATCCTGCTCTTGGAGCACTCCATAGCAGAGGTGGCATCACAGCTTCGTTTTGGAGCACAAAATGGAGGCACAATACAGCAGTACCCCCTGCCAGCACTCGTGGAGCCAAGGGCAGAGACAAAGTGCCCTGTATCCTTCTCTCCAGGGCCACCGTGCCTCATTCAGGTGGGCTGCCTGGGCAGCGAGGGGACTGCGGGGCATGGAGGGGCACGTGAAGCTGTGTAGGAGGATGAAGTCCGTTTCTGAGCTGTTCTTAGGGACAATCTACATATCATTAAAAGTCCTGTGCCATCTGAATGCATAATGGTACTTCATCAACTAAAACTTCTTTATTTAATCAGTAGATTTAATTATGAGCTAGTTAATTGAAAAATTCATGGTACAAGTTCTGAAGGTCAAAATACTCAGAAGTTCAAAGAAGACTGGAGCATTAGTTTCACTCGAGCTGTGAGGTGCAGTGCTGAGTTACAGAAATCTGCTCTGATTCAAACTGGCAAACTGATCTTGGGACTAAACAACTGAATTACCAAACAAAAGGACAATTCACTTCCATTCATGAGGTGTGAATGTATCTACTGCCAGCCCTGGTTAGTCTGTGATTGATTTATCTGTACGCTGTGGTTTCCAAAAGATCCAAGTAGTAACTACTCTTCCAGAAATGCCTTTAGCACTGTCCTGTCAACCCTTTCAGCCCTCTCAGGGACATGTCTGTGTCTCTGCAAAGTGCTGGATTGATTGACCTACAGACTGCGGTTCTCCCTGGATGGGAGAGACATGCCAAGGGCAACAAGAGCTCCAGATTGCTACCTCTGGGTCACTATTTTACTGCTGCATGAAAGGTTTTTTTAGAAGTAGCAGAGGCCAGGTGAAATATCTGGTCAATAATCTGGAAATAATCTGGATTTATGAACCCCTAGGTGTGGCAAACATTGGTTTCCCTCCCAGGCAAGCACAGCAGAGCTGGAGCCTGCCAAGAACTTGCTTGAGATCCCCGTTTTAGACTGACAGCCGTTTAAATAACTGCTGGGATATTTACACGCAAAAACTGTAGCCAAAAATCCATGAGTTTTGGGCAGGTAAGGACGTACGAAAACCCTGCAGCCTTAGTGCTGCTACAGAAGAGTGAGTCCTCTGTATGTTAGTGTTTGATGTGTGTATGATCAGGGCGGGTTGAGGCCATGCATCTTCACATTCACATCTCTGTTGTAAGCCACCCAGACCTGCACAGAGACCTCAATATCCCCTCTTTTGGGAATATCCCATGTATTGGCCAACACTCGGCTACTTCAAGCTTTGTGTTTTCGTCCCTTTGTTACAGAATTTTGCCATTCCTATCTCAGCAGGAGGATGACACCAGCCTGGGTTCAACCCAGCCTATATATTTATCTGCCCTAAACAATATACTCTTAATTTAAAGAATATATTGTTGGATTTTTTTTTAACAAATAAACATTACATTTCTGGCCCTCATGGCTGCAGTGTACTTTGAAAGAAGTGCAACCAATTTAACATTGTTTTCCTGGGTCTGCAAGTAGCCCTAATTATTAGCTCTTTGGGATTCAGTTTCCCTCAGACATTCAATAATAGCAGGACATTATCTTAAAAGCCCTGTAGTGGTTATGTCTGTCTGTCTGTCTGTCTGTCAACGTTAAATATTCAATTGCTGGACTTTTTAATGAGAAGAAGCAGGGACAGAAATGAAGCCAGGAGCAGAAGACAACTTAAACGTGAATAAAAAGTGCAGTGGAAGAAAATTAAAGCAACAACAATAAAACATAAGAGAGGGGAAGAAAAAGGAAGGAGAAAGTTAAAGAAAATGAAGCAAAAGACAAAGCACATGAGAAACAAAAAGAACAAAACCTCATACATATGTACGTATAGGTGAATACTTATTCTTGAGGGATGCTGCCTGTAAGAAGAACAAAATGAATAAATAATAGCTATAAAAGCATTTAATACTGTTAAAAATACCGTCTGGGAGACTGTTGGTTTCCCTGGTGCTTTACTGCACTTCAGACACTTTCACCCTAATGCTGCTTACTGGAAGATCTGGTTTTTCTCTCGCTAATCGTGAGCAGGGATGGGACCCTCTAGACACAGCTGAGAGATGTATTGGGAAATGGAGGCCTCCATGAGCGGTCCAGGGACCAGTTTTTTTAAGTGCGGCTGCGCTATTAAAAGTGTATACTTTTAATATACTACAGGGCAGCTCTGAGAGGTTTTTCCTCGGGTATCCAGTTAGAAAGTTGTCACAATGCTTGCACAAATCCAACAGGACTTGAGTAGGAACAGTCTTGTTTCCATACAAAACTTACATCCCAGGTCCAGCTATCACTTTTGGGGTGGCTCTGCCCTTACCCACACTCATTGCAGGGCTCTCTACGTTTCAAACTCTCTCTTAGGAGCTGTAAACATGAGTCGGGATGTTTTTTGTGTTTTTTTTGTTTTGTTTTTTTTTACATTCCTGTTGGGGAATTTTTGGCAATCCCCACTTGTCTTTCAGCAGGGATAATGCCCCTTGGGCATTGCTGGGCCAGACAGTGAGCACAGCCCCTTCCCAGCACTAACTCGCTGCAAGCATCTTGACCTGAGGCGAAACACGTACACCTTCAGACAGGGTGTGCTGCTGCAACGACGGCCCTGTGACACAGGAGGGAAGAGATTTTGAGATTTTTTGGGAAAGCTTTGAAGAGCGTGTGGGAAGCCAGTTTTCACACCCTTGTGCAGAGCCACAGCAGCAGCGCTGTGTGCAAACAGGACGAAGGCAACAAGACCACTGCTAGCACTTGCCCAAGAACAGACAAAATGTTTACCCAATATTTAGTGATGATAATAGGTTTGGCATGTCTGATTCCTAACATGAGCTTTGCGGGACCCTGTGACTAATATATAGCCATTTCTTTTATCACTAATCCACGGAAAACCTCCTATCAACATCAGTGGATGTTGTATTGGGCGGGCACTCTCTGTAGTTTTAAAAGTTCGCTCTAGTCCATCATCCATTTTTAAAAATGGAAATCTTTGCTCTATGATATGTGATTTTTGACAACTGGCCTAATGAGGCAGCAGAAGCAAAATAACAAAATAACAGTAATACAGTGAAATGGTTTTCACATTTTGCTCAGGTTTCCTGTCTCTCATTATAGGCATTTATAAGAAGTGAAAAACACATGAAAATTCAGAAGGCATTATTTGAAACAATAAGTGAGTCTAGGTAATAATGTACTGTACGCCCAAAAGCAAGAGAAATAATTGTTTTTCAATCTAATGTAGTATTTATCACTCCTGGGATGAAAACTAAACAGCTAATACATATTTCAAATGTAAGTTCAAAATACTCATGTGCAACCAAGCAAAAGTTTATTTCTCACTCTCCATCTGTTTCTAGCGAGGTTATGCTGTTGTTTTTCTGCATTGTGTGGTTGCATTATCTTAATAAATGATTAGTTTTGAGATATTATTTCCCTTTAAAACATATGACAGCAAAACAAGTTTTTAATAAAGTGTTTTGAAAAAGCATCAGACTGAAAAAAACTGGGCAAGAGTTCAAGTTGGTAATGAACTGAATATGCCTCTAATTATATTGAATTTACAAGTAATAAGATGAAGCAACATTAGAAATTACTTCTGACTGAAATTCAGTGCCTTAAGGCTGAGATTGTTCCCCTCAAACTTCCGGAGACTGAATAATATTGCTGTATCATTATTTGTTTTAAATATCTGTCACTTTGAATCTCAAAATGAAGGACGATGGGCTAAGCTTTCCTGAAAACAGACACTCCGATAAATGTGTCACAAAAGCTGAGATTTTTCTCAGGGTAAGATTTACTTTTGGACTTCAGTTTACCCAGTGTATGTAACATTTGGTGTAAGTCACTCCGGCTGTGTGTAATACCAGACTGATTGCACATTTAAACTGGGATTCGGCTGTGTCGACCTAGATGAGGCCCATCATAGGACGAAATCTCTGTCCCCATGCTGGCAATTTCAGGCTCAATCTTAATCTTTGTATGAGGCAATTTTGTATCAAATGTATAAATAATTAATGTGTTGTGTATGGAAACACTATCAGATTAATTTCTTTAATAACAAAAATCCGTAGGTAAATAGAGGTTGGTCAGCAAAATGACCTTTTATCTTTTTTTTTCTGTGACCTTGAATTAAATCCAGTGTTGACCAGAATGACCATTAATCATTTTGATCAGATTGCTGAGAGAATTACCAAGTGAAGTCAGTTTAGTCGTCTGAGTTTACTTTCTACAGGGAAGAGGCACTGGGTTTGTATCATACAAACAATAAGCCCATGATTGGTTTCTGCAGGTCAAGGCTGACGTATATTTGTGAAACAGCATGGACCTTGTCTATCTGTAGTGCTCTTGAACCTACTGCAGATAAATAAAGGATTTCTTCCCCCAGCATGGGTGCATTTTGTGCCATAAATAGATTTTAATATATCTTACAGCTAAAAGTTCAGATAGAGGGTGTGCTTGCAGGTCAAGCAGTGTAAACAGGACCATCTCGCAGATTACTCTGGAGTTTAAATATCTTTGTATACCATGGGGAAGGAAAATACAGGTTTCATGCCTATCTCCACGGCTGCTGCTACTCAGATGCCATCAGCACAGTGTGAATGAAAACAACAACTGGAGAGAAAATATTAAAAGACATTTAAAAAGTTGTCAGACCAGTTATTAGGTTAAGTGACATTCTCTATAACCTCAGCTTCATGGATCAGCTTTCCTGATGAGATCACAGCAGGTTAATGCAGGAGAGAGACAGAATCAGATTCTGAGTCAGAAATGGAGAAGTCTATCATAACGGGGAACAGCAGAGAGTTCCTTACATAATGAAACTGTGTTCGTCAGATATATTTCACCTTTTCCATGCTGAGGGCAATATTTTGGCAGTACTACAGGGAATGAAAAGGATGATTTGCATAGTTCATCAAAGTCAGTATCTTGATTCTTGCATGGTGTAAGTGATAAAAAATTAAAAGTGTTTACAGGATCTCTCTTTTGGGCAGTATACTGTACTGGTACAAGCTAGAACATGTCACTACCATGAAACCCAAGTTCTCTTGCCTGAGAAAACTGCTGAATCAATACAAAAGAAAAATTCTGGAACAAATAAGAAAACCGCTGCTCAGTAATCACATATCTGTGGCGATAGTTATCACAAAACGTAGACAGAAAAGCAGTTGTCTTATCACAGAAGTGCTCCCTAACTCCCCCGTGAGACTATTGCAGGATCTGTTTTGTGGGCTTCTGCTACAGGAGAAATGATCTGTCACCTCTACCTGCTGACATATCTCCCACCTTTTAGGCTGCATCCTCCCCTCCCGACATTTTCAGCTTGTGCTCCACGAGATGCAGGAGTATATCAGCCCAGCCAGAAGAACATATATGGGAGCTGGCTGGTATGATTTATCTTTAACCTGTCAAGTTTCACTTATCTGAGTCGTCACCGCATGTTCCACCACATCTGCATTTTGTCCATTTGTATCGCGTTCGGCACCCACAACTTCAACATGACCAAAAAGTGATGCATTCCCACATAATATGGAAGGACTTGATGGATAAGTGTGCTGCCTTCTCTAGGAGAGGATTCTAAAGATAAACTTTTTGAGAGAGATACTGGTAGAATCTATCATAAGTGCTTTCTAACCACTTTCATAGCCTAGCTTTAGCATAGCCTAAGCAATATTTATAGTAATTGCAGAGTAGGTAAGGTAAGTAGGTATGGTACTCAGGCAGCAGTTCAGGAGGAAAAAAACCACTCTGCAATTAGTATAAACATTTTTTGTAAAGCTAAGCTATGAAGTGGTTAGAAAGCTTTTCCTCCTGAACTACTGTCTGGGTACTTTACCTTCCCACAGGCCTCTGAATTTTCTTTCCCATTTCAAGGTGGAAGTTTCTGAGAACATTTCTGCCTTAGTTTCCAACATGTTCATCCCATCCCAAAAGGATTTATTCTCATCATGCCTTGTGAGAACTAATTTCCCCTGTCCCCATTCTTTCCCATCCTGACCTTGGCCTCAGCAACAGAGAGAACTTACACCTTACGCCTGCGACAAACTTCACTAACAAACACACAAAGAGTGATGGGAGGAAAATACGTTGTGAATTCTGACTTATAGCAAACTATATAAATGCCATCCCAAATAGCTGTGCAGTACCTCTGTGTGAGCGTAGGGCAGCCCATGGTCGGACCGCATCCAGTCTTTTTCAGATCAGACACAACAGTGTGCCAAAACTTTGCAGCTAAGTTACGGCAGTGTAGGCACTTCCTTCTTTCTGAAGGTAAGGTGAAATGGAAGTGGGGCAGTGGCTCAGGCAGAAGATGTGGCAGGGGGGCAGGGAAAGGGACAGAGTCACAGGATTCAAAAAGCAGGGAAGAGCTGTACAAGTCACCCTATATCCCTGCCCTGGGAACGATAGTGCTTCACGTGCTCACTGGACAGCACTGGTGAGCACTCAAAGACAAAGTGTTGGAGATGGGCACCCAGGGTCCTGGCTCCTGCTCTCACGTGAGGGACAGGACCAAGGGCTTGAATGCTAAAGGAGCGTCAAGAAACCCCGACAGGTTTCCAGGCCTGGAAGCTCCACAGATCCAGGGCCAGATTCGTTAGACATAAGTGATGTGACAGCGCTGAGCCAGTCCAGCCCCATCCTCTTCCTCATTACATGTAGACACAAAAGGTCCAAATGCTCACAGGCTGTTACTCCATCACAAACCCAACTGCATCTGAACTGGGTGTGCAGACTCATGTCACTACAGACGTACAACATGGGTTTATAGCCGCCTGTTTCTCTTTGTGTGAGTGCCACATGCGGCGTGGTGTGACATTGAGTGTGTGCAGTTATAATTCAGCATGGTGATGCAAGCCAAATTAGTAACCTGTTTTCTGGTAGCCATTTAATAACAGTCACAAATGGCCTGAGGAAATCCTCATTTGTACTACAGACAATTTAACAGATGCAGGTGTGTTCATCTATGCATAAACTTCAAAGGAGGCATTTTCACAAATATGTGCTGCTTGTTGCCTTCCCGGTGGCATTTGTTACTGCTTCCTGCAACGCTTGGTTTAGGTTGGGTCTTGTCTTCATGGGCCAAATGAAGGGTCAGTCAGAGTGAAGGGCCACCCCTTCTTCTTCTTATTGCTAAAATCATTAGTCCAGATCAATTTTATATTCCCATATTCCATTAGCACAGATATATGTTCTTAGAAAGCATCAGCTGGTGCACTGCACTGCCTTTTATAGACAGGGCTATTGCTTCATCATTTGATAAAAATTAGGAGACATTTCAAAAAGTGAATGCAAACCCAAACAATCATTTCAGTGCACTTTTCTCTGGGATTATTGTTTTAGCTAGATACATTATCTATATTTAAAATATGTGAAATGGAGGTATACTTAATGTTCAAATTGATATATGATAAGGATAGAAAAAGGTGAACTCTTGATATATTACAAGTCTTTCATACCATGAAATAACTATTGCCTATTATTTTACTCCTGACATTTTTATTTTTAGGGGAATTTCAGTTGATTTGTATTGCTGACACCACTGATATGTTGTTTCCAGTGACCTTACATCCAAAATCAGTAGGGTGTGACATTTGATGGCCCAGATAAAAAACATTAATAGTAGAAGAGAGGGTTTATTTTCCTGGTCATAAATTAAGTTTAAATAACTCAGAATTTATTTTAAACTCTTCAGTACTTTTACTGTCTACCCAATAAATGTATTTATTACTGGCAGCTTAACTCAGGTTTTCTTGGTGAAGCAGTTTACTCAGATGCTTATGCACAGCCTTGTTTTTCTTTCAGAGGCAGAGTTTGGTGGCAAGAACTGCTTCCCACAGACAAAAGGAGATGGCTCCCAGGTAGTAAATAGAAAGGCATATAGTGGCATTGCCTTCTGATTTTGCCTACAGGTAAATAGGTAGAAGAGAGAGAGCAGCAGCTTTTGGCTATGAAGGGTTGAGCTGAGAGAATTTTGCAGCATCTGTGTTAACATATGTAGATAGAGATTGATATAAGTAATAAATGCATAGTATAAATATTAATATGACCTAGCCTGTAGCCTTACCACACCTGTTTGCGGTCCTGCCTGTGTGAATTGCCTTGCAAATATTGTCTTGAGATATTTTTACATGAATGCCAGTGAACCACACACCATTCTGATGTATATTTCTCCACTTTGAAAATATTCCAAGACCATGATTGCCAGATGCAACTTGAAAAGAGGTGAGAGAGAGAGAGTGAGAAATTCACTCACGAAAACTGTTGCCATCAGTCCTTGGGACACGGGAGCCTTTATGTAAAGGAGTAGTGTGGCTGGTGCTTCAGCAAAACCTTAAAAATCCTGGAAAAAAACCTTCTTGCCCTTCTCTGATCTGCAACTATGTCTAAGGGCCCTGCAATGCAGTGAGGAGGGAATGATTTTACAGATGAAAATGATAAATTGTTATTGGATTGTTTTAAGAACTTTTATAACAGCTAGAAGAGAGCTGTCACTATATATAGGTTCTTAAAAGTCAAGATGGGTTCCTGCAATGTGGGGTTGTACTCTGCGTTCCCTCCTGCCATTTTTTATTGCACAAGTCTGTTTAGGAGACCACTGTGTCTTTTATGCACTGTCCGTGGATGGTGATGCAGCATCAGTTTGCATAGCTGAATCCTGGAGGCACTGGCAGAAAAGAAGTTTCATGAAATGTTTTTGCTCTTCAGAAAGGTCTTCTTGGAGTTTGTAATGCAATCTGATTCACTGAAGCAAAACGAAGCTCTCTGTTACAACAGAGGCTGTTCCTTTCCCAGGGAAGGAGAAGGGAGCAGATTATTTTGCCTGGTTGAGGATGCTTCCCACTCTCGTTCTGTTGAACAACCACCATCTGTAACTTCAGTGTGGGTGGAAAAGCACAAAAGGTTTGGGATACCAGCATGGGAGCTCTGCTTCCATTGGGAAAAGCCTTATCACAGACAGCTTTTATTTCACTTACACTAATGTAGCTCAGGTCTGGCCTCACAGACGTGGTCTGTGGGTGGAATTTGCCTCCCGTGTCTTCCAGCCGCAACCCATGTTGCAGTGAGGCAAGGCAGCATCGCTGCCACGGCCCGAATCTCAGGTACTTCAGGTAGCTGCCAGCACACCCAGCCGTGAAGGGGATGGCTGCCTCTTCATGGGAGGATAGCAGCTGCCCGAAGCAAAAGGTTTTCCTCTTCATGACCTCTGAGAGGGATTCAAAGCAGACTTTGAGGCCAGGGTGTGAATTCATAGCTGAGGCGGGAAATGCATGCAACAGACCTTTCCAGGCACAGCTTTGCACTGCAGCCCCTTCGGTCTGTGTATTTCCGAGCAAGCCATCAGGTAACCACAGCACTGAAAAAACAGGTCTCATTGATGCATGATTGCTAAAAGTGAAGTGCTTAACTTTGTCTTTTGGTTTCTCAGTTTTTAGGAAGATGCCACTTCATATTTTCTTCTGCAGCCAGCAGGATTATTTCTGGGGAGTTTTATTTTGGAGCCCTGCTTTTTTAAAAAAATGATTTAAGCTAATTCTTGTGCAATCTCTTGGTTTCAGCATCAGAGTCTTAAAGAAAAAGATCTGAAATCATATGAGCTGGCAATGCTTAAGTTTGAGTGTACAGCTTTTATGTCGTCTTTGACTGAAGCTTTTTATACAAGTCGAAGCTTACTGATTCCAGCAGTCTACTGTAGCTGACTTGCTGAGGAGAAGCAGGCCCCATGAGTCCAAGTTTAGCTGGTACTTTTCAAAACATTTTCTATACAACGTAATCTATATAACGATAATAAACCCGACGGTGTTTTCTTTTACAGCTAATTTTCCTAGACTCATATGTCACTGCTGAACAGGCACGGGAGCCATGTATCTGATGGCCAATGAGAAAAAGGAAGAGGGAATTTCAGATCATCCTGTAACCCTCTTCTACAGAGAGCCATGGAAGTGGAAATGGCCTTCAGCTGGTGCAAGAGGGGCACGGAGGGTTTTGTCTTCTCCACCTGGACACTCCTCAACAGCTTCACCTTCTGCAACTAATAGTGGAGCAGGAGGATCCCAAGGCACATCTGCACCTCTTGTTGGTATCCTCAGTGGGTATCTCTGCTCGCCATGTGGCTGGGGGAGAATGTAAAGCACCTAGTCCACATGCCCTGAGTGTATGGATGTGTAAGGAGTGGGGTAGATTGCTAAAATAGTTTTTTTTCTTCCCCTCTGCCTAACCTCAAGAGTCAAGGGATTTTATGGCCACCAACCTTCCTAAAAGCATGACGTTATTCTTTCTATCTCCTTCACAGTCCCTTGCTTGGAGAGCATGCGAGATTGTAGGGGATCCTAGGAATGGTGGATCCATGTGGGGATTTCTGTGGAACTAGTGGGAAAGGAACTCCACAACCAGAACAGCATTTAAATAAAGTGATGGACTAGCTACAGAGACTGGCCTGCTTCTAGTGAGATCTCCAGTGTGTCTCAAAAGAAGGAAGGCCATCATGGAAAGAGAGATGCCCCAGCCCTGGGGCATGACAGAGCCCTCTTCTCTCAGATGCAGGGCGAAGCTGTCCTGCTACACAGCTGATCCAGCCTTGGGACACATACTGTGGCCTGAAGAAACCCAGGCTACCCCAAACTGCCTAATGACAGCTGCTCTTCCTATTCTGGGATGCTTATGTCCGCTACAAATGCAAACAGGAAGGTGAAGCAGAGGTCACATCAGAAATGGCATTGCCAAGGTCCCTTAAAAGATGTATCCAGGTTCTGGCTTGCTTTGAACAAGTCCTTTCAATGTATCCCTCCCTCTTCAGCTACTCTGGTGATCTTGAAGGGATTTTCCTAACAGCTGCACATGTCGATTTTCCACAGTTCAAAAGAGTTCCTATGTCTGGAAGTCAATATGCCAGCCATTAATATATAGCATGCTTTTACTGAGAATTCATGAAGTATCACTGCAATTAAATTTCCCTGTTAATGGCATGATTTATTAATGAAACAAGCTTGAAGCCCTTGAAAAAGAAAATAGGGTTGATTCTCCCTCCCAATATCCTAAGATTCACATTAGGTACAGATTTTGAATGACATTTTAAAATACTGCCATGCCAAGGAACCTAGTGGGGTCAATGCTATTTCATGCTTTCATTTACCCTTATATAAAGAAATAAGGGGAAGACAGATAAACAGCAAAAAATGCCACCGCAAAACCAAAAAAATCCCAACCAAAATCAGTGCAACCCAAATCCAAAACCTCCTGATAAGAAAAACCACAGGAGTCTTCTAAATGCTTTGTTTTGAGTCCTCTCAGTTAGAAGGAAGATAGTGCTGAGATGTAAAATCTTTTCCTGTGCAGGTGAAAAGGGTCTTAGAGAGGGCTAAAGAATAACACTGTGGCATATACCATAGAAGCAACACTGGCCTCATACAGTGTAAAAACACATTAGTATGGGGCTCAGAAGATGGTCTAATGGTCTTTTCCATTCATTCACGATAGGCACCTTCCAAAAAGACCTTGGTATAAATAATAAGTAAGCCGCTCAAACAAACAAAATGCAAGTAACTGCTACCTCGGTGATTTCTGTAAATCACAAGAGTTGCTTTACGTTAATGGACTCCATATGGTTGGAGAACTTCTCTGCCCATTTGCTATATATGCTGCTGTTTTCATTTGTTGGTTTTTTTTTTTCTTTAATAAAATCCTCTAAATATTTGCTGTTGGAAGAGAACAACACTATGGGAGGCTCTGAAGTGATATTCATAAGAATTGCGAACACTGACTAATTGATTAACCAAGAGTTCTTGAAGAGAATGATTTGATTAGGGTAATTTATAGAGATTGTATCTTTTGTCATCATTTGTCTTTGAAAACATAGAAGAAAACTGCTTCCAAGTGCATGTAGCTGCTGGCATGAGAGATGGTGTGCACTACATCATCAGTTACAGCAGACTGCTCAATTTTGTACCTTTCCAGCTAGTCAAATATCCAATAACAACACACACACACACACACGCACGCATGCACACAAAAGCGCTCTAGGTCTTTGCACTCGAAACTTTTCCAACATGGGCTTAGAAAAATATTTGGGGTTGTTCACTGCTCTGCTCTCTGTAGCATAAACATTTATTTAAATGGGGCTGTCTTTTCAGTAATGAAGAATGAAGGAAAAACAATGGTCTGATTTTGACAAATTAACTTGTGATTTGGAGAATCAGTGAAGCAGGGAAGAGACATTCCTAACTATACTAATTAAATGAGCTTGCAACATTTATTTTAATGCAATGGAACCAGCCATATGAAGATGAACATTTTAATTTATTTTGAGGTGACATTATGAAAAATTTCTCTGCTGCAGATTATCTACAAAAACAAATCTCATCAGCATCTAGGTTTGTGCATGAAATTTACATCTCTCACATAAGTTTGACCTTCCCCAGTGAAAACAAATGGAATGTGCTAAGTTAAAAAGTTTCTGCAAAGGTTGTCTTCCCATTGATGCGGTGGTTTATGTTCAAATTACCTCTGTGAAAAACACATCCATTTTTCATGGCGCAGCGTAGATGAAAAATTCTGAATCCGTTCTAAGGGGAATGCAAATATAGCTCATTAGTTCAAAAACATTTTTCATAAATGACTGCTGAGTATTTTCAGGCAGATGAGAATGTGCAGTTTCAGCCAAGAATGAGCACCACATGTCCTACTAATTGTTTTTTAAACTTGTTCCTTCCCTCTATGGCATTCAGTAAGTCTAGAAAGTGCGAGGATTCCTGGAGAAAAAAAATTATGGGTATCTTCACTTATAGCATATACTGGGTCTTTTCAATATACTGTGCAATATGAGGAAAAAAATAGGGGCATTAGCTTTCAGATGGGTAATATCGTTATAGTCAGGCACATGACATTTCTCTCCTTGGAGTTTTTTCAGGTTTTAGTAATGAGTAGAAATGTTATTTATGGAGTGCCATCAGCGGAGAAAGCATTGTCCTAAGGTTCATATCAGTGACGATGTTATGGAGGTGCTGTCAGTGGGAGCTGCAGGAGTTCATTGGGTTTTGGTTTTTTAACTAAGTTGAGTAGCAGTAAGATATTTTCACTGTTTAAAATGATTCTTAAGAAGGTGCTTTAGCTAGGATTTTCCTCTCTTCTGCAAGCCTCCCAGAGGTTGACTTTGAGATGGCCTTAAAAAGCAGGAGATTTGAACAATAAGTCAGGCTTCCAACCTTTCCTCCACGAGCCTGAAAGCTGCAACAATTAAAAACAACTGAAAAAATTATGTTATTTAGAAATTGTCTTATTTCACAGTCTGGTCACTCATTGCATATCCCATGTCTCTGAGTGGTCATCCTCCATGTGTGATGCACACCCACTGGCTCCTCTTCACCCCTGTGACAGAGGATGAATTTCCACAGGGCCTTTCTGCAGCCAGACCCACCATAAGAGCTCACACTGGTCTTTTTACCCACTCATCTGGGCCCAGGAGGCAAGCTGTCCCTGTCAGGGCCGTCAGGGTGTTGGGGTAACTCAAGTCAGCAGCACAGCTCCAGTTGAGCCAAAACCATCAGGGCATCCTTTGGATGAACTCCTCTTCACCTGGGCAACTCTGCAACCCTCAGTCTCAGCCTCAGATAGCTCGCAGACCTCCGATGTTTTCCACAATTTGTGCTGCTTGACAAACTGTAGATACGTATCTTTTATCTTGGCCCTTTATCTGTTGCCTTTGGATGTTGGATCAGCTTTTCAGGGTAGTTACAAAGAAAACCAAGCCAGTTGCCATGAGCTAGGGTTTCCTACAGCTGATCACTCCCCTTCTTTCTACTCCCTTCTTGGCACCCATGGACCCTTCCACAGAAGGTCTCTTCCCCACCATCAAAACCTGCACGTTGTGAATCATTTCATCCACCCATGAACTGCAGCCACCTCTGGACTGAGTTGTACAAACCTTCTGCCCGTGCACAGAAAATCTTGAAATGGCGTGAGTGCAGTCTTCCACCCAGCTGAAACTGCGGGGGAATTTTAGAGAGGAAAGAGGTTATTATTGAAAGTTGAGTTGGAATTTAACCATAACAGTCTTATTAACATCCCTAATCCAATGCTATGGGAGCCTGAATGACAGTCAAGTATGCAAACTTAAGCCAGTCGATGGTAAAAATCCTGTTCCCCGAGATCATAACCCTGTTTTTTTCACCTGAAAAGCAATCCTGTGCTCCCTAAATGTTTGCTAAACACTTGCTCATTACCATTTCTTCAAGATGTAAAACCACCAGGCACTGAATAACTAACAACACTGTCCTGTAAACTTGTTTATGTTTTGTTGACTAATGTCATGCTACCATTTTTTTTCTTGACTCAGGATGTCAGTCCCTGCTTTTATATTTAGGTCTTCCAGAATACTTCTTTTTTGGTGGTCAGTCTTAGAAAGAGTTCTCATATGACAATTTCAGGCGTAAAAGCTTCTTTACCAGAACAAAAATATCTTCCCAGTCCTGCACAGGAAGGTCTTCTCCAGCATGTACCACCATGAGGACTGCTGTAGCACTGTCATAGCAGGGTGCTTCACAGCCCCTCCTCACACCAGCAATCTTCTATATACAGTGCCCACACAGAGCTAAAACTGCCTGGCTGGCTGAAACAAGGGAGATGTCCCTGTGCTTCAAAATGACAGATGACAGATAGGGAAAAAGATTTCTGCAGATTTCATGGCATCTGCCCATAAAACGAAAGAGTCAGGACCTGAAATCCAGTCCCTCTGAAGACTCCATAGCTACAGAGCCACAACGCAGCCATGATTTCACTTGCATCAAGGAAAAATCCCACAAGAAAGTGATTCCTCGTATTTCCTGAGAATATATGAAATGCCCCAGGTAGCATAAACACGCAGAATAAGATTCCCTTCAGCTGCTGCAAGGTTAGTCTTAGTCCTGGAGCAATGGCAAATGTGAACTCCAGTAAGTGATTTGCAGTGTTGAAGGAAAACAGAGGTTTTATACAGATTCACAGAGGTGATGGTCAGCCTCTCTTTTGAATATACACTGTAGCACTCAATAACTCTGCCTCTAAAAACCATTGGGCAATAATTACAATGAGAAATAATGAAGCTACCACATTATGCATTGGCCCCAACAGAAGAGCTACCTGAAGAAACAAACCTTCAAGACAGCTCAAGACTCACAAAAATGCCAGTGTATCATCTAAGAGGACATAGAAAAGTAGCTTCTTCCATTGTGATGGAGCTTTTTGACTTTTTGAGGACGTTTCACTGATCTTGAAATATGGAAGTATTTTATAACCTCTTCTAAAACAGTCAACAGACAAGCTCCTGCTCACAAAACTGAAATTTCCAACCGCGCTTACATTCATCTAAAACCACCAAAATGCACTGAGAAGGTCTCAAAGGACCAAACTCATCCACAGAGGTACTTCTACGAAGCAATGACTCCACCAGCAATGAATCTGTCCCATGTTTTTCAGTATAGCATTTACAAGCAATAAAGGCTGCTGTCACGCTTCCCACGAGATCCCTGATGAGAGAAAAAGATGATGCATTTATACAAAAGCTAGCACACAGACCTTCTAAAAGAAACTTTTAACAATTTGCTTTTGACTCCAAAGTAATGTGAAAAAAGTAATTTCTCTTTCTGAGCTCATATATGTCTTGTGTTTCTCTTGAGGAATCATTTCTCTTCATTCACCTTTTTACTCTGTTTAGGCAACCAGATTAATGTTGTTGTGTGCCTGGACTGTGTGCTTTTCTGACTTTCATGCTGTGAAGCTAGCAGCTCGAATAATGGCAGGAATCCATCCAAATGGGAAGAGGCTTTATTTCTCACCAGTCTTCCTGACCCCTCTAGAAGCCACATTTCTTCCCCTTTTATTTGTCCTCTCTTCCCCTTTTCTTTCTCTGATTCCAATTCACACACAGCTAAGAAGCATCCAATGATATTACTGTCGCCTTCTGCCATCTATAAAGAGCAGCCAATTGCTTTCATCCTGATAAACATTTATATAAAACTGAGGCAAATGAGGAGCAACACAGTGAGGCTTTGTTGTGAGAGATTGATCTCTGTGCGCTTCTTCTGTAGAAGCTGCAGCCCACCATTCCTGTGGAAGACACAAAACAGTCCCAAATTGGTAAAGAGTGGGCTTAAAGATTCTCCAGCCATCCTCCTTGGTGACAGCTGGCAGGAGACATAGCGAGCACATGGATAATGGGGTCAGGATGCTAGGGGTTGCCATGTACTCCCGGCTGCCTTGGGAAACCCTCAAGCTCACCCAGGACCATACGAAAATTAGAAGAGCTTCTGCCTGTGGTGACATATCTCTGAAGACCTCCAGCTATAACCATGATGCTTCCAGTTCTATATTTCCTTTGAATTTAGGTGAGCAGGGGTCCTCTTCTGCTGAAGTTAAGCTGCCTGTAAATCCCCACTCCGTTGGAGATACCAAACTGGGACAGCGCTGGCTTCATGACTGGCTAACGGAAAGTGGTGTGTCTGATCCTGGTGGATGGTTTAGAGATCCTCCTGAGTCTGACTACAACTCCTGCCTTTTCACACGTTGACCAGCACTAATTGCTGAGTGGCTCCAGTATCAGCCTGCAAGTTTTCTTCCACAAGATGCTAGTCTTTGGACAGCAGGAGTGCCATAAATGAAAGCTAACAGACAGATACGAAAATAAGTTTTCTCTCTTTCTCTTTGTCTCTCTGTCCTTTAGCGCAGTATCGGTTTGCAGAAGATTAATTTTATGTAAAGTTTTACATTTCAGATTGTGATCAGCATTTTTTTTCCCTTGGTTGGCTCTGAGAAAACATATATTCAAGTTTGAGAATTCATCATGTCTGATTAATGATGTGTATATAGAGCTTCCTGTATCATCTTCCTTCTTTTGGTCTTTTTTATTCAGTTGTTTGCTGTACTCCAACCCTGCGGATAGATGGTTCTGCAGTGATAAATGTAAAGTTTGCATAAGCCATGTAACAGCAGGACAGCCTATTATCACTGTACATTTTCCATGGCTGTGCAAACCTCTGTAGGCTATTTTATTGCTAATAGATCCACAGAGAAACAGTAGTGATTTTATGACTCTTTTTAAAATGGAAATTCATGTTTGAGAAATACAACTGGGAGGAAACAGATGTAAACCACTTAAGCATTTGCAGAAAATTGAGATGCACACTCTTATTTACAGACCCACATCGCCTCCATCGTTTTATTTTCAAAATTAAAATAAGCAATCTGTTTGCCATGGGAAATGAGGGACTGTAAACTTGTTTTTCCTTTACAAAGCAATGGCCAGCGTCACTGTCTCTGTGCTTAATGGCACTGGAGAAAAGAGATGACAATCCCCCCCCGCCCCCAATTTTATTGTCTATAACACATTCCCATTGTAATCTGGGTAAGAGGTACACAAGTGGGAAAGATTTTAGCATAACCATGTGTCTGAATTCACATTATGTTATAAAAGCTAAAATGATTGCCCAAACTATTATAAGGTTTTACACAAGTATTTAAAGCTATTGGAAAATAGATTTTAAAACTTTAATAGCAAACAATTGCAAAGCATTTACGCTCATGTCAGAGTGCTAGTGTGCTCATTACATACACTGGCAGAAAATATTTCTTTCTTCTTGCACGCTGGTTAAGATTACTGATTTTGAGGGCCAAGCATCCCGTGGAAAAAATATTATAAAATACCCCTACAAGTTCTGTTCGAAATGGGAACTCATGAAATTACCTGTCAAAAAAAGACAGCATTTAATGTTTATTAGTTATAATAATACTTTGTGCTGATATACAGCCCTGGATCCATAGAGGCTGGAGCTGTACACCCTCTTATTCCTCTCTTAAGAAAGAGGTGTTGCATATACTTTACAAACAGCTGAGCAGGGGCACAAAGCTTTATGGAGGTTTGGATCTATGTCATGGCACCACTGAGGGTTGAAGATGATTGAAAGAGAACCCAGTCAGTTCTCTACTCCTCAGTAGTCACCACCATACACATTTTTTTTCAGCCATTTATTTTCTGAATTATTGCTTGCTTTCCAGGAAAGTAAGGGGGCTTCAGTATTAACAAACTTAAAAAGGACTCACAATATACTATCACATCTGAAGAAGGCCACTGAACAGTGTGAAAAATCTCTACTTTCAACAACCCCTGATGTGGGGAATGTGGAAAAAAAAATTAAACTTAAGCATCAACTTGTAAATGAAGAGACAGAAAATCTCCTCCTCTTAGGTACCAGCATGCTGAATGTTCTATGGGAACTATGCCTCATAGGAAATAATCATAGCAGGTGTATACCTACAATTACACTTCCTTACAGCAACAGCTCTGAACCGTGGGAGGCAGGAACAGCAAATGCCTCCTGGTCACAAATCCCTGCTGAAAGCTGGCCTCAAAGCTCAGGTGAAGCCAGGTCCTTCTCCTCTGCAGCCACCCAGGTAGTCACCTGGACACTGTTTTCTTAAGAAGACCTTGAAATTGTGATGAAGCAGCTGAGAAGGTAGGGGACATCACTGACATGCCCCACTTGGGCATCCTCCTGTGCTATAAGAAGAAGAAAAGGAAAGGAGAGCTGTTTTTATTAAGGGCAAAGCCACCAGTGTGCCTGGATCTTGTCAGCACAGCTTGCAAGCAGTAGAAGAGCAGGAACAGCCAGGGAGAGCAGAGCTGGCAGTGTAAAACGCCCAGGGAGCAAGGATGCAAGCTCTCAGAGAACAGAGCGAGGAGAAAGAAAAATCAGGTGTCAGGAAAGAATGGCCTGGGGAAGTGGGGAAGCAAAACAGCTGGGATGGGAGAGCTCCCATAAAGAGCAAAGCCAGACATTAATTCCACTTTTGGGAGGAAAGACTAAGACACATATTGCATTAAAGAGAGCTAAAAACACAGACTGCCTTCCTTAATGTTATTCTTCCATGCAAGCAGTTTCCATAGTGATGTCGCTTGATTGCAAGCAAGAGAGGAGATGGCCACAAGGCAATCTCTGCTAGGATGCTGTTCACACCACAAAAAGGCACGAGACCTCAAATCACTTTGAGAAAAAAAAAAAAATCCGCAATGCAGTTGCTCAGTCCTTGAAGAGTGTCTGGGAAGGGAAGGGTCGGGGAGTCTTGTCCTACCCCTGGGCAGAGCGAGGAGACTTTCCTTCTCCAGCCTGGATTTGCAGAAAGAAAAAAACCCCTCCCTGATCCGCTACATCTGCCGCCAATGGGGCTCGCTGCATCCCAGCCCTTGGGGTGACCGCTCAGAAAATGGGCTTCGTCCCTCCAGCCCATCATGAACATGGCCAGGAGTGACACCGGTAAGCTGGAAGAGCCGATGAAATTTCGCACAAGCATCGAAGTGAGAGAATTCTTTCTCATACTTTCCTACACTTCACTCAACACTGATTAGTACGTTAAAGAGCTTTATTGACCCCTGACAGTTAAACGGAAAGCTTTCTTGTTGTAGCACTGAAAGAAAGGACAGATTTTCCAACAGCTGTCTAATATCTCTGTCAACATGGAAATGAAATAGATTTAAGGATCTCAGAAAAGCATCTGAACATTTAGTGCCCAGTAATAATGAATTCCAATTTCCACTTGCAGAAACTGGAATTACTCTCAGTCTGTTCTACCAGCTTTCTAAATAAACATCTGGCACAATTTTATTTTTAGGAAAAAAGAAAAATCATCTAAAAGCAGGCTACTAGCTGACCACCTCTTTATTAACCCAGCTACAGAGGCACAGTGTTTGAAAAATGCCAGTGTGAACCCGTGTGTCATGTTCAGGCCCACAGGGAACAAAAGGGGTAACAACAAATAGCCAAATAGCAGAATAAATGAGAGTCGATGTCACTGGGATTTGTGAGACACACCGGAATCCTTCAGATCCGAGTACAGCAGTGCTCAGATCAATGGACAAAGTAAAAAAGCATCACAGTGTTTCCATCCTGCAGCTGCACACAGCACTCCTTGTTCTTAGATCAAGGCATTGTGATAAAGAAAGATCAAGCAAACGTAGCCCGAGGACCTGTGAACAGATGTCTGCCCCTTTCCTTGGTCCAGCCCAGCCTGCTACAGTTCGTAGCTTAAAACCAACACCAAGATTAAGCAATTATTCCCTGTACGCTTGTTACTGTCGTCCAATAAGACAGCATCTAAAATAATAGTTTTTCTCCCGCCGCCCAAGGTTGAGTACTGCAGAAAAATGTCTTGAAACTGATTAGGTTAGAGAGATAGGTCTGCATAAATAATTTCTGAAAGTCAACTAAGTCAAAATAATAATAGCAGAGAAAATTAACTTTCAGATAGAAAAGCTGCCTGCCTATGCTCTCATTTGTATATTGAAGACTAATTCAGCAAATGAAGAATACAATTCTTGGGATGAAGCCGGTAACCCATGGATTCATGGTGATAGCTGTCACAAAAAGCAGGCCTACCCTGAGATCCATTGGCCTCGAGAAGATTTAAATTCATTATTACTTTTATTATCGTTATTTTTGTCATTATTATCATGGAACCATGTTAAGATTTGTGCAACTTTTCTTGCTTGTTTTGCCCTGTATGTCAGAAGGGAGTATAGATTTGCAGATAATTAGGCAGAATACTTGAAGCAATTCAAGATTTCCTTTCGTACAGTTGGAAGGTGTATTTCTTTTCCTGAATTTCTTCTTTTTGGCTTCTATCTGTTATCAGTTACTTTCTTCAAAACTGGCACACTGTACAGAGTAGATTTCTTCTTCAATTAATATTGCTGTAGTCATTAAACATCATCACTTCTCTGTGCAGTCAACAACAATTTGAATATGGAAGCCTTCATGACAATCCTTCCTCTCACAGGAGAGGAAATGTCTTGGGTCAGTATCTCATCCCTTCAAGGTCTCTCTTCTTGGTCTTGAAATAATATTTATAGCCTCATTTGTCTTGTCAGTACCATTCCCTCTTCACAAGAAGGAGCCAGTTCAGAGTAATCATTACTACCATGCTTTATCCAGGAGTCTACATCTAACAGCAAATACTCCTCTCAGGCCAAGTTGATGAGAGCAGTGTCGTGTCTGCTGAGCGCTTCTGCTGTCTCTGCCTAGCACATTTGGCACGGCCTATTGGTCTCCTTTTCTATTTTTACTTCAATTTTTGTATTACTATCCCAGAAATTGTTATGTTTCAAGTAACCTGACAGCTTCTCCCTCCTTCTTGACTATTTTATTAAGTGAAATGCCTTTTGTACGGCTTCTTTTGCTCATCATCATAAACACCAAAGAAGTACATTTTTCCTGGTGAAGAAAGTCTGACAATTCTGTATCCAGGACTGAATGTAAGTTAAATAACATTGTGCTGATCCACTGTGAAAACAAGCAAAGCGTGCAAAACCTCCCCCAAAATCTGACATCTCACAGTTACAAAGTGCCTTTCTTACCAACCATTAGGTTGCAGTTGAAGGTAGGGTGCATCACTTTTAACTCCAGTAAAAGTCTTTTCTTATACTTCCACATGAAGAAATGTATGACTCCTTATCTACAAGTAGCAAAAGGATTTTTTCTTTTCATTCACACGCAAAACCTAATTTGGGCAGTGTGCATCTGATGAAATCGCAGGACTTGTGAGGCATATCAGTACTGAACTTGTAGAGTTTTCATTTTGAAGAGTGCTTCTTCATTATATTAATACTGAACCAAAGTTACAGAGCATGTGGCTGAAGGCAGACTTACAGGGATTTTGCAAATGACCTAACCATAGCCCGCAGGCATGAGAATGGAGAATTAGTCCCAGAATTCTTTTTATCACACAAGAAACTTGGAAAGATACAGCTAACACGGAAAATATGAATACTTACAAGTATTTTTTAAATGTGGTTCCCCATCATCATCCCCATCCCCACCCTGACTGCCGAGGGTGGGTCTTGGGTTTGGGGAAATCTACAATCTTTGTCCCTCATTGTTGATGGAAACTGTTGCCTAATACAACAAAGAGATAAAGTTGACTTGAGGTAGATCTTGAGGTTGATGAGTCCTTTGCCTGACATCATACACCCCATTGCAGGCTCTCCCTACTTTATCGCAATCATCATGTTTTTCTTGTAGCTTCCCCCCGCCCAGGTTTAAGTCCTTATAGTTTCAAAGGAAGGTATGAAAATGTCATAACTGCAGTCAAAAATCAAAAAGCAGAGAAGAGAGCTGTGAATGTGTATATAGGCTGTAAATCTGGGGAATATTAAGGAATCACACTATTATTGAAACTGCATAAAAGGAAATTCTTATAAGTTTAGAAACCTCAATCATGAATTCTGCAGTGCCTGGAGTTGGCAACACTGTGTGCTTTCCTACAGAGATTCACAAGGCACTGCACACCACAAGACTTCCTGTATCCTGGAGGTTTAAAATATGCAGGAGCATCCTGTTCCTGTTAGATGCCCAATATTCATATCTGAAATCACTTTTTGGCCACAAAAGAGAAATTAATAACCCATCACTCACCATTTTCTGTGGTAATTAAGGGGTTGCACTAAACTGAGCATTGTGAATTTTCCATGTGCCAATTTGCTGCCACTTTTCAGGACACTAGCTGAGGAGTCCAGGAATCAAAGAAATGCAGCGACTTCAAACACGAATACCTAGAGCTGTGCTGTTTGGAATGAAAATGGACACAGAAATGAACGTTAACATTTTTCTCTATAGACTCCTTCACACGGGCATGTTTGATGCTTTCCTCTACTGGGGCTGAAGCTGGAATTAAGTAATGAATAAACACGTCTCACTGAAACAACTTTGACATTTCAACTAAGTTTACACGTTAATTAAGAAAGGGTTGTCCTAGCCCCGCAAAAAAGGAACAGAAATTTGAGAGAACGCAGTGGCTGAAGTATAGTATAAAAAAGCTGTATGAACACTTTGTTAAATGCACAGATTTAACCCTGCTGTTTTGCTCCTAATCATTATTAATTGCCTCCAGTGGTGGACATTAATTTCCCTATTGCAGCAACATGCATCTTGAGTTTGGGCATATCCTAATCTATCAAGTGGGACAGGTGATATAATTCAGCTGGTCACAGCTGGAAAGAAGACAGCCACCCACATGCAAGCAGTCTGTCAGCCTTAGTTACGCTGCAGACACCACCACAGCCTCCATAACAACATTGTACATTTATCTCTGGGGATAACTTTACAAGAAGTACAGCCGATCAGTTCATCCTATTTAATCTGCTGTTGTCTTAGCAGGAATAAGAATGCTTTAGCCTGGGCTTTAGCTCCGAATTTTGCCGGGGGGGGGAGGGACTTGCATACGTGGTTGGACTGTTCCTCAGAAGATCCTGACCCTCTCCTGGTCATTAGAAAGGGGAGGGAGAGGGGATGGTGTCCCAAAACAGCGCATGCACCGGTAGCCAAAAGTACAGTGCCGCCATCTGGACCATGAGAGATTTGTTTGCACATCCCTGAAGTATCCGCTACAGAGTGGAACCTACTTTCCAAGTATTTTATTTGTAGGTTCATGTAATGATCACTGAGCCAGAGAAGCTCTCCTAGTAAATGAAGTGTTTCTTCCACGTGGACAAGGGCAGGAGAGGCGGACACGGCTCCACCTTGGAAGAGGCTGGTGGGGAGAAGCCCCCCGTTTGTGTGCAAAGGATGCAGCTGCAAACGCCCGCACAGCCCACAGTCCTGCTGGGGGGAGGACACCCCTCGCTCTCCATTTTGGGGCACTCAGGAGACACATACATTTCCACAAGAAGTTTACAGGTTTGATGATGGCATATATCCAGGTGAAGAACGTTTCCTTGGGAAAAAAAAAAGGCTTGCCCAAGTGTCCTGATTATATAGTTAATTAAACATGCAAATTACTGCTAGCTCCAGAGTTCCTTTCCCAGCATGCCCCATAACTCCACCTCAGCAGCCGTTATGTTGTATGCACTGAATTTAAGCTTGAAGATAAAGGAAGTTTGAGGAAATAAAAAACTGCATAAAAGGATTTTGGGATTTGGCCCAGAGGAAAGATGAGGGTTTAAACTAAGCAGGACCGTGTTCCACACTTGCCTTTCTTAACTGCAATTAACTGTAATTTTTCAGCGTTGCAATTACCTTTATTTGTAGCAACCAGCAAAGGATTAACCATGGAGCTGTTTAGCACTTTGTTTAATAAGTATGCGCTAGTTTGGCTGCCTGTCCTAACCATTGTCCAAATGCGCAAAAATCATTTATCCAGAAAAAAGGATTGTTTAGGATGGTGAAAATTTCTGGAACAAGAACTTTAATTTCAACATTTTCAGTGAATTCTGAAAGCACCTTTCCAAAAGGAAATTTCTTTTTAACATAAAGTGACGAATGTATTTTTGGAACATGAGGCTGATGCTCCGTTCGGTGAGGCTTTAAGGCAGTTCTTATTCAGACCAGCTTGGTGATTCTTAGTAACTACTTTGCTCTGGAGTTCACCACTATAAAAGTGAAGTGCAAGATTTAAAAAAAGCGACTCAGTTATTTAACAGAACCAGTCCTGCTGTAATAGCCTGTCTTGAACTTGATGAGTCTTATTTCTGGTTCTGAGTTCTTGTGCCTTTCAAATTATCCTAATCATACAGGTGTTATTCTTATATATTCTTATGATGCCTCATCATTCCAGGGTGGCACCACAGAGTGTAGTTGTTTAATGAATCAGAACATTGAGGTGAAACTAGTCCTTAGCATCTTAGCATGTAATAACACTTTAAACCAAGCCTAAAAGCATTATATAGTGTGTTTTTAAATGCTCAGTGATTAAGCTTGATGCATTTAACCTAGCTGTAAATCATAAGTTCTAGAGATAAAGAAAAAATATGTTTACATGGGTTTGAAAGTGTTTAATTCTTCACCATGGCTGTGAATTATTCCATAGCAGGTCTCCCAAACGATATCTTGATAATTAGATCTCCATTTCTTTAAAGGTGACATTCTGTCCTGACAGCATCTAAATTACGTTGTTTTCTTTTTTTCTGTTGGGACAACACATTGTCAAAGTAAATCACAGTCGGGTATGCTCTGCCTCCTGACTTTGATCCCCGCCTTTTCCCACAGAAGAGCCCAGGCTGTGGCTCGGCGATGAGCCGGAGCTGATCAGCTACCGCAGGCATCCGGGGCTGTGTTTATCTCTTTCTCATTCCCCAGCTTTGTTGGAAGGAGACGGCATTCCTCCTGCGGCAGATGGGTCTGGCTCCTCATCTACTTGACCCTTCTCCGCCTTCCTCGGAAGACTCTGTCCACTTAGCTGTGGACAGCTTTATTTTTCATCTCGACTCGCACCTGGTTTGGAGGTCTGGAACACAGTGTTTATGCTCGTCTTGTCTTTTTTTACCATGGTGTTTTACTACCCAGGAACCAACTGAAGGCTTTAGTAGGGGAGAGATCTGCTGCAAAATTCAACAAGGAAGGAAAACAATTCTGGATATGCTGCACTTGCTGTCATGAGCTTACATGAGATGTTTGTTATTATCTAGGCAGCAGGAGTGTTTGGGTCAAGCTGCCAGTGCCACTCCGTCACAAATCTCTCTGCCAACCTGTGAATCAGACGCTCGTAATCAAAATGGGTCAATTAAGCTGTTGGGTTGCCTCTTTTGGATGCCTTGGCCGAACAGCCTTGTTTTAGCTAGAACTGTTATTTATGAGTTATCACGGGAAGATTCCAGTGTTATGATCACTGTTATTAACTTGAGTTTAAAGGAACAAAGGCTTTGTACTAAAAAGGAAACAGTAAGGAAAAAGCCTTGCACAGTGGTATGTGGGCTGAGCTCCTTACAGCAGTATACATTTCCCTCTTAATTAAAATTGTTAAACTGAGGAACTAGACATTGATGCAATATGTTGTTCCCATTCTGGAAATACATTCACTAAGAGTTAATAAATAATCTATGATTCTAATCTTTTAAAGTCATTTCAGTAGGATGAAGTCATCTGCTATACTTGTAAATGCAGTACCTCTGCTTTCACTGCATTCAAATGTAAAGGTGAGAAACTGATTAGAGGTGCTGGGTTGCTAGAGATAGATGCCCCAATTTAAATGCCACACCATTTGTTTTTACTAAATTGACTCAGTAGAATAATATTTCCTTTTGTTGGAAGGCTTTAGCCCTGGATTTTTACTTGCTTATCCCAGGTTTAAGTGGGCAAAGGGATTCATCTTCATCTTACTGCATCTTCAGGGAATGTCTCAGGCTGCCTAGATAGACCAGATTTCCCAACTACACAGCACTAGTTACCCATGTCAGACCTACAGGAGCATCACGCTCTCATTTTGACATCTGAGGCAAATCTTGCTGCAGGAGCACATTTGAAGCTGCTTTTGATAAACCTAAGGGTGTTGGGTTCCTTTGCTTTGCTTTTAGCAGGAGTTGAGCTGACTTGCCTGGAAGATCAAGCTTTCCGTGTCCAATTTCAGATCCTCAACTGAAAGTACATGGCAGGCTGTGAATCTCCGCAAGTAGTGGAGTAACTAGTCGTTGCTGAATTTGGTTTCCCACCTCTGGACTGCTACCAACGCCAGGGCGGATCATTTAAGACTGCCCTGCAGGTGACTACGTTGTCCATCAGTCGCAATCAGGACTGCAGCATAGACACTCTCATCTCTGATACCTGTGTTTCCGTAATCAGGTTTAATTCTCTTGTTGACAGTCAAATTAGCTGACACAATGCTGTCAGTCAGTGCAGGCAAGGATAAGCCATGTCAAGCTTCAGATTCACTCAGCTCCCATCAGTTGTTTACTTGTGACAAATTGTCATGGTTTGGAGCATGACTCCCCCTCATCTGTAGCAAGTAGTAAGTTTTAATTGAAATCGCGTCATCAAAGGGCTGCGTTCAAGCACTGCTGTGTTTCTTTGTGATCACAAGCCCAAAGGTAATGATTTTAATGAAGCAGAAAGCCCAGAAACTCACCGGCTAAAGTCCCACTTAAAGGAAAACTCAAACACACTTGAAAGTGCAGAAATACTCAGAGCAAAGATCAAACTTCCCTTGTGCCTCCTGAAGCGTAGCAGAAAGGTTACTCACTAAAGATCCAGCCCCAGCTAAACCTCCTGCTGCAGAAATGAAAGTCAGGCTGTACCACTTTCCTAGATCACTCAATACCCCAGCATTTTACATGAATACCAATGGCAGCATTGTCCAGTATATACATTTTATAAAGACAGTCAAAAATGGTATATCAATGATAGCATCTTTAATAGCCATAAAGCGAGGAAGACAGAGGGTGATAAATAAAGAACAGCCTGTATTGATCCATCTGCATCTAGTTTGTTAGATTTCTTATACAGTTCATGGGAACAAAAATCTGTCAGTTCATTCTCCATCAAATAAACTGCTTTCCATTAACAGGCAGCAGATGATTTCATGGGTTTTAAAGAAATATGCAAGAGGGATCCGCAAAAAAGGATATGATGAAGATTATTAGTATAGCAATAAATGCCATCAGCCTTGCCTCTTGAAACTAGTACAACTGCACTCAGCAATAATGATAACAGTCTGAAGCTCTTCTGTATCTCTGTAACCTCCCTATGTCACCCACTCTTACAGTAACTTTTAAACTGGTGCTCAAGCCCATCTGCTAGGAAAATGTCACTTGCATTGCTCTGAGCATGCATTAATCCTGGATGCCATGTGTGGCAGCTTCACAAGGGTCCTGCTGCTTCTGAAGACTGTCACGTTCAGCTGGCAGAAGATGAAGGGAGATGAAGGGATGCTCTGGAGTTCCTCCACGGTCATCTCGTGGAGAGCCTGCACTGCAGCCGCGGGCATGGGTTCAACCGCCATGTATCTCTTCACATGTGGTGAACGATCCATGGAAAACTGATACTCACGCAGCAGCCTTGGGACTGCACTGTAGCCAGCAGGATGGGAGAAAGGCCTGGAAGCAGAGGAGACATGAAAGCTCTATGGTATTTACAGAAATGCTGGCAGATTGTGCCAGAGCAACCAGTCCCCCTGGATATCCCTTCACCCTGAGGCAGCACAGTCCTTCACCAGCCCAACCGTCCTCTGCCTTGGCTGTCAGGGGCTTCCACATCTTCAGTGGATGCTCTCTTTAGGTATTGCTCAGCTGGGGTGTGCAGGCACATCACATGAGACCAGTACCTCTTTCTACATTCAAGATTGAGCAGAGAGAGGGAGAATGAAAGCACAAATAAGAGTACTTTTTGCCTTCTGGTTTTTCACTGCGTTCCCTTTTCCAGAAAGAAAGCCTTCCTCTCTTTCTTTCAAGGAACAGATGCCTCAAAAATTCTGTGCCTCAAGAAATGGAGTAAATCTTTTGCACTTTGTTGCATGGCTGCTTTGGAGAGGAAGAGGCCACAACCAGAGAAAAGGGACTGAGTCACTGTGGAGTTGGTGGTGGGATGCCCCCCATGACTGCAAAGGCCAGGTGAGTGGCTAAAACTGAGGTTGAGCTTACAGCCTACAGTATATGCTGGTTTTGGCAGATTATTATTAGTATCAGAGTCTGTTCAAAGGCAAGTAGATAGGGGATTTTGGAATATGAGTGTACATGTGTTTGGTGAGCTCCATGTGCCCACCAATATATAATATATTTTTCTCTTTGAGACCCCAGGTGCTCAAGGCTGCATTCCCAGAGCATGTGGGAGGTCTTTCACAGGGCTGCTCTTTGCCTCCACGGAGAGGATGCCTGAGTGTTGAGTGCACATTGTTTCCCTTCCAGCCATGACACATGCTTACATATTTTGGAGGGGAACAGCAACATTTCTAATAAAGGCACAGCACTAAGCAAACGGCTCAGAAAACCTCCCTATTTTCAATTAATTCATACCATTGAATGTCTGTCTGATGGGTTTTAAGCATGATGCAGTTCTGACGCATCTCATTGCATTAGGACTTCACATACGATCTTTGCCCACCTCGGTTTCTGGCTTCCTGCAATATGAGAAAACTGACTTATTTTCTTATCAGATTCCCCGCTCCTGAGTCACAAGAGGAACAAAGCCCTGTTACGGACAGCAAGATGCAAATAGCTGCTAGAAACTTGCTGCTGCCACAGTTGACCAGCTCCTTAAATTCCGGTTACTTCAGTTTGTTTTCCCAAAGAAGTGTTAATGAAGCCACTACTGGTTTAAACTCTTTTCCAAAGAGCGTGAGACGAGCAGAGGAGGGAGCAGCAGCCAGAAATACCTGTATGCCACTAACAGACTTTCACTGACCACCTTTTACCTTGAAGCTGTTGTGCGGTAGGATGACAGCTAGGGTGCAAATCACGTCTTTTCATTTGGAAGGCATCGCTTCATATATATGACACTCTTGTGCTGAAACGCATCATCTTCTAATCAAGGTCACCTTCTAAGAAAGGTGTGAGAGCATCCACATTGCCTGTTGTCCCAGTCCCATGCTGATTGCTAAACCATGCCGTGGGGCTAATTAAGGGAGAGTTAGTTGTCCAAGGTCAGGAACACTCTGAGGACCTCATGGAACAGACAGCTGCCTTCCAGTACCTGAGAATGGGTCAAGTTACTGCTATGGAGAGACACGTTATCTGGCACAGCTCCCAGTGCTCCATGCCTCCTCAGCTCCCCCATGTATTTTAGATGCTACTGTACAGTGTATTTTAATATAGCTCCCAGCACAGCTTCAAGGAGGGAGGCAGAGGAGTGTCGAGCAATATTGTTATAAACAAGCCTTTAACTCAATATCGTTGTTTGACAGATTTGAGTTCTTGATCCTGCTTGTTTACACATAAGCAGACACACACACACACACTTAAATAACCTCTGTAGTTTAAAGCTCTGCTACTCCCTTTGTCCTTGTATCCTTTCCTCTAATGTTTATGACCTGTTTTCAAAGGCATGCACTGGTATCTGATGATCTGTGTCTTTTCAAGTCTGCATGCAGACATGCAATCTCACTGTCTGGCTAATGCTTCCAACGGACAGCCTTCCAACAGACTGCCTTTCCTCTTCCCTCCTTTGCCCCCTTCCCACGGATAAAAATGACTGATGAAGCCCATTACTTATCCATCAGATAATAGATCTACTTTGACACAGCTTCCTTATAAAATTCTCTCTTAGCAAAATTTGTTCTGGACATCGAGGAGGCATTGGGCTAAAACATTGCTTTTGTTGGGGGGTTAATTTAGCATTTAAATTCTTTTTCTCTACTGACTTCTTCTGTGGAAAAATTGGTCCCCTATGTGCAGCAGAATTTAGCTGATCCATACGTTTGTGATAAAGGAAAAAGACAATGTTGCAGTAAAAAAAAATTTCCCCATGATGCTGACAGCATCATGGCTTGTAGACATGATTAAGATGCATACAGCAAAATCCTGACACCCAAACTGGGAAAAGATGGTGCCACAAAAAGGGATTTAGTTACTGTTTGTTAGTTCTAGAGCATTGCCAGTGATCAGGAGAGAGAAGCAACTGTGCTTTGCAGCTTTGGCCGCATTTCAAAGCACTGTGCCCTATTACTCTAAGTACAGAACAGTTCAAGCCCTGAAAAAATGCAAATCAACCCCAAGAGTCTCAATTCATTTTTGTGTTCAGGGCCACACTTCTGCCCTGCCCCAGCGGTGCTTTGAATCCATTTGCACGCTGTGTTTTCCAGCTGCATCAGAACCCTGCAAGTGCATCCAAACTCAGAGAAACTCAGATTTGCTGGTTGGTTCGCAACATGTTTTTGACAACTAGAAAGATGGTCCCAATTGAAATTCCAGGACTCCAAACCCAGGCCAACATTTGTAACACAAGGAATTTCCAGACCCTGCAAGCCACAACATCTGGACTTAGAGCAGTCATTGCAGGGCCTGGTTATCAGACACAGCTTCACGCAGCCTGGTATGTGAATAACTCTATCTGCTTTGTTCACCACATCAGAACACAGAGCAGAACAGCTCTGAGGGGGCAGCGGGGGGACCATACCCCAACATTGCTCCCCCTCGCCCTTCCCTCGTACCTCCAAAGCATTCCCGTTGCTCTTGGTGCATCAGGATCCCCAGCTGGGTGATGGGTGCACGAGCGCTCCGTCCAGCAGCGATGTGTGCCTGCAGCTCTGCTGGGTGCCTGGCTCTTCCAGAGCCTTGCAGGGGCATTTATTTTACATTCCTTTTCCTTACAAACTGATGTGCCTTCTCCCCGGGGGCTGTGAGGAGTAGCAAGGGAGAGAATGGCAGCAGTTGTTTGTATACATCCTTGCAGGGGATGTATAGGTTACTACAGTTTCCAATTTGGCATAGCTCCCAGAAATAGCTCTCGCAGAAATATATATTCCTGAAGTGACCTAAAAACAACCCAGTGGCAACCTGAAGTGTATATAAAGTTGGAAGATAAAGATAGAGAAGGTATAAAACATGCTGTTCTGCCTGCATCTGTGTCCCAGGAAGCACCTTTATGGTGGTGTTATTCCAGCCCTAGATTTCATGTCGTGCCTCACCCATCTGTCGCGACACTCTGCTCTTGGTTTGAAGGACTTGGCTTGAAAGCAGCAGAAAGATTGCTGCTGCCTGGGCTGGATGGAGTGGCACCCCACCCATGCTTTCGGAGAACATTTTACTTGGGGGTATGAAACCAGCTCCTCGTGAGATATAAGGTCTCCTGGGAACAGGGAGGTTGAACTGAAGGGAGTAGGTTGGTTTGCCCCAAACCAGCAAGACCTCTTCCAATGCCTCAAGCAGAGGTTGAGCGTGTTGGCAGCACCTTGTGGAGCAGAAACTAGGGCTCCTCACTCCCTGTCCAAGGACCGCTGCTCTTCACAAATGTTATAAAGCACTCGAAGCGGAAAAAAACCCCAGCTCCTCTCATATGCCATTAGTTATAATATTACCTGCTATACAGAAATAGAGTTAAATTATCTTCAGCAGGTTTATCTCCATTTTTAACAGCAGTGTCTGAGAGTCAGCAGAGTCCTTCACAAATCCCATATCCAAAATGAATATATGAATATATTGAGAAATTAGCATGAAATAGACAATATGGCAAACTTATTTCACATCTCCAGACAAAGACAAATGAAAATCAAGAATCTCTGCAGCATCCTGAAAAAAAAAAAAAGCATCTTATTGAATAAATTACACTTGAAAAGGCAGCAGTGTTTTTTTAATGGTCAAAGATTGATTCTCAGGACCAGAAGCCTGAACCAGCAATCAAAGTACCTGCTTCTGTCTGCCCCATCCTGAGAGCTCTTCACAGCAGAGCTGAGTAAATAATTTGCAGTAGATAATTTACCCACAAAAAAGCTTTCTTTTTTCGCTTACTGGATGTCAGTAGCTTGATTGTGGCTTCCCCTAATTTATTTGTAATTCAAATTTACTTGTCCAATTTATTATCTTTCTTCTTTCCTAACAGGTCAGATAGATAGACTGTGAAGGGTCTGCCACGAGTATTTCAACCTGCCTGTTTAAAGAGGGCTGAGTTCATCACAAGTGGTATCACACAGCATTGGTTTCCCCCCCCCACCTGCAGGAATGCAAATTTTGTGATCAGAGGAAGAGCTTTGAGTTGATAATATAAATTTTATCCTGCTGGAGGGGTTTTCCTCAAAGCTTAAGCCCCGGAATGGTGTTTTTTACTGCAAGCTCTGCTGTCTATGTGAAGAGCTGAAATTAAATCTTCTTTTTATTATACTCACTTGAAATAACGGCACCTGCATCACTAGGCCAGGTTGCCAATGGCACAGTCAAAACCTCATTCAGTTGCCTGTTTGCCCAGGCTGTAGAAAAATTTCTCGAGGAACTGGGACCCCCATTGTGTTAAGCAGTGTCCCGTTTAAATGTACTAATTGCAGAGCACAGAATGAAGAGAAATGGTCACAGCAGTGGTGGATGAAGAATTTTTGTCCCTCATTAGGCAAGTTTAAGCTCGAGGCTCTGGTAGAGCTTTGTCATCTCAGCCCAGCACTTCTGCTATATGGCAGTATTCGAGCGTGCAAATTTCAAATGGGCTTTCCATGGGCGTTCGTGCAAGCCAGGCTCCATCGCTCTAATGTCTGCAGAAAGCAAACAGAAAAGAGCTGGGAAGTCTGGGCAAAGGGAATCCATTTTCAAACTGCCAGCAACACTAGTGCCCTTTAATGCAATCCCTGATGTGGTCCCTGGATGTGAGAGATGATTAAAAAAACACAAACCCAGAAACAAGTCATCATCAGCTAACCAGGTCTTGGGTAGGACGCTAGCTCTTCATCTATGTTTGCTGCTATTCACACCGCTGCTTACCCTTCTTCTTTCAAGTTACACAGTCAGATGTAATCAGTGAATACGTTCATGCAAATTTGAGAAGAAGATGGGTTTAAAGTGAGACTTTAACTAGAGAGCTATGCAACCTTTTTGAGAAATGACCATGTCAGATAGCATTTCTGTAATTGTTTTACTGTAAAAACCAATTAAAATTAGGCAAAACTTGGGAAACTTGGTTATCATTTTCATTCATCTTCTCCCCTTTGTTCACTTGTTTGCTTGTGCAGATGTATGAGGGGTGAGGTATATGTATATGATTTGGGTTTGAGTTTGAAATCTCAGTGGTTTCACAGCCATCTTCCCATCCTCGTGGGCTCTGTCCCATGGGTTGATGAAAATCCTTCTGGAGCGTTGAAGGCATCCAGGTGTGGCTAGGCAGAGGTCAGAGTCGAACATGGCCAAAGAATCAGCTCCAATTTTGTCTGAAATCCCAAATGAAGGGCTTATTTCATAGAATCATAGAATGGTTCGGGTTGGAAGAGACCTTAAAGATCACCTAGTTCCAACCCCCCTGCCATGGGCAGGGACAGCTTTCACTAGACCAGGCTGCTCAAAATTCCATCCAGCCTGGCCTTGAACACTTCCAGGGATGGGGCCTCAAAAACTTCCTTGGGCAACCCGTTTCTGTGCCTCACCACCCTCATGGTGAAAAATTTCTTCCTGCTAGCTAATCCAAATCTACCCTCTTCCAGTTTGACATCATTGCCCCTCATCCTATCACTACATGCCCTTGTAAAAATTCCCTCTCCAGCTTTCTTGTAGGTGCCCTTCAGATACTCGAAGGCTGCTATAAGATCTCCCCAGAGCCTTCTTTTCTTCAGACTGAACAATCCCAGCTCTGTCAGCCTATCTTCATGGGAGAGGTGCTTTAACCCTCTGATTTCTGTCAGGCTAACGATGGTGCCCCCAGAGCAGCAATTACCTCTGAAACCTGTAGGAATATTTTCCTCTCATTTTTGTCTTCATTTTTATGGACACTTGCACTTCTCAGCCCTGATCTTAGGTGAGAAGAAAGCACTAAAGTAATTCGAGAGAGCTGCACAGAAGAAAGCAGGGCAGAGTCCCTGCAGAAGTCCCGTCTCATGACATCCCAAATCTGCCTGGTGCAACAGTATCCCTAAGCAAGCATCCCCACCACCACAGTCCTGCCAGCCTCTGGATCAGCCCAGCCTTAATTGCATCTCATCAAGGGCAAGGACATGAAATATTCGTATACCCATGCACCAGATCCAGCAGGCCATGGGGTCCCAGCCCTGCTCCCTGAGTCCCCAGCAGCGAGACTCCTCCATGAGCCATTTCTTCCTGGCGAAAAGCAGGGCCGGCTGCTTTCGGCTGGCTGACTGGCAGTCGAGAGGCTCTTAATGAG
The DNA here is from genome assembly GCA_013400135.1 of Rhinoptilus africanus. Taxonomy (NCBI): domain Eukaryota; kingdom Metazoa; phylum Chordata; class Aves; order Charadriiformes; family Glareolidae; genus Rhinoptilus; species Rhinoptilus africanus. Next base: position 300,355 of record VXBO01012986.1, on the reverse strand, counting down.
CATCTCTCCCCTTGGCAGCGCTGGCTGGAGGAGACCTCAGCTGGGAGGAAGAGCTGCGATATGAGGCTGAATTACCCTGAATTATTCTTTGCGCGTCTAAAAAGACAGAGCTGCTATTTGGAAAAGCTCATAAACCAACAGTGCATCCAGCATATAAAAGGCAGAGAAAGAAAAAAAGCACAGCATGAATCTATATTTTAAAATAAATTTAATTTATCCAAATTGACCCTTTTCTGAACCACTAATAGAACAAACCTTCATGGTAAAAGCTGAGGAAGGACGGGAAGAAACCAAGACCCTGTGGATAATTCAGGAGCGATATGCCATGCATGAGAAACGGTACTGAAAAATACATGAGGGTCGTTTTGTTAAAAAAATGGACTGTGGAAATGCTGGCTTCCTTGTAACAATCAAGAGCAATAAATAGAAAGAAGCAAGACTGCAAAGAGCCTGAAACAGAGAGCAGAAAGCTCTCAAAAAACTGGCTGGTTTGGAAAAGAGGAGGCACTGGAAGTTTTCAGACAGGAGTAGATGAGCTAAGAGGACATACTTGAAGAAGACCTCACCCTTTGCACGTGGCCGGCGTCAGAGCGCAGAAGGAGGCTGTGGCCACCAACTGAAGCGAGGATTTTTGCTCTGGGGGAGAAAGAAAAAAAAAGGCAGGTCTAGAAAAGCCATAGCAGGGAGGCGTGCCATGGCCAGCTCCTCTTCCTCGCAATGCCCAACCCTGAGCTGCTGCAAAGGGGAATGACTAGTGGAAGTTAGCGCAGCAGCAGGGAATGAAGACGTACCGCTGAAGCATAGCCCGCCCGAGATGAGTGTGACATGGGTTTTGTGTGACTGTCATACACGGACTGGTGTCCAGGAGCCAGAGATAAGTACAACAATGACATGGCAGCGGATGGAATTTCCTCAATGGCAAAGACGAGCGGGAGGGACTGGGGATGAGTGTGCTCGGTGTCAGCTCGAGTGAGCAGGGATGCTTCCCAGTGTAATAAATGCCAGCCTTCGCCCCTCTCCATGTTTTATTTTTTTAACCACAAAAATTACGTTGCTCGCAACACAGAGGGCCACCAAATAGAAGCAGGGACTACACCTGAAACCCAAAGAATGCAGGGACTCAGCCAGGAAAAAGAAAAATACCTTGTTTGCAGCTACGCCTATAAAGCAAGACTGAGGATGTCATCAGGCATCGGGCACTGCCTGTCTGGTGAAGTGTTTCCTGAGCCTGTAGATGGACTCCGAGGAAAGTGAACTGGGTAATTACCTTTCCTGGGGCATCAAACACAGTGATGTGGCTCGGGGCAGAGATAGTAATGAGAATTTAGTGCAGCACCGCCTGCCTGGTTATTTAGCAGGTGTGTGTGTTGTGTGTGTGAGTGTGGCTCTGTGCACACCTTTAATTAGCCTAGATAGCAAATGACTGCATCACAGTCTCACTCTCTCTCATGATTTTTAAAGGACCACTCTGTTGTGGCTTTTACTGGCAGATTTATAAAGGAGCTGGGAAACAGCGGGGATGTCTCCAGTGCTGATACCCTTTCCCAGGATCAAGAGGCAAAACATCCCCATCCGGGAGGGAGGCAGGAGCCCGGGGGAGCCCCCGGCACATCTTTTTGCCCTCCTCCTGGCAGCCACCAGCACAAGAAATGCAATCAGGACTCGGGTCAGCCCAGCTGATGCCCAGCTGTCCGACCCTGATGGAAATCCTCCAGGCAGGGGGCGAGGATCTCAGCTGGGTAGAAACTGTGCATTAACACCATCCCCGTCGCACCGGCCGCTCCAGGGCTAAGCTGGGCAGAAGCAGGGACTTTGCAGCAAAATACACGTAGTGCCTTTTTTCATGCCCACACGGCAAAACAGGATACTCTTTTGAATCCATGAGATTAGTGTTTTCTTGTAGCAAGGGGCAGAGTGTCTGGGTTGAGAAAACAGGAGGAAAATACAGTCGGAATTTCGCAGCCCTGGCCCAGTGTAGTCACCTCCACTGATAGTTTTTTTTCTGGGAAGGAATGCACCTCCAGGTACTGGTGGTTGCAATGGTGTTACCTAGTTTCTAAAACGTTTTCAGTATAATCGGACCTGCTCTGTGTGTGATGAAGCCAAAGCACAAGCTGACAAGTGCAGGAATGACCCTTATGTGTTGGTCATATCTTCCTTCCTCACAGAGATGTGACTAGGAAGAAGAAGACTTTATAAACCCCCTGAAACCGGCTAAAATTAGAATCAACTGAAAAGGGGAATTTTTTTTTTTTAAAATAACACTGCTAATTTTTCATTACACTGGAATTCCGTAGAAGAACCAATTTCTTTTCCTTTTATTTCTTTGAATTATGGAAAAGAAATTCCATACAAAATTTTTTTAACTTATGTGTTGATGACTTTAAGTGTTTCATGTTACAATGTCAAAAGGAAAGGTTGGGTCTTTAATTTTTATTTTTTTTTTTGCATAAAAGTGAATGAATTCTTTGTTCCATTCATTTTGACATGCTCTGTGGAGAGTGTATGCTCAGCAAGTCTAAAAACTTCTGGGACAACCTGTCACAGCCTCTAGGAATAGACTAAATAAGTGTTAACCAAAGCATGAAATATGAAACACAACAACACAAGACAGAATGAAGTGAAACTCTGCTCTGATTTCAAATCATGCATAAACAGATTTCCTTGCAATAAGCACAGTGCCTGTTTTTTCTCCTTTTCTCTTGCATTTCACTTGTGTTATCTTTTTCAAGGAGGAAAGAATAAAATTTTTTTACTTGCACCAAATGAAATTCTAAGCCAGACCCCATAAAAAATGAACAAAGAAAATTGTTTAGAAAATTGGTACCCATTTGATGTGTACTTTCCACTGCTCTTTCTACCAAAAATATTGTCCAGTCAGGAGGTACTAATAACCCTCCATGGCCAGATTTAAAGATGAAAGAACTATAAGTCAGTGGTTGAGTTCAGGACCAGTTTCCAATAAATATTACCTATCCCTTAAAGAAAAACTCAGTAAAGAATAAAATCTTATAGTGCATTTTTAAAAGGAGATATCCCTTAGCAGTGGTATTGATGTCTTTCATGGACATTTGCAAATTGTACATCTTCTCAAATTTCCTACAACAAGGAGGTTTCTGAGAAATAAAAGAGCCTTGGTGAGCGGCCAGTCAGTGAAGTTCTTGCAGCTGCTGCTTTACAGGTTTCAGTAAATCTCACACCTCAGAATATATTTTGATCCCTCTTAGATCCTGCCCGCTAGCAGTTGTTGTGTTACGCTGATGTCTCGCTGGAGAAAGGTTAGCAGAAAGCATATGATGCTGTTTTTGTAGCAAGTGCAGTTACTTCTGTAGCCCGTGCATTACTTTCAGGTTTTAAGTCAGCCTTACTCAAGAGAGCAGCGCAACTTCCTGAGGGATTTCCTTCCATTCCCCCAAAAAGAGTTGTTGCCAATGGACAGGAGTGGAGACAGGGCTAAGTGGACCCTTGGCCTGTTCCAAGGCGGCAAATCAGTTTCCTTTATTTTTAGAGTGCACATTAATATCATCCCAATGCAGACATACAGTGCTTTTTCACCCTGCTTTGGGGGGCTCCGCAGTCCTTTGCTGGTGACCCAGCTGTCAGTGCACACAGGGCATGGCTGAGATTTGGAAATTCAGTTCATGCTTGTGTGAATTCAAGCAGCTTCCAGTGCTATGGAAGGCAGCGACACCTTCCACCCTCCTTCCTGCCTTCCCTGTAAAAACACGCCAAAAATCCCATCGCTTTTGGTGTTAGACCTCACTGCAACATAGCTGCGCCTGAAAAAAA
>VXBO01012986.1:267793-296549 GCA_013400135.1 Rhinoptilus africanus | reverse complement strand
AAAAAAAAAAAAAAATCACAGATGCACACTCTGCCTTGCAGCTTCAGCTGGGAGAAATGAGAGTCGCAAGCCCTGGAAATAAATCTGCCTCTCTCTCAGCACCAGATAACCGACAAGTGTTCGTCCATCTGCCGTAAGCAGTCAAACTGTGAGTTCGCTGATGTGATATTACGCTGGCATAATTGACTGAGGCTTTTTGGGCCGTGCTCCATGCCCGCTCGCTGGCTCTCCCACAGCAGCATTCAGGGGGCGAGGGCTGAGGGGCAGAGGAGCTCCTCGAGACCGGGCTGATGGAGGTGGGCGGCAGTGATGTGAACGGATGGCTGGAGCAGGGGCATTGCCTGACCACATTAGCGCTTTCTGCCAGCAGCAATGACAGAGAAAGCCTTCTGCAGCTGTCCCTCAAATCCCTGTGCCGCATAGTCAAAACCCTTTCTGCTTCACAGCTCGTCTGTAGTCACTTGTATCAGTTACTGACCCCGGCACCGAACTTCTGCCTCAGTCTTTGGGTATCAATCCCTTTTGTCATCACTTTTCCCACTGATGTCCTTAAATGGACACGAGAGATGCGGGTGATAGTAACACATCCCTGCAGCATCCACAGCAGCCGGGCGGTGTGACCCACATGCCATGGCCGTGGCAGCAAATGTCCCCTCCCTCCGCTCAGCTGGCAATGACACCCACAAAGTGTCCTCAGTTCCTGAGGCTTCCCAAAAACTTTGCAGAGGGGCTGAGCAGGGGGAACACTCTTGTGCCCCATGCTGGCATCACTCATCATCACCACCACTGCATTTGCCAGACTAGGACAGCCCAGAAAAAGCCAGCTTGATAACTCAGGGGTGAAGTAGCACGATGACAGGGAGGTGATGAAAATGAGACCGTGTCCACTGCAAGCAGAGATACCAAGAAAGTGGAGGGTAGATTACACAGAAGTTGTAGCTCGTTAAAGGAAAACACGCTGAGATATTTTTATGTTGCTGTTACTTATAAAAGAGCCCGTTAAAACAGCTTATTATGGTAATTACAGCAATGTAAAGGGAGACCTAGCAAAGATTACAGCACTTTAGTACACCACCATCACAGCTTAAATGAAACATATTTAGGACTCAAACAAGACAACCCCCACGTGCCCGGGCAGGGCAAAAAAGGAGCAGAAGATCCCTGCATGAGCGGCTCAGGTGGGCGCAATGTCCCCGGCTTGGCAGAAAAGCTGTCAGTGGCTGCTCATCGGAGGATGGGGCAGAGGACGCTGGGGTGTGGGGCTGGCACTGCACCGTGGCCAGTGCTTGGTGGGCCATGGGGGAGCCAGGGTGGCAGGGCAGAAGGGGCAGAGACGGGCTGTGGGGAACAGGGGGCCCAGGCGGGTGGTCTTGTGGTGGGCAGGCGGTTTCCTCCATCACTCTGCCTGGTGCCAGGATCATGAATCAAGAAAGAGGCTGTGAAGACCCATCTTTGCCACGTGACCTGGTGCCTCTGATAAATCCCCCGCTTACACCTCCAGCTTCCAGCCACTGGGAGGAACTGGACCATGGAATTTAATGGCCCTGGTGGGATTTGTCCTCCCTTAATTTATCCAGTCCCTTTCTGATACAGAATTTATGTTTTCACCCCTGAAGGTGGTGTCATCTCAGACTGTGTACTCCTCTGCACACAGATTTATACCAGCTTCTAGTTAAAAATCCTCCTTTAACCCTTGATACTATAAGTGACAGCTACTTGGTCCTAATTTGATTTTGGTAGAGCCCATCTATCCCGGGTAGGCTCCCCCGGAGAATTTCCCAAATTCTTTAAAAAAAATCCAAACTCCTCTCCCCTGTGCATCTCTCAGCTCCTCACAGGCATCTGCATTTCTGCACAGCTCTGTGCAGGGAGCACCTCACAGAACATCACCATGAAGTCTGATGCCATTTTATTTACTGGCACCCTCTGATCTCCCCTAGCACTTTCAAATCAGTTATCTAGAAGCTTCATGAGGTCCGTCACCTTCACCTTCACCATGCGTACGGTGGTGAAGCCCTCACCCAGCTCGCCTAGGGCTCAGGAAACACCTAATTTCTCAGGTATGTGAACTGACTACAGTTACTATAACTTGTATTCCACTTCCACAAGGTCATGGGAATTTTGTCAGTGATGCTCAGTGCAGTACTCTCAAATCCACTCTTCATTTGGATTTTTACCTGAATATTGCTTCACTAACAGCTGCTTTAATTTTTGAATTATTTCTTCACCCACAGTTTTCTAAGGAGCCAGGGCTGGAGAAGCCTGTGGCCATCTCCTCTCCCACAGCTAAACTACTGCTGCAGCCAAATTCTCCTCACTTGGATCCGCTCCCGCAGTCCCAGGGGCACCCAGTTCAGCATAAACTGTAAATGAGGTACTGCAGATCATGTTTTCTCACGGAGGAATAACATGCAGATTTGGATTCTCACAACCTGATTCCAGTCTCCTAAAAGGAAGCACGGCATCAAACAAAGCATTGCTCAGGTTGGGTTGTCAGCTTACAGCGATTTAAGGTATGTGAGAAGCTGGGCCAGCCAACAGCATCCATTTCACCCCTTAGCAAATATCCAGATGGTGCTTGCCGTGCTGAGAGTGAAGTGTCCTTGCTAACCTCGGAGACGTCGTATGGAGCTCTCCCCGAGTTGCGCTGGCTATAAAAGTGGCACTGAGGAAGCTTGGAAAAGGAGAGGAACGCATTTTCCTTTTTTAATTCAATTTGGAGAATGTAGAAAGGGCACTCAATGACATTTTTATGAGTGTTGACACTGGGGTGACAATGATTTTGCAAACAAATGCATGTGAGAGCGTGACGATCCTCATTCCCGTGTTCAACAAGGGCATCAACCAGTGGCACAGAGCTGCTCTCTTCAGGTCCTGGTTCTTAGAAAAATAGGGGACTGTATAGTTTCCAAATGTAATACAAATGGCTAAACCACACTTTAACTTACTTAAGACTCTCTGCTGAGCACGTCCTCATTCTCATTTAGCAGAATTTACCGCATACCGGCAAATAAAGCCTCTGTGAACGTGCTCCAGACGGGCTCTCGTTGGCCTCTGGTAGCTTTCCCACCTGCAGTAACACGTGCAGGTAACACCGTTGCATAGAAAACACAGACATTTGTGAGATCTGGTGCAAAAGCAGATGAGTGTAGCGTTCCCTCCAGGTGACTGAAATGGTTGTTCCTGGGGGAGCGTGTAGAAGACCCTTGTGGCGGGCGGGTCCCTGGGGCAATGCCAGCCCCTGGCAGCCAGCCCCTAGTGTGGACGTGATTTACATCTGCGCTTTTGGACGGGGGTGCCCCTGCCCACAGGATGCTGACACTCGACTGGCATCCTCGCAGATATGTGGCAATCAGCTGGGCATCTTTATTGCAAACGAGCCTGACTTACAGCAGAGTCTGGGAGAGCCGAAGCCAGTTTAGGTTTCTCCTTCTGCAGCCGCAAGGAGACGCAACGACCATCCTCAGCCAGGTCTGGTTCTGAAAACCACTCTCTTTTACATAAGCAATTAAACCCCTCCTGTGCAGCCTTGACATTAAAACATATTTAAATTTAAAAGCAATATTTAGTAATAAAGTTGGGTGGGGTTTTTTTACCAGTTTATTTGGATGCCAGGGTTGAGCAGAAACCTCAGGGCTGGCTGATTCATGCCTGTTTCATTTTTCCATTCAATCCATTTTCTCTGGAAAGGAGACATAAGCAGTGAAGCCAATATAGTTTTATTGGATCCAATGCACTGCCACTAAAACAAATATATGTACACTCAGGCTACTACACTTTTATTAAAACAAATAGAATTTAATTCAAACCAGCATTCAATAGCTACAGTTTGTTTTTTGATGTTTTCGGGTTTTTGTAAAGAGATGAAATTAAATCCTACCAATACTTTTGCTCAATATGTTTTCACAATCAGATTCATTTGACCTAGACAGTTTATATTTATCATAAGTAACACATTTTTATTAAAAAGAAATTTACAGAAACTAGGTTTCTTTTGAGTGTGTAGACACAAACTCTAACCCATTGTAAAATTAGACCAGGACAACAAGTGGGAGAGCCTTGATTGTTATTTTTTATGCTGGTAAAGGGCACTTCTGCTTAGGATTTTTTTAAACTACTACACTTGGCATGACAGATGTCTTTACAGAAAAGAGACTTTTAAAAGTCAGTATCTTTCTAGAAAAACGTACTTTGTACAGACCAGCAGTGGAAAGAAATACAGTGCTCAGTACAAACAAACGCAGCCATCAAAGGATTACAATAAATTCAAACAAGAGCAAGGGAACGAGGGCTTGTACCTGAACCAAAGTGAAGCAGCAGGAGACAGTATTTAGAAGAACCAGCCTGTGGTACCAGAAAACTAAAAAAAGAAATGGAAAAAAAGCCCAATACAGAAATTAAACCGAGTTGTCATTTACAATAGTGATATTCACTTAATTACATTTCCACACCTGTGTTTGCAGATGAGATTTTTACGGATGCCAAGGGGAAGTATATTTCCTTTTTTCACTAAGTACTTATGCAAATCAAGCCTAAGTCTCCATGTGCGTCTAATAAGAAACACAGTTTAACCAAAACCTTATTTTGCACTCCCAAAACCTTCTCAGCTCTTTATTCATTGGGATCCACCCTTCAATCTGGAAAGATTATTGTTTTCCCTGGTCTCCTCTCTCTATTTCGGCTTCAGTTTCTCAGAGAACAATGCAGAACTTTAGGAAAAGCGTGTGTAAAACCATTCACTTTTTTGCAAAAGACGGACAGGTCCTGCTATGCAAGTCAAGCTGTTTTCTCCATCAGGAAGAACACTCTGGGGAAGCTGTAGAGATATGCCTGAGTGACGGTGGAGCACACATTTCATTCCAAGTCAGGAGAACATGTGCATTTAACTCCCATGGGTTCATTTGAATTTCTTTCCTCTCTTTTTAGTAAAGTTTGGGAACTAAAAAGAGAATTATTTCATAATCTTGCATGAAAATTAGCTGTAGCAGATAGTAATGGCCTCCTCTGAGCTCACAGTGGTAACAGTAATGAGGCTGCCAGCACTGCGACCATCAGAGTGGTGCCTTGGCTTCGTTCAGACCTGCCACAGTTGGAAACAAGCACATCCACGACCACTGAAGCGTAATTTTGATTGCTGCTTGAGCCCCCCCAAGGCTGATGGAAGATGCTGGATTTATGAACGCCTTGTTGGGGCGGTATCAAAAGAGAGTGCATATAAATGCAGGGTGGCATAGGGAGGTTTGGTGCAGGGGGTGTCCCCTGTTTTTTCCCCTGCATCCTAAAAGACACTGTGTCGTGTTGACCTTCCCTCCTGAATGAAGAGCTCTCTCCGGAGTGTCAGTCAGGAAAGCATCATTAGATAGCAGTGGTGGGGGAGCACTATCCCCTCCATATGGGCTGAACAGCTGCCTTTGCAGACTTCCCAGCCAGGGGAGCAAAGGATTAAGTTCAAGACCCATATCCAGACATCCTCCCCCACATTGCGCTGAGTGGCAGCGTGGTGCAGGTGACAAAATGCTTCCACTATTTCCAATCCACTTTGTCAGAGACCGGCTACCGCTCCTTTGCCTCGTTCCCAGTGACGACATTTCCAGTCAACAGCTCAGCAGCTGCGTCTGCCTGTCAGGCTTCTCCTCCCTGCCAGCCCAGTGCAGAGAGAGGAAAAAAACCCTACCCTTCTCTGAACAATTTTAATTAATACTGACATTTATCAAGCTGCAGAGGAAGCAACTGCTGCTCGTTGCTTGGGTTTACGTGAAAATAGTAGAAATAAATGGAACTGTCATAAAGTTGTAGACCATCCCATCTTCATTACAGCTAACGCCTGGGAGAAATGAATTGTGAGCAGCAAGAGATACAGGAGCTCATGGAGAGGCTGATGGACTGCCCAAGCGTTGAGGCTTTCTCCGAAAGGCAGGCTGTTTCCAAAATCACGCTGCCTTCCTCACTTGTAGACATGTGGGTCAACTTAGGATGCCTGGAGATAAGCTGTGCACAGTGACCCAGTAAATGTTATCCAGGTCCTTGCTGCATCACACACCGCTCCAGAGGTGGCAGACCCTGTCCCTTGTGTGGTTTGGGCACACCATGCTCTGAATATCCTCTAATGTTTTCAAAGCCCAGGTCTGAGTCCTCCCAAGAGCTGCTCATCACCTGCCTCACGCCTGCCAAAGGACTGCAGGTCCATGACCTGGAGGCACACGCACCTTCTACGGGTCTGGTACAGGCTCGCCATGGTAGAAAGGCCAAATAACCGTACTACATTGCTGCAAAATGCAAATAGTACATGGTTTTTCATGCAAAGCATGAAGACAAAAAAGCAGGTCCATGCATGCTTACAAGTCCCCTTCCCCATTTGCTGATCATTCACAGGCCTTTAAATGTTACAGAAGTTGTAGTATTATCACAGCTTTCTGCCAGGGTAGCCTTTGGACGTTTCCACTTGCTTATTGACAGCTCTTCCTTGAACTCCTCTGTAGCATTTATCTCCTAGCAAAAATGTAAACCAGGGAAGAGAATAATTTCTTATATCCTGACTCCTGGAGGTAGAAAAAATTTGCTCTTTCTTCACAGATGTTTTCTTGTACCCCAGGTGTCCTTTAACTTAAAAGCAACAACAAAGAAATAAAGAAACAAATACAAAGTTTCTGTATGGTGGGACACTAGTATATGAGATTTGTTTTGCAAGAGTTAACTGAGCTGATATGAGTGCTAACTTGTCCACTAGATGCTTAAAATACATCCAAACAAAAGAAAATGTTATCCCCAACCACCCCCCCCCTCACCAGTATCCCATGAAACATTTAAAAATGGATATTCTAAGCAAGGGATTTGTAGGGCAGGAGAAGATGACCTGTAATCTCTCTGGCAAGCGTAAGTCCTCCTGTGGCCCCAGACAAGCACAATGGAGGCCTCCTGGGGCAGATACCACCAGTACTGGTTTGTTGTTCTAATATGGACCTGCAGCTCTGGGTTGACACCAAGTACTCTTCAGAATGTAATTTTTTTGCCTTTAATGCCTCGAAGTAGCTCTATTTTTCAGGGACCACACCACATAATCACTCATCAGTGCTTTCCCAAGCTCTGAAACAGGACCAAAAGCAAAGGAAAACCCAAATCCCCCAAACCCCACATTCACTTTTCTCCCCCACAGACATACTTTTCTCACCCACAGACATACTGTGTGAGTGGACAGATGAATTTCTGTAAAGTGCTTGGAAATTACGGAATTGTATCCTGTTGTTAAACAGCTACAGACCCTCCAAGTGATAGGCACCCCCCACCCCTTCCCCTCACCCCTACACATAGAGTCAGGTACAGTGTAGGAATCTGGAGTCAGCTTCAGTGCTCGACAAGTCAGGATATCTTCTGTAACCCATATTTTTAATGCAATTGTTTAATACTGTACAATAAAGCAGTCATCCTATAGTGACTTTCAAATGGGCCCTCTGATCCTGAAAAAGCACTGTGAATGATAAATTATTCTTCGCAATATCGCTAAAGTAAAACCCACCTCTTTTTTCTCCTTTAGCTCTTGCCAGAAGCAACTGCTGGCTGCTGATAGCTACAGACAGCACATTTTCCCTTTCAGGAAGCAAATATTGTTTTATTTTGTAGGAAAAAATATCCCCTGTAATGTCAGCTATAAAATACAGTAACTGGTCTTCAGCAATACATTGAATTATACACACCTAACTGTATTGGAGGCTATAAATTCATCAGATTGTGCAGGCCAGGGGGCTTGTGGAGTGGAAGGGATTTGTCTCTTGTCCCCCTCCAGGGAGAACTGTCACCCTGGTGCTGAGATATTGCTTGAGCGGTGGCTCTCCAGGGGCAGAAAAGGCAGAACTTGCTGAGTCTGTTTGCGATGTGCTTATCTATTATTGACATTCATATCCCGTAATAATTCAGGGAATAAAAATAGAAAATGTGCCCACTCAAAACATCTTTGGATCCTGAAATGACAAATTTCTACGGCGGGAAAGAGACTGATTGGGTTCCTGCCAGTCCAGTCCCCGTGGGCAAATACCTTGCCATCTTCTGTGGTAAGGTTTTAGAAATGCACGTGATTGTGGGGATGTGTCAGAAAGCATAAAAGAAAATCATAAGTGGTGTTAATGTCACTGACATGGCATTAAAGCCTACTAGCAGCTGTTCAGCAGAGTTACATCATGCATGGTGATAAAGATGACATTTTTTACATATCCTAGTATTTACTATTTATTTTTCTCCATTTTTGGGAGCCTGATTCTATTACCTTTCTCGCCCTGGCATTCTCCTCTGACCTTTTTTTTCAGCTTCTCTTAGTACCACAAGGTGCCCTCTTAACAGCTTTTGAGCAACATTTCATATTTAGCCAGCTTTGTGTTGATAAAACAACCTTAGAGTTAGATGTCATTTTTAACTATGTTTTAACAGAGAAAATAAAAATTAACATGGAATGTAACAAAATATATTTTTCAGGCTAAAGAAGCAGCTTAAGTTTTTGGGTTTTTTCCCCTGCTGGTTCAGATCTCTTTCAATGCTTTATTTCCATTATGACTTGCATTGTAATTCCTAATCCATGTCAATTTTGAGCTACTAGTTGTCAGTCAGACACAATATAGTCTCTTTAAAATGAGAAGTATCCTTGTCTATACTAGTGTTAGATCTGCTTGATGTAACTAACTTTCTACAGTACTTCTTGCAGTGTCTATGGCTACTTTACCTTCCTGTACTTGTCTCATCACGTGAGTTTCACATTGAATAGTTTTGTCAAGTACAACAAATTACCTGATATGAAACCTCAATAAAATGATGAGACGATTTCTTCTGAGGTTGTCTTTTTGGGAGAGTTTTGGTTTAGCTGCCAAAACATGAATCACATCAGCAGATGACTTATGTAACAAGGAGTTCTTTGGTCACGAATTTCTGTCAAGTCTACCTGAATATTTTAGTGAGTTTAGGCCAATGTTGAGACTAAGACCTTATTGCTTTTAATAAGCCATTTTTATTATAAACCTACGTATCATGTTTACTGTTTTTATTCATAGAATTTTCATTGGAGATCTGTGCCCAACTGATCATCACTCTGTGCATCTGCATCACTCACTACACAACAGTAGATATGTTATAAATCATGTAAATGTGGGGGTAAATTTGACCTGATGTAGTCATCAGTATCAGGTCATGAAATGCTAACATTGGGTTTATAGCCTCTGTGTCTATATGGGGGACAGGAGGTGTAAGTTAACACAAGGAGGGAAGTGCAGTATATCCCTAATTTCAGTCCGTGCTTCTCTGTCTAAATGCAAACAATCAATCATTACAGAAGGAAGCACGATCCTTTCCCCATCGAGGTCAAGTAGTAACTTTTAAGTGAGAGAACTGCATTCACTGATAGAAATGATAGACAATTAATGTGTGCTGTGTTTAATTGGAATGAATGAACTTGATTATTTGATTTCCAATAAAGAAAAATAAATGGTACATAAATCCATTAATAATGAAGCATCTTTGGTTGTTTCTTTGTTGTTATTTTTGATGCTCAGAAGTGGGTCACTCGGTATGAGCATAAACAAAGAAGATAAATGGCTAGAAGCGGAATGAATTTTCCATAACCTGATTAAAGGATATGTCTGGCTCCTCGGAGAATGTTATGGTGCTTAATGATTTTGTTGTTGCTGTTCTTAATGTGTCTAATGTTTGCTGTTTAAGAAAATCAAGAAAAATGTTAAAAGGTTGCTCCAGAAGGGAGCTGTCAGCCAGGAGGAGGAAATAGTCTTGTTTAGCCAACAAATTCTCCACTGGCAAACTGTAGAGAGAAGATCCCTGCCAGCCCCAGCCCCAGGGAAAACCTCACTGGATCTAAAATGAGGGGCCAGTAAACTCTGCGATGTGACCCCAAAAACCCCTCCTCCCCTGACTGCAGCCCGGACCCCCCACCGGAGCGTGCGTGGTGCAGCAGCATGCACACAAGCTTTGGGTACGTGCCCCCTTAGCAAGCCTTGTGTGTGCCCCAGGACCCAGGTCGGGGAAGAAATGCCAGCAGCCTCAGTTTAGATGTTACCCCTATAGAACCAAGATGCCCCATTTTCCAGCATCTTCTTCCCCAGAAGTGAGCGTCGTTGCTGGTGAGAGCCGGAGCACCCTTACGCCGGACAGGAGCAGGCCTTAGGCACGCGGTCTGACCTTGAGCACCCTGGCACCCTGTGCCTAGGAAACCAGGCTCAGCCTCCTCACTGTCTGCATCCTCGCAATTCACACATGACAAAAACTGAGTCTCAGGCACGGTGCTGCTGCACAGCCGAGCTGCGGAGCTGGTGCCCCAGAGTGGGCTGGTGTCCTAAAGGCCCCTGCACTTCCCTATCCCTGGAAACCCTTGCAGGGAAAAGACCAAGACCAGCTTGCTCTTAGCCCAACATGCCATTCAGTTGGTGCCCTGATGCAGATTTAGACGCGGATGTGTGGATGTCCCTGGTTCCCATTGTTGAGATACAGTCTTGGCAGTCCCATCAATTTGCACCGATTCTCGGTATCAGCATCCCCCAGTCACTGCACAAAGTTCGCTTTTCTCTCCAGCTGCTTTAGCAAAATCCAAGTGTTCCCAGGGTGGCGTGTGGTCTTTTGGCAGTGGCTGTGAGACTAGGCTTAAAATACTAAAGTGTTGTGTTATTATTTTAGCATGCTGCTGGTACAGTTCTGTGCGGCGCAAACTAGGGGAGGGAATTGGCAGATGCTAAGAGATGGTAGCAAGAAAAGCTGAGAAAAGATGCATCGTCAAAGAAAAGACAATTCCCCAGCCTGAAGGTCTATCTGCCTACCAAATTGCGGAAGTCTGCTACAGAAAAATGGAGCCATGAGAACCCCTAAAAGAAGAAGGTGCACAAAACACATATAATATCATATGAAGGCTCCTTTGTAGTGTAAAATGACAATCATCTTAACAAAAGCAGCTGCTATTAGCAATCCCCGAAATGACAGTTAGGAGGATGATGACGGCAATAATATACTTTTGAAGGATAAAGCCTTTATTAAGGAAAAATTAAGGAAATTAATTCCTAGTATTACTCAGTAATTTGTTCAGGGTCACACAAAGGCTGAATCTGACTCTCTTTAGAGTCAATACTTTTCAGGAGTCATCATCTCCTTAAGAAAAGAAGCTCTATTTATTTCTTGCAGATGCGTTTGCACTTTGTACAGCTACTGCCATAACATCATCAAGCCAGTCTTTGTTAGCTAAGGATCCTTTTCACATCACTCACCATTTTAGTTCCCGTAACAACAGAATACATTTGTAATATGGAAACTCAGCTTCCCTCTAGCCTTTTGGGGTAAGGTTGTTTCCTCCACTTAAAAAGAAGCTTGTAACACGCTAGAGGTTTATGCAAAGCTGAAAACTTGTGGAAACACAGTTGGTGATCTTATGAAAAGTGCTTAACTTCCATATCTAAAAAACACCTTCAGGTGAAGCCACAGTTTCAAATGCCTGCAGCTTTTGGCTTTGGTATAGTCAAAAATTGCTATACCATATCTGCATTTTCTAATTAAGATATGAAATGCATGTTTTTGAATGTGCCTTTTTAGATTCAAACAAATTCTTTGTGTGTTTATGAAAACACACAGCCGAACCAAAGTTGGCTAGCCTAGCAAGCTTTATCTTCAGCCTATAGCTCTTTCCCTGAATTCAATACTGCAGGCACAATTTAATGCAAACCCAATTTATGACTTAATGCTCCAGGGACCATAGTGGGAGATTGTTACATTATTCTTTTCTAATCCTATTTGTGTTTTAATTTGCTAAGTCTGTAATGAGGTGCATGCCTTGAATAGATTCAAGATCTTTCACATTGCTTTTGACTTTGTTTAATATAATAGATTGTACAGTTTGCATCCAGAATTGAGGTGTTCCAGTCAGTACTATCTCTTCATTTTCAAAACTAGAGTGAATAAAATTATGTTCTGAAAGTAATTGTATCCATGTTTCCTTGTTTATCACTTAATGGTTTATTTCCTGTTGTAATTTTCTGTTACAATATGTGAGGTCACAAAAATCAATTCTCAGTGGACTCTGACTTGACTGTTTGAAATTACTCCCCAAAACACTCTCAAAATATTATGGAGAAAATAAAGCACTGAGTAGTAAGAGGCTGGCTATACTGATTCTTTTGTATTATTGCTTCTTTGATTTTTTTGTGCTGATGAAACGCCAGCAGAAATATAGAGAAATGGAGTAAAACACCAGCTACAGGAGATACGCAAGTGATGATAATCAACATACCCCTATTTATGCTGATGACTTATGGTGATAAATCTACCCTAATATATCCAGAGCATTTTTGTTCTAAAATTTATTTTTTGTGATCCCAGTTGCCATTCAACTACATGGAGAATAGAAATCCCATTTCAGATCATTTCTAGATTTTAACTTTGTTTTAATTTTGTTTGGAAAAGAAAGAAAAAAAAACCTCTGCAAAATATTTAAATTCATTTTCATGACCATATTATAAAACATACCATGCCACAAACACATACAATTCAGAAAGGAAAAGTATTTGAAAAGGAAAAATTCAATGCNGATAGAAGGAAGGAAGGAAGGAAGGAAGAAGAGGGAAGGGGAGGGGAGAGGAGGGGAGGGAAGGAATACTGTCACAGTGAGTCGGATTTTAACAGGACTCTCTCTTCATGCAGTTTGCAGTACTAATAACATTTTCCTGGTCGGTTGTCCTTGCTGTACCATACAAATCTGTGTCCTGAGTCCTCCTCCACCAGTAGGACCCATACTGGGATGATATCAGAATTTTTGTTCCAAATGTATGGTCAGAGCCATTTGCTGTTTTCTGAGCCCTGGTGCTTTAGGAATCTTTATTATACCCGCAAAATGTAGCTGGAGCAGCTACAGTATCACTGATCCAAAATGAGCTGTGGGCAGATATCCCCCCAGAGTATGGGGAACAGCGTTCGCACTGACACTCACCTTTCAGTGCATAGCACCAGTGTCAGTTCTCATCTGGATGAACCCAGTGAGGACGTGCCCCAGCTAAATGTCTTCTTGCAACACCAGTCAGCCATTCCTCTTGATTAGCTAGGGAATTCTGGGTGCTTTCTCCCACATTTTCCTTTCCTGAATATTGTTTTGCTTGGATCTATGCCCTCGGGGACAGGCAGAAGCCAAAAAAAGTCCAGAATTTTATCAAAATCAAAAGACAGGCGTAATCTTTTCCCATGTTGTTGCTCCATAACGAATGTATCCATCCAAAACCCGGAGACTATTGCAACAGCCCAGCACAATCATGCCCTATGAGTCGTAAATGCAGGAGTCCAAATATGACTTGGAATAGTGAAAGCTCTTGTAATTTAATTACTTTTTCAAGTATGCTTTCTGTTCACTTTCCACATAGCCTTGAGAACTAATAAATCAGAATAATGGAAAGCTTACAGAAATCTTGCATCATATTGAGAGCTGCTCTTAATTTGTGAAACCTCCACTCATGCCAACAGATTCTTCAGTTCCTTGTTTCATCAAAGTGAGCGTGAAGTAACTCCAGTCCTCCTAAAATTTCAGGAGAAGGAGAATAAGGAGTTTGGATTCATATTTCTGGCTCTGAGCAGATGGGTGTCGGATCAACTGCTGCAATACTCTTATTTTCCATTTTGGATACAGCTAAGTCTCTCATAAACTTGATTTTGGTAAATCCAGACAGTGGGAAACTCCTAAGCTCCAGTGAGGCCTTACACTCTCTGATATTTTTAAGCTCTGAGAAAATATTTGTGGTTATAACAATACCATCCAAGGACTCCAACCCCATCTTTGGTTTAACATTGAACACAAAGCCTTGGAGGATGAAGTAGCATATCACCAGACATAATGAATAGAAAACACCCAAGTCTAGATGGAGGATTTTCAGATAATCATTTTCATAGACGACAAGTGGTCTTTGGAGTCCTTCCTGATTATCTGGAGAATAAACTAAATTATTTGTTTAACTACTGGGGGTCCTGACACCAGGACTGGTGCAATCTGCCAATTGTGCTTCACTGAATCTTGCTGTGGCACAGAAAAAAACCCCAAGGACACAGGTTGTGTGGTGGCTATCTCCATCAGATATGGCAAAATGGCTTTTGAAATTGGAGTTGAATGGTTTTCAGGAAGAGCTGCTGCCAGAGGAGGAGCCCATCAGGTCCGTGGCAGAAACTTGAAAATGGCACTCCTGGCTGACAGTCACTGCCGGCTCCCACTGTCCCTCACGTAGTGACAGGGTGAGGTGCACTGGAGCTCCAAATATTCCCTTCAGACAACTTTAAAGAGTTAAGTGGCGCCCAGCATCTAACCCTCAGCTGCACATGCTGCAGGCAGACAGACCCCTGCTCCACATGGGTTCCCAGGGAGAGGGAACAAGGGCTTCTGAAGTGGGTCTTCGGTGAAAACGAGATGCTTGACTCCAACAGTGCAATGCTGGAAACCTTTTCACAGCTTCTGCCTTGCCTAAATCCATCCGTGCCGCCTCTCTATTTCACTTTCACACAGAGTTATGCCTCTCTACTCTGCCCTGACCTAGCCAGATTCAGAAATTAGATAAACTTCCACATTAGTCCCCAGAGGGCAACCTTCAGACATGACTAACACACCACTGGGACCAGGCTGTGCTTAGCTGGCTACTTCGCTGCTGTAGAAGATGTGAGTTTGAATCTCGCAGAGGAAAGAAATGAACGCACAATTCCCACTCCCAGGGTAAGTTCTCTGCCACCCGGCTTTTGTATAAAAGCAGGGCATGATGCATTTCTCATATCTTCTCATTTACAAGAAAGCTGCAGCAGCTACACCTCTTTCTTCCAAAATTTCTTGTGGACCACAGAATTGTGTGTTCATTTCCTCTGCAAGTGCCCATGGTACATAGATCGCCCAAGGGTCTCAGTCAGAGCAGAGCTCAGCTTCTGTGTCTCAGACAGTTCTGGGCCAAGCGCTGAGCTGCTCAGGATGGAAAACACAACCCGAGGGGCAAGGACGGAGGATACGTGCCTTCACAATGAGGCAGTAAGCAAGCAGGGCTTTGGGCTTGTGTGTTACACATTACTTGACGATGGGCTTCATCTTACTTAACATCAGCCTTCTAATGGTTGAGCATCTCAATTACACTCATCTTGACTTCTCCTTGAGACAGCAGGGAGAGAAGGAGTCTTCCCAGGGCAGAATCACTTGTCAAAGGAGACACACTTTTTCTGGATGCACGCACCTCAGGACAGAGTTCCACTTTTTCTCTGGAAGCAGTATGGGTTTAAAGCTCCTCATCCCTCCCCACGCACACTTGCAGCTCATATTGGCTGCCCCAGCCACTGCAGGGCTTGCAGGCTGCCTTCTAAGCCAGGACAGTGGAATCCTGTTAAAGCAAAGTCAGAATTTCCCACACTGCTGCCCCTGTCACTTTGAGGTTTAGTTTTGACTTCTTTTTGTTCAAGGGTGTCCAGACAGAGTAATTGGTTTTCTGTGATGGTAGGAAAAAAGAGTATAGGAGTATGAGGGGAGGATGTCTCTTAGCTGCTAGTGTCTTAGGAGGCATGAGAGGACACATCTCGTTTATTATGGGAGACACATATGAAAGCATTAGAATAAATCTATGACTTGATGGTTGTCCATGTGTAGCAAAGAGCATCCTCACAGCAACAGCACAGCCAGTAAATCCCATGGGACCCTATATCTAAAGAACGGAGACTGGTGGGGCTATGGGAGAGTCCCCATCCTCTGGCAGCAAAATGCACTTGCGGAGAGCAGCAATGCCCATTTGGCCAGGGAATGTTTCCCTCCATGGGGTAGGAGGCCTGCTGTGCCCTTCCTCACCCCAATCACGAATTAATCCTGCCCTCACGCTTGGGGTTGAACACCCCAAGAGGGCCAGGCACCAGCACAGCACACCGCCATCCAGTTTCACCCCTGTGTCACACCAGTAACAGGCACCTCTCACCTGCGGGTGACAGCAGCCGAGGTTGCTTTAACAGTAGGCAACCCGGATACTGCAGACTATGGAGAGACAGGCAGGGAGGCACTTCCAACAGTGGAAAAAGAAATTCAGTGCTCACAAGATAAAATGTGTTCAGTGGGTAATACAGTGCCTGCATGTTAAAATTCCTGGAGGTAATTAGACTTCATTTTTGCATATGCTTATTGCTTAGTCTCAAGTATTTTTTTCCAAAAAGCGTTAAATATTTTGTTATTATTCCTTGAAGACAGAAAGCATCCATTCCTCCACAAATAAAATCAGATATTTGTGTTTGTTCCGTTATATAGATGCACGTAGGAAAATGTGGACATACATCTACATCTCTCTATTGAACATAACAATGTGCTACAGAGGTATCTAACCTTATATTGGTTATTAAAAAACAAAAAGGACAGCTGTTAGGTGGTCTTTCCAGAAAGCTTAGACAGTGGTAGCTGACCTTTATCATGGCACTAGCATGTATTAGCCAAAATAATACTTTAACAGTTTTTTAGTACCCGACTATACATTCTGTTATAAGGAATAGCAAATGTTTAATCATAAATATTTTAATGGCTTCAGGGATTCATGGTATTCAATGACTGTGTTAAATGATAATAATCACATCTGGTTTATTACTATAGTAATTCAGAAGCTTCTCTTCAGTAGTTATTTTTTATTATATGTGCTGTGCTACTGTCATGGTCATTTATGGCGGTAATATTTTAAAGTGGCTCATTTGTTTGTTTAAGGACAGTTTCACAATATATTTCTGTATTAATATACATTTTGTACTATTATTTCCAAGCTGCCACTGGAAAATTGATCCTAGCTTGTTACGATGAGAGGGGCTGGGACTCGTGCAGAATGCCAACGCCAAGAGCGAGTGATGGAGCAGATGGGTAGTGTACTGGTCTCCACTGGGGCTGTAATTGCTGTTGAGTTTTATTCATAAATGAAGGGGTCCATTAAGAAATAGTTAACTAATAATAAACATGAGGGGAGGATTTGAATCAGGCAGAGCACAGACAGAACTAGAAAAAACTCCACAGTTAAACAGTCAAAAAGCAACTGGATATAGCCATTTTACACATTATTACCCAATAATACTCCCATTTTTTGAGTGCTAGCACACTTATAATGGAGGGACTTTTACTAGGGGGACAAGGGAGAACTGCTTGATTTTGCTGATCGTTTTATTCAGATACCTGCCCACCCTCAGTCACATGAGAGAGGTCCCATTTATCTTAATGGGATCACTCATGAGAGCAAAGGTTTGGAGGATCAAGCCATATATCAGCACAAATGGGAAGAAAGCAGCAGGAGTTAGTTATCAAATTAGAGGAGGGACCACTCAAGACTAAGACGACCTTCCCATCATTCTTTTCTCCCCGTGGAACTGTGTTTTTCTAGAACCTCATGTTCTGCAGGGTGCTGCACTTCCTGGCCCTGGCATCCTTGGGAATCTGAGATTCAAGTTATTTACCTGGAGAAAGTCACAGGGCAACACACAGCACAAAGGAATGGCTCGCAGGGTGGCATCTGTGAAGATGCAGCAATCTCTCATCAAGCGCTAATGGCACTGGTGTCTACTCCCTGTTTTAGCAGCCCAACCCTGGAAGGTTTATGTTGAATTTAAGGGCAGCAGAGCAGCTCCTGGCTATGATGACTTACATCAGAACTTGTCCAGTGTATTAAGACCTTGCATTGCCTTTACAGATGGTACAAAATAATTAGGAATCATATTCATGGGTGTGAAAGGTATAGATAAAGGCAATTTGTAAACGCTGCCCGTGAAAGAAAAACCGGTAGAGCAAGGGTTAAATTTCTGTGCTCTCATTTTTTGCTCCTTTTTCTCTCTTTCCCCTCCCTTTCCCGCTTTTAATGACCTGGTAAAGGAAGCTCTGTTTAGTTCAGCAAAACCTCTCCACTATCCCACCACACAGGATGTATTGAATTGTTGGAGCAAAAGTTAAAAGGAAACTAAGGACAATTGTTAGTGCTTCTTTCCTGCTCCATTTTCTTGCTGGTTTGATTGGTTGGTGGGCTGAGGGTAAATGGCTTTTATAGCGTTGAATGATGAATGACTCTGAAATAGTCTGTAACCAGAAGTGCCGACTGACGTGCTGCTGATTTAACTGACATACAGGGTTATGTTTGTATAGAGTCACTTAAATAAACATGTGTTAGGCTGGAGCCAAGCTACACCAGCACTTCTTCTTTGCTTCCCCTCCACCCTCCATTTATCACCAAAAGATAACGATAACGATTTGATCTTCCTATCAGTCATTCATTATATTAATTAATTCATATGTAATTGTTTTAAATGCCTCTCCATTGCTGTGGGTACTTTGTACAGCACTTAAAATACACACACTATCAGAGGACAAAATAAATCCTCAATAAAAAGATACACTCATCAAACGGGCTTCTTCAAACTAGCAGTCCCTTTCATCCCACAATTATCTCCTCAGCCTTCAAAGCAGCCTCTCCCTAAATGCTCAGGAAAATAAATGGGCCCAGAAGCTTGTCAAGGAGTTCAACTAATCCCGGCTCTTACAAAGGAGCCAAAGGAAATTCCTCAGAGAAAAAGCTCTTCTAGGAGAATCCCCCTTTCCTCTACTCTTACTTACCTTTGTGCGGTGCTTGTTCCTTTGTGGCTTTATGTGAAGCTTTGGCAAACCTTATAAAGGTCTTTATTCCTCTTTATGGCTTTTTTGTCTACCAAGTGAAGTGCAGAAATAAATATCCAATCTAAGCTTTAAAAATATGTATCCTAGTATTGAAACCCACACTTCTGTGTGGTTTCAGTAGGCAAGTCAGCATGCAACAATCTGTTTCTAATGTGTAAATCAGGGAAGAGCGCAAAACCAGGACAGGAATTTATGCAAGAGCCCTTCCTCTGAGTAGTTCTTCTGCTTGGCTTTGGGATCCCCGGCTGACCTAACATTCACTAAAGCTTTATTGCAAGATTCAGGCAGACTTAAGTTTTAATAACTCACACATTGGAAATACGTGGTTACTCAAAGTGCCAGTGTGAGATAACATCTATTTTAAGACTGTGGTTTAGGCACACAAGGATGGATTCTTTCACATGAGGGAGTAAATGCAATTTGAAAATTCTATCAATTGCATTTACCCTGATTTTATTCTAACACTCTGCTTATTTCCCCGTCGCTGTGCACTGGGAGTGAACTCTGCGTCGCCACGGCTAGTCTCCAGTTTCCACAGCAGCCTCCCCATCCCATAGCAGCGCAAAAGATTATCTACCCAAATTAGAGAAAGACTGCACAAAATGCACTGGCTTGTTCATCTTAAACACCATCTGATATTGTGAAGTTTTATAAAATACTACAGGTCCGAGTCACCACTAACCTCTCCCTGGGATTGCCCACAGATGAATAAGGCCGTCTGTTTTCAGACCATTTTGCCCAAGCTGCCGTACCGAGTAGAGGACAAACAGACTTTGCTAGTGACCACGGCAGGATTTTTAATGCACCCAGTTGCTAGATGCAGGAAAGCCTCCTAGCCCTCTCCAAGATGCCCACCCACACTCAAGCCTTCAAAGTACTCCTGTAAAGGGCTTCCTAATCCTGGGGCAATTGAAGTAGGAAAGGAGCAGAAAGGAGCTGGCGACTGGATTCAGCACTGTCTGAAGTCAACTGTTGGGGCAGAAGCAGAAGGGATGGAAAGGAAAGCTCTGCAAAGCTTTCTGGGCCCCAACTGCCGCCGCTTTTCGCCTCCATCCATCTCAGCTGGGAAATCCCAGCAGCTGGCGGGACCTTTCCCAAAATTACAGTACCTGCTGCTCACACCCTTGTGTTTCGGGTAAGTCAAATAGAAAGGGAATCCTTAAAAAGCACATGGTGAGTTCACGGTGTGAATCAAAACCGGGAGCAAATTGTCGTAGCCGCTCTCGAGAGCTTTGATTCCAGTCTTAAATGGCTGTTTTAATAAGGTGGTGTTTCACCCTTCTTTTCCTTGCTTACTCAAGACACCTGGATGGCTACTGCCTTACTTTACTCTCTCTGAGCTTGCTTTAATGATGTCAGTCCATTCCTTGGAATGAGATTGCTAATTAAGCTCCCTGCCCCCCCCTCCCCCCACTTCCTCGTCATTCATCCCCTCCATTGTCTGAAAAAAGGCCTCTTGCGCTGGAGACCTGAAGAATTACGGGACATAGCAGTAGATGTTGCATTTAGTATCTTGTCGGTGGCGTGATGGATTTAGCACACCCTCGTCTGGGTATTCAGATCCTGGAGAACACTGTATGCCTGATTTCTATCAGATCTAAGCAATGTCTTGCTGGGGGCCTAAATTACAAGACAGGACCCCTTTAAGGGAAAAGGAAAATGAATACCACCCTCCATAAATTAGCTGGAACAAACAAACTAGTTGCTCAAAGTTACTGTACTCCTGCCAGGAGTCATAAACTAGCTAGCTGTGTTTAAGAAAAGTAAAAATTGTTTTTCCTACCATGGAATAAACAGTCTCTGGGTTCTATTCCTAACCACAAATGGCAAATGTATGCAACTCTCCGAGAACCAAATTCTGCTCACTTTCCAAATTCGCTTAATCTCCAATCCTTGGAGATTAATTAACTCGACGGGGAAGCCAACACTGAAGTTGGAATAGAGGTGTGTTTTGAAGTAAGTGCTGTTCTGTTCATGTAAAGAAGCTGTTCTGCTGAGACCAGCAGAAAAATCTGCAATATTTAACCTAGATGATCCTGTTTTACAGTTTTGCAAGTAAAGTCTTGATTTTAAGTAAGAGACACAAGAAATAGATGCTGGACACAGATATGACCATCTTTTAAGTGAAAGAGAAAGCATTTGTCTACCCCCAGAATTAACTGCGGAGATTTCTAAACAAATCATAACGTGAGCACACATTCACAGAGCATACACAGTATACTTGTGCTGCAGGGATTGAGTTTTTCTGGCTTTTCCATGGTAAGAGCTAATATGATGGTTCAGAATTCAAAAAAGCAAAGGGATTGGATTGTCCCATTCACCACTGGGAATCGCTGCCCCATCTCACACAGACTGCTGGCAGTGAAACCCACAGGGAACCCCAATATTCCTCCATGCTCCATCACTTGCAGACGAAGGCAGGGAGTGTGGAATAGGCCTTCAGAGGGCCCATTCCTCACCCTACCATAGGCACCCCATGGAGGCACCACTGTGAGTTCAGCTGGGGTACCAGGTTGCTCCAGCACAACATTCATTGCTGCGCTATATGCCAAGGGGTTCTTACTCCATCCTAAAAGTCTCCATCAGGTTGCTTTCAGATTTCCCTTTAGGGGCATCACCATATTGTGCAGGTCAAACTGTTCCACTCCACATCTATGTAAGCACAGCCTTGGGCATCTCTGAAGTGAAAAAGACCCACAATGATGCTAAATACTGCTGAGATGTGTTTGGTGGCTTTGTGACATGAACTGGGATTTAACTGAGGCTGAACAGAGATCAACAAACTCATTTTGCTTTGTGCAAGAGTCCTCTAATATTCTCACAGAGATGAAAGATAAGGGCTTCCCTCACCAATTTTCTGTGATGCTGGTTAAACTAAACCCTTAAGATTTCTATTCCAAGACAATACAGATTTGTGAAAAAATAACTGGAATACAGTATAGTTTGTTCAAGCTCCTTAGTTCCTTCCCACATCCATATGACATACCTCTTGCCTGTGTGTACAGGCAAATGTGTAGAGAGCTGCCACAGGCTAGAAAATAAAAGTACGCCTTCATAAGAGAAAGTGAGGTCAATAATGGACTTTTTCCTGGCTACAGACTCAATAAGAGGTAATCTCTTTCCTTATTTCCCTCACATACACACTCCCCCTCTTGAAAATACGAACGAACTCCTATGTTGTTGAGGGAACATTAGGATTCAGCAGTATTTAACATTTTCATTGTAGCAAGAATGCTAAGAGGCAGAAGTCATGTTGTCTCCAAGGCCCTGCTTTTAATTCACCTGACATCGCCCCGGTTGTCCTGACTTCACAAAGAGGACTTGAGATCTTTCTGTAATTACAAACACATCCTGTCCACGAGCCCTGTGTCCACACACGGTCCATGGCTTCCTCCTGTCTAGATCTTCATCTGTGCATGTTTGAATTCCTGGGGCTTAACGCAGTTCACTCGATCTCTCTTGACCCTGCTTTACCAACAGTTCTTCAAAAAGTTGTTTAAATGGTTTTATGACTTTGTGAACAATTCTATAAGCAAGGTATGTTAGCAGTATGTTAGCAAGCGGGCTTCTTTCAGATTAATTAGAAATAAATGTTTGATCTCTCTCAGTGTCTCTGAAAATCCCCTTTACACTTAAATTCTTCACAAGCCAATATGCATTTCAAAATCTAATCCACTGTGTCTAAACTCATCCAGTTGTAAAAAAGGTATGGAGTTATCAGTTTTTCAGTAGGTCTTTGTTGGAGAAAAGGTTTGCCCTACTCCACAAGATTCTTTACACCCTGAGCGTTCTTCTCAAAATAATTGGTCTTACACTAAAAAAGAGTAACAAAATCCCCACATTGAATGTAAAATTAATCAAAACTACGTGTCTTGTTGCTTTTTCCTCCTCTGTTCTACTTACTATTGCTTCTTTCCTTTTCCAACTTTTTGGGCAATGCCAGCATCAGTTTTATCAGTAACCTGTGTATTCTCCAACCGTATTACAGAAAATCTCTCTCAACAGCAAATACACATCTGCATTTTCTCCTGCTTCTTGATCCATCAGCAAACTTGCCAACTGTTCATTATAAGTGAGTCATTTCCCTTTTGAGGAACCATTACTTCATGACTTTTAACCAATAAAATGTGGAAAGCAACAAACTAGTATAGATTTCAGAGGGATCTTTTCAATCCAAACCAGGTCTGGAGGTCAGCACCTGAGGTAGTTTATTTTATAGCATAGGATAAGATACTAACTCTACTGTTTTGTGACATGCCTTCTAACCCACTGCTATTTGAATAAAACATGCCCTTTTTCAACATGTATTTCTTGATCTTTGAGTTCCCTTCCTGTCCTCTGCTTTTGACAGATTGCTTGGGACAGGACGAAGGCAATAGGACTCCCCGAAGCAGAAAAACATTTATTCACAGGAAATATTAATTCCTGGGGCCTACACTGTAGCAGACTACTGTGTGTGGTCATTCTGCCTTCTGCCTGGTATTGCACGCAGGAAACCAGTTGAGAGCTTGGCAACTGATGGGGGCTGCTGGATTTGGTCACGAGAACAGATATGTATTAGGTCCCTCATCTAACCATCGAGAAAAAGTTTTAATACCTTTAAAAAGTGCCCAATTGCTCGATTTTGCCAAGCTAGTTTGACACATTACCTTATTCATGAGCTATCATTTTCATCCCAAGGGCACACAAACTGGGTAGCATGGAAAGGCGTGTTCAACTGAATAATTGGTATTCATCTGTGCAGAAAGAAAATTGAATGGGCAAAAGGTCCAGCTGCATATCAATGCCTCAGACTGGTTGCCATAACCAAAACCCAGCAGATTACCTTCTTTCTAGAATTCAGTCTATAATCAGCAGCAATCCTCCACATACTCCATGGGACCTCTAAATACATGCAGAAGGGTATGACAAGGTAATGAAGGCAATGTGGGCAGCAAGGCAACACTAATGACCTCATCAAATACTCACCTTTGCCTTTTTGAGGAGGCTATGACAGGTTTTACAGTTTTTTGAACAAATTTACAACAATGTATGAAAGAGACGAATAGTTCTGTACATCTGGTGACTGACTGAAAATAAAGCAATAATATTTGTCATAGCAGCATGTTAGCATGTTCCTTTTACAATCAGTTAGCTATAAAGCCTGACAATTCACACATAATCATTTCATGTATACGAGTATAAAAGCTTTTGTACTTCTGGGTTACTCACTGCAATCTGTCTGGCTTGTGAGCGACTTGTTTGGACATGCAAGTTCTTCAGTACAAGCACTGTCTGTACTTTGGATTCCGTACAGCAGAGCACAGAACATATTTTTGGTGTTTAAAAAGGAAATGATTAATATTTCCCCTGTTTACCATACTAGAAATTCCAATAGATGCCATCAGACTCTCTTAACTAGTCTCTGCTAGTGCCCGAGCACACAAGTGCTCATTCAAAAACCTTTTGTCATGACTGAAAAGTCAGCAGCAAGAAGAGCTGGAAACCAAAAAAAAAAAAAACCCCCAAACCCCATTATTTCCATTAGATTCCAATAGATCCATCTAATTTCCATTAGAGTGACATACTCCTCTCTTGACACCAAAGTGTGGAGCTTTTCAACATTGTAACTCTGGGTTATACTACTGACCTTGTCCTAAACTTCCTAAAATTGAGATTATCATGAAACATATTCTTCCTAGGCAACACCGAGAATGAAGCTACCCCTGACTGTTTTGCTACCATGTGCTGGCTTTCTGGAGTACACTGGTCATGGCGGACCAGCACAGGAGTGGACCAAATGTATGGACAGAAATGTAAAGGGGAGTGATATGATGGTGTAGGGAGAAAAGACCCATCTTGAGACCATCACCCAGCAACCATTCTCAGCCCCTGGTCAGTCTGCAGTTTGCCAAAAGCCTGTGTGCACAACTTGGTCTGATGTTCATCTCACTCTGCTGCCACACTTTCCATCCAGTGTAAGATTCCTTCAGAGTACGCAACAGTATGTGCCACCAGACAGTACACCCTCCCAACTCTCTGCCAGGAGTCATGGTGAACGCACATATGAGCTGTGAGCTTGTCAGCAAGACACCCCAAATTTACACAAAGAGAGGAAAAGCACAGATTTATCAGGATCCCCGCCCACTGTGTTCTTCACAGTGAGGCTTTGTGTGCTCTGCTCTAGGACTGTGTCTCTGGACGTACATAGAGATGATATCCCACAGTCTAGAACTCTTCTTTCAATCCTTGAGTAACGAAGCTTATGGAGGGAAGATGCTGCTACCAAATGGTTGATATTTCTTTGATGAACTGAAGTGTTTGCAAGGTCTGGGTCTGTATCTGCTACAACCTCTGACTGTTTCTATCCTACGTGGGGATGAAGACAGAGGGGAGGGATGAGGGCAGAAAACAAGCATATTCACTGCTGCGAAGTCTTGTCTAACGTAACTCTGGTTGTCTGGGGGCTTGGAGAAGCAAGGCAATGGGCCACACTTCGGAAATCACACATAGAGCTGAAGGAGTCATCTGCAAAGTCAAAACCAGAGACATTTCCTTCGACTCGCCTGGATGACAGGGGAGTTTAAAGGCCCATGAGCCAGACGGGTGTGCCAGTCAAAGACACGCTGTTACCATCAAAAACACCGTGTCTTTGTCTCTCTGTTGGGGTTTTAGTGGCAGATTCAGGGAGAGCATGGGGGTGGATAGAGCTACACGCATCGATACTTCAGAATAGTACTCACTGCTACACTACCAGCTTTTACAGGTATCCTGGGTGTCTCCGGTAATACATGCACCATCAAAACATAAATACAGCCTTCTCAAGTGGATGATTTTCAGCAATAGGAACCTGAAATCAAGTTTTAGGAATCATGTGTTAGATGGGAATTTACACGTGCTTGAATAATGTCTCCAAAGTGATGCAGGCGCATCTGAAATTTCTCCCACTAGGTGAGGGTTTTCCAAATAAGCAGTGCTGTAATCAGCTCCCGTGGAAGTGCCAAAGGGCAGATTGACAGCCTAAAGCTACACCCCTTACTTTCTGGAAATCTCTGACAAACTTTTCACAAATGTGCTTTACTTGCTGGATTATTGGCGGATGGAAATTGTCCAGTACAAACTGTGTTGAGACCACAGTTTTGCAACATTGGAAGGAAAAAAAATAAAGTCTAGGCACATGCCAACCTTGTAACCACATGGGCAGTACACTGCTCTTATTTAGAAGTGTAAGTCTGCAGTGGTTTGGTCAACCCAGGGGAATTTCTCCAGATTTACGCCTGCATACCTGAAAAGATTTTGGCATGAAATCTGTTGAAAGGAACAGAGAAGGAGAAGGATGTTCAGATTTTAATTTATATAAGCAACTAAACATTAACAACTAAAAATTAAACTAGCGCCTGAAACGGCCCCAGTCAAAGCCTCTCCCTCCTTATCCTTTTCCTTGTGACATTTATTGCAGGGCCCTAGAGAGGACTGGAGAGTATGAGTTGATCGGAGTTTTAACACTGGAATGTAAAACATTTTCCAAATGGGTGAGGGGAGAAAGTTTTCTTTAAACACGTTCCAGGAACAGACCTGAGAAAAATGCCTGATCTGAAAAGGCCTGATGAAGAGTTAGCCTTTCATTAAACGGCATTTCCTTTGAAGTGGCAAAAGTGTATGTGATTGAGGATGCATTTTTGTCACGGCTGCCTTGGGAGTCACATACCCTGTGATCACCGTATTTTATTTTATTTTAATCTGTGACGTTTGACATTTTGAAGGGTTTGCATGCGGTGGACATGATGGTAAACAGTTGAATCACACTAGGAACGTCGAGAGCTGCCAACTCAAACACCAGAGCCGCACAGGAGACTGAGACAACAAGGTCTCCAGTGATCTGTCACTGGTGATGGCAGGGAGGGCCACGGGCTCTCTCCTGCCTCTGGATTTCAGGAGTGGGGCAGGCAACTCCAGAGTACTGCTGAGGTTTAAAATTTTTTACCAAGTAATGGCAAGTACTGCCAGCCAAGAAGTGATTTTGCTGGCAATTTCATGGAGGCAAACAAGCCATCGTGAGAAATTACTCTTTTTTGTTGTTGTTCTGCGTTTATATGTTTACCTACACTAGGGCATTTTACTATGTCCATTGGGTGCAATTGCAATTACCTGATTTTTCATTTCTGCTTTTCAGGTCTGTGCAGTTCTGCAAAGGCAGATGCGAGACTTGCCTGTCCTGCTAAACCAATTGCACTGGGGCAGCAATTTTAGCCAGTATTAAATATTCAGTTAAATGCCGTTCAGTTCCTTTGAACAGTCCTAATTGCAAACTAGATGTTGTATTGATTAAAATACTGTGATTTGTGACCTAGGGAATTTTGCTACTAATAGTTTGTGACCTTTTCTTTGGATTTTCCCTGCCTTTTCTCAGGCCTTTTTCCTCCTATTTTCTGTGTCAATACACTCTTCACAAATATAGATGAAAAAACGATCAAAACACACCAGTTGTCTATAAAAAGAAGTCTGTTTTCCTAGTATGATTTCTGCATGTGAAGAAAACCCTGCTAATGAAAAAAAAAAAAATCTGACAAATGGTTTACATGTGCTGCTTTTTTCAGTAAGAGCCTGTAGGTATTTCAGACCTGGGCCTGTGTTTCCACAAGTAAATAGTTAACGATTTAGAGATAAATAAGTGATGAAAACTTGGGCCGTTGACATTGGCAATAACATGTGGGGATTGACAGAATCTCAAAAGTTTCTCTGAAAACCAGTTTCTTAAAAACTAGATCTTTCTAGCTTCTCTGAGTCTCCAGTCTCCTATTTCATTTGGGTCAATCTCAGCTCAGGGAGCGTGAGGAAGAGGATGGGCCTTCCCTGATGAATGCCTTGCCCCTGGACTGAAGAGGCTGATATCTCTGGAAGCTCAGAGAAGAAATGATTTAGGAGAGTCCCTCCCTACAGAGCTTAAGGAGGCTCTGAGAGACATTGCAGAGAAAGTAAGACGGGGAGGGACCTCCCATGCTTTCCAGACAGCGTCTTCTTAGCACAAGCATAGCATATAAAACCTTTCATGTAGTTATCCACCACCATCTTGACAGCAGTTTGGTTTTGCCCGCTGCTGCTCTGATTGGAAAGCCGTTCCAGGACCTCCCTGCTCTGCTGATTAGGACTTTCTTCTAATTTCCAGTCTAAATTTATATGCGGCCAGTTTACAACCATTTGTTCTTGTGCCAACATGGTCCTAAAGCTGAATTATCTTCTTTTTTTTTTTTTAAACCCATTCTCCCTCCCTGTTGTTTACCCCCAATGTATTTATAGAGAGTGATCCTATCTCTTCCCAGCCATCCCCTTGCTAGACTAAACAAGTCCCACTGTGACAGGCCAGTCCCATGAGACATCCACTGGCATCATCACCCGGTGCCAGTCCATGGTGTCCAAGGGAAAATGAAGGGCTGAGCCAGTGGCCCCCAGGGCTGTGCAGAGGAGAGACAAGGTGTTTTTGATGGTTGCCCTCATCATCCACTGCTGTCCTTGAGTAAGACAGATGAAAACATCACTAGGAGGGAAGCTAGGGAAAAGCACAGCCTTGCACATACTGCGTTGCACGGAGCAGACCCCGTTTTCACCAAGGAGGGCTGCAGACCCATGGAAGGACATTTATCTTTGAGCAGAGGATGAGCTGCAAATTCACACCCTAGTCCACAGTAACTCCTTTTTGCACTTGCAAATTATATAAAGAAGGGTGATTGCTCCTTCCCTTTGTCAAGGGGAGCAACTGCCTTTGTACAAGCAGTTTTCCAAGTGGTGCAACAGCCACGCACAAGCACCCCCTGAGCTTCCCGTGCTGCCGATGAGGACACAGGCTGCGCAGCACACATGCATACTTTACCCGGTATTACAAGGCAAGAGCTTTCAGCTTATCATTTCACTGGACAAATGATACAAGCAAAGCATGGCTGAGCAGCTCCAGGCTTGGCATGAACGGTGCTCAGATAAATCAGGGTAACGTGTGGCTTTTTTGACAAGCTACCACCAAAAAAAGCCCCAGAGCATTCTGAAATATGGCTGGAAGCAAACAGGGCTTGACCATATCTGACTGAGAAAGTTATTAATCTCCTCAGAAAAACTTCTTCCATGTCACACAGGAAACTT
>VXBO01012986.1:262881-267773 GCA_013400135.1 Rhinoptilus africanus | reverse complement strand
TTTTTTTTTTTTTTTTTTTTAAATTAATGAGTTAAACCGCAACAAATAGAAAAGGTTAACTGTTGTGGGATGACTAAGTCTCTTCGGGCCCACGATTGAATCAAATGCCAAAATAAAGCAAAAGTAAGCATCTTTCGGCCTGTCTGGTTCCACAACGCTTTGCAAGCGAGTTGTCGAGGTCTTTCTGGCTCCCTGCCTAATTTTGCTGGTAACTGATAGGCAGCCACTGCCGGCGGTGGGGAGCACAGCGACTGCTTGGTAGCAGGCAGCAGCGCAGCAACGCCTGGCAGCTTAGGACCACAAGTGAGGAATGTTAGCTCGGTAACTCCAAGGTATTTTCTGCTATAAATTATAGTGAATTTACTGCACTAAGAAATTACCAGTTTCTGGAGAAAATTATAGGCAATGTGTCAGCTATAAATGATTTATGCATAAAACAACCTGCACTGCAGGAACCCAGGGGGTATAACAACAAGACAAAAAATCATTTAATCTTGTATGAAAATTTAAGCAGGCAGGAATTTGGGAAGAACTGCTTGTTTTTATTCCGTCTTGTGTTGCTGCCAAGTAAAGACAGTACTTGAGCAGAAAGGCACTGATGTGGAGCAGGTAGATAGGCTTGCCAATTTCCACTGAGATACATTTTAAACCGGCTTTTTGGTTTCAGTTCAACACCTTCTGAGAATTGATTGGTTTCCATTTGACAAGAAAGGAGTCAGAAAAGCAGAAGACTCTTTCTGAGCTAGATAAACTCAGCATGAGCAATGCTGTCTGAGGGCCCGATGAATCTGAAACAGGCCGGCATTCAGTGAAAAACTGATTCCTCTCCCCCTACTCACGCGTAGTAGGCTATTAATTCTTAGGAGATTCCTGTTGGAGTAAGACCGTAGGTGGGCAAAGAGAGCTCAGATCTGAGGAACTGGCACCGGGTCAAGCTTCACAGGCAAACAGACACTTCATGTCAAGCGAGCGCAATTTCAGATAGGCAGCCTAAGGCAAGGAGGAAGCGGCATCAGGTTTTTGCATTTGATTTTTTTAAAATAATTTGTTAAGGAGCTGCGAGAAGCTAATCTGGTTTTACACAGCAGAAATAGATGGCCACACTCCATCTAGACCGTGCCCATGGGCATTGCAGGCGTGCAAAGCGACAAGGAGCTCGCAGCAGGCTCTCGCTTTCCCGGGGGAAGAGATTCCCTCCTCCTGTGCAGAGGAGGCAGACCCACCGCTCCAACTTTCTTCCATCAGTCCTCACCCCGCCCCTCTCTGTCTAAAATGAGACAGAAAACCCAAGCACTGCTCTGCCCGCTCCTTGTGGCACAGGGGACAAGAGGGTGTCCCCTTGCTCTTACTGTCACCACCGAGGAACAGCACAGTGAGACGAAGCCGATCGGTCCATACAGAGCCAAGTCTTATTGCCTTTGTTATGCCTGTCCAGGTAAAACTTCCCTCAGTGGCTTCACTAAGGACTCAGACTTAAAGAATGAGGCCCATGAAATATTTACCATTATTGTACACGATAATGAGTTTTCTGCATATCTATATGCAATACACACACACATATAAATGCAGCGTGCGCGCACATGCACATATATGCGATGTGTCTGAGTTATGATAGCTGTGGGAGTGATTGCCTGGAATTGTCTGCCCATTGTAAATTAAATATGACAGTTCTACATCTGCATTAATGTTATTACTTTTTTAAGACTCTTCTTTCTCAGATACTGGCGTTGGTCTCAGAGGCTGTTAGTATAGGTCACGCTCTTCTCCCTTTATTTTTCTTTTGACAGAATAGCTACAGAGGAGGTCTTATCTCTTTATGGTCTTGCAACTGGGATCTAAAGAAGCCAATGAGGGTGAGGAAGGTCAGGGGAGCTCTGTAAGGGACCACCCAAAGGAGGTTCACAGCAATCATGCTTGTTACTCTATTCCAGAGAGTGGAGTAGAAGAAGGGTGAAATAAAGAATTCGCCTTTGCAAGGTTAAGAAATTTGCATGAACTCCATCCTGAAGGAAAATTAATGCAAAACAGTAGAAATCCTTCTGAAAAGCTGTGATATGGAAGCACCTTTTCCACTGACATTGTGGTGGTTCTGTTGGGTCACTGTTCATTAATAAAATGCACAGTCATTAAGGTCTGGCAGTAAAGCAGTAACACATGACGTAATTACTCAGGAGACACAAAAGTTCAGCACTGAGCCTCCTCAGCACCCCACATACAGTCTGAGAAGGTCTCCAGTGCTGAGGTCCACACTTGTGCCATAAGCAGCCCTGGCATCTCCCCACCCTGGGCCAGGAGGGTAATGAGAAGTCCTTTCCACTGCCCACCATCTCCCCTCGCCTTCGGTTCCCTGACAATCAAAGGTGCCTTATAACTGAAGTAAGAATCTGCTGCCCTGCTTCTCTCTGCAAGGGCCACCTTGTTTTGTTCCTGCCCCTTATTTCTTTATAAATGAAACCGAATCACTTCCTACATAAGGAGTAATTACTACAGTGTGAATTGACAGGTGCCAAAAATATCACGAGAGCTTAAGGGGAAATGGCACTCTCGTGGTGTGCTACTCACAGGCCACAGCCTTTCACCAAAGCTCAGGATGAGCTAGTTGTTATAGAGGTCTTTGGAGAAACAGGGGCCTCATTGTTAACCTATTGAAGAAGTTTGTGCAGCTTTTAAAAACAAATGAACATCTGTAACAAGACGTTCAAATGGAAACATAAATTGATTTACTCAATGTTTTGCAGTTTATATGGTCAGGGAGACAGCTCAGGACAGAGCCGGTTAACAGAGTGGGGTTAGAAATTAAGAGGACAAGACTTAACTTTCCATAGCAGCATGTTTAGACAGGAAGACAAAGTTGTGGTTTGTGTTTAGTGAGCAGCTAGTGAAATGAAATATATTATGTATATGTGCTAGTACACCCTGATTCCCTGCCTCACTCAATTTTCTGCTAAGATACCATAAAGCTGAGTTACTGGCCAGCTGCACCCAACTGTGCTGCTCTTTAAACATTATTATACTATGCTAGACAAGTAGGTAAAAAAAGCCCAACACACGAGCTGCCTAGCGTGAGCTCAGCCATGAAGAGTCTCAGCACCAAAGGCTTCAGCTGAGGCGAGAACTTGGCCACAGTTTTGTGTTCCCAAAGTCCCTACAGAGGCAGAGACTTTTAATTTTTCCCGCTTTTAAACCAGTGTCATGGTGTACTACATGTCAAGAGGTGTGGTGTGTCCCCGGCTGAGGAACAATTGTTTCTTCTCTGCTCCGAGATCATCACGTGCGGCTCTGCTGGGTGCAAGGTTGCGGGGCTCGGCTGCTCAGGTGTGCCTGGTCTGAGGTAGGAGGCCACCGCGATGCCCGGCATAAAAATAGGGGATGTAGATCATTCTGTGGGAAAGGCTGAAGAAGATGCAGCCTGTTACACGAGTCTCCCCCTCAAGGTGTGAGATGTGCTTGGGAGGAGAAAAAGCTTGGCTGGAGCTTCATAATGACTTCAATGCGTAAGATGAAGAACCAGCATCTATTTAAAGACCATCAAGAAAATAATCCCAGACTCCTTCAAAGTGGTGTTGTCCTCTCACTGAGAAACTGCTACTGAGTTTTCTAGCAGGCTCTGGACCCAGGGACTCCTAGCAATATGGTGTTTAGGTCCCAGACAGCTGAAATCAGTCAAAGTTCTGCTCTGTGTTTCAACAGAAAAAGATTGAGCTCTATATAATATCAGTTCTACAGAGGGAGATTGCCGCTTAACTTTGCCCCAGTACATCCCTGTGTAGGAAACCGTGCAGTTTTATGTTCCTAAAGAAACAGCACAAAGCATCAGTTCACAAGACATACTCACAGGAAAGTATCACCTATCCTGCACTCGGTTACATGCAGCATGAATATCCTAAAGAAAATGTGAAGAGAATAACTTTAATAATAATAACAACCCTAAGGAGAGATGTACTTGTCTCCTATGTTTTAAGGAATATGTCTCTACTCAGTTTGGCAGTCTTCCCACAATGTGGGCTCTTTTTTTTTTTTTAATTCCCATCAAATTTTACTGCATTTGTATGATATGCAATTAATGAGCCATAGAATCATCGAAATTAGAAATGGAAAAGATGCATTAAGTCATCTAGTCCATCCCCTGACACTGCAGGATTGTTCCCTACAGTGTATTTTTATATTTTCTAATGCTCTGTACAGTCCAGATTTAAATGTCTCCAGAGATGGAGCTTCCACCAATTCATTTAGAGGACTGCTCCATGGTCCTGTAGCTTTCACCCTCTGGAAAATTTTTCTCATAAGGCCATGTACATCTTCCTTTTCTCACTTACACTTCTTCTGTTTCAGCTGTAATCCCTTCTACCTATCAACTCAAATAATTCCTCTCCTTCCCTGATATTTATAGTTTAAGCCGTCATGCTCTCTCCTTAAAGATTGCTTACATAAACTATCTGCATTTAGTTTTCACATCTTGCTTACATGCCCAACTGTTTGCCTCCAGCCCTTCTCCCTCCAGCCCTTTAATCATTTTGTGTTGCTCTCTCTGAACTCCCTCCACGTTGACTGCTTCCTTCTGATAAAAAGGCAGCAAAGGCAGGATTCCAGGTGTAATTTTTCCAGGTTTGTACAGGAAAATGGTGTTACCCACCTGCTCCGCACCATTCAATCACTGTGGCTCCTCAGCTGCCATATTGCCTTGAAAAAGCATGTGTGAGTTGCTGCTCACTGCTACCCATATTATAATGACGTATTATTGAATGGATTGCAAAAGAAAACCTCAGTAAGGTCTCTGACTGTTCAGAACGGTCGATAGTAGCAAATGATACATCTAGGTTGTCAAAAAAAGAAATGGAAGGAGGGTAAAACACGCCTGGAAAGTGAGAAGAAATGCCATTGATTTGTTCCAC
>VXBO01012986.1:205381-257881 GCA_013400135.1 Rhinoptilus africanus | reverse complement strand
GCTGCTGACACACAAACAGGCATATCACTCATCAGGTGATTGACAGCATCTTGCCTCTCTAAGAGTCAGCATTTCCCAACTCCCACTGAGTTTCTATTGGCTTACTTAACCTCTAATTTGGAAAAGAAAAATACAGGCTGCAACAGCACCTTGACATCTTAGCCCTACCTTGTGTAACTGTACCAGTAAAAGACAAAAACAACAACAACAAAAATCAACAAAAAAGCCTTTCTGCTGGCATTTCTTTGCCACAGAGAGTAGATGATTTCCTGTCTCAGCAAAATAATTCCTTTGCCATTATGAACTGCTTGTCCACTAGTGAGCTTTACCATTATAATGACCCGCACAAAGTCTTTGTAATGCTGATGCTGACATTTTAAGCATGATCCATCAAGGTCAATCATACCCATAAGGACTGTAAATTGTTTTTTCCCCTATTGGAGTCAGCAAGTCATGCTGGCTTTCTCCATGGAGAGAGCTGGTTGGTAACACCAGTCACAAATTTGGGCTGAAGAGACAAAAGGAATTACCCCCTAGGAATAGTTCTAGTGACAGAATAGGCTTTGCCGCAAAAATCTTTCCTTGTGTCTCAATTGCCAGAGTTGCAAATGCATGAAGTGGATGGAAACACTCATTCACAGGGGCTCGCTATGGATTATTCCAGTGCTTTTACAGTCTACACGGTAGTCTTTGTATCTTCCTCCATTTTATTATTTCAAGGAAAAAGTTATTAGTCATCGATTGCTATTTCATGCCAGGAAAAGCCTCCATCTTCCTTCCTTAACTGCTGTTGACTTTACAGATTTCTCTGATTACTGTAGTTACACATTGCCTACACATCGCTTGTACCTTAGCAGCAGGGATGTAAATGCATGTAAATGCATGCTGATTTTCCTGCACAAACTCGCTGCGGTGGAAAGATTCTGAGCCCTGGTGACACCAGTTCAGCAACAGGAGGCTGTGGTCATGAAACCCAGCACTGTCACCTGATTCACACAGCAATTTGGCATCTTCT
The DNA here is from genome assembly GCA_013400135.1 of Rhinoptilus africanus. NCBI lineage: Eukaryota > Metazoa > Chordata > Aves > Charadriiformes > Glareolidae > Rhinoptilus > Rhinoptilus africanus. Next base: position 256,866 of record VXBO01012986.1, on the reverse strand, counting down.
GTTCAAATACAGCCTTTTCCTATCTCTTCCTATGCCAATAATGAATTAATGCTGCTCACCCTCATTCCTGGGCAGCAGGACAAATGACGCTCTGGCCATGCCTGTCACTCTGCAAACCCCTCACTTGCACAGAGCTCAGCTGTGGGGAGCACAGGGTTGATCCACATTGTTTCATCAGGAGGAGGTACCAAAACTTCCCCACACCACATGCCAGGGAGGACTAACAGGGGCACTTTGCAGCTTTGAGGCTCAAAGACCAGCTGCCAGCCACAGCTGCCTCCACCTCATACACATCTGGAGAGGGCAGGGCCGTGCACTGGGTTTCCAGCCGGCCACGATGCCACATCTTCTTCCAAATAATTTTTTTTCCTGGAGCTCCTTTACCTACTAGCCTTCAAGGCTTTATATCCTCCTGCACTAGTCCAAGCTCACAGGACCTGCAGGGTTTTCCACCCAGCAGCCTGCCAAGCCAGTGTTTTTGGGGGGAGATTGGGTACCTGTTGCTACAGCAATGGGTGAGTTGTCAGACCTCCCCTTTCACCTCCCTGACACTGTCAGCGGCGTGTTCAGGTGACTCACAGACTTACCATCATCAGCAGGCTCTCTGTGAAAAAGTCGTAATAGTGAAGTATTACAACACCGTAAAAAATACTGGGAGAATTCACTGTTTCTCAGCCATGGGATATAAACAGATGCATAACTGCATGTTACACCAGGGTATTGTCTCTTCTTTGTTATCTGTATTGCTGTAGTGCTTACAAGCTCCAGACCTGGACCAGGTCCTGCAGTGTTAGGTGCTGAATTGGCACGGATCAAAGTGACTGTGCTTTTACACTCCATGTATTGTTAAATTACAGGTTATTCCTGGTAACTCAGTTTTCACCTCTCCTTTCCTCAGAGGGCAGAACAGCCACCCAGCCCAGGTGCAGGGGTTATCTTACAGCTACGGTGAACAAGATCTTTGAGTCTCCAGCAGTCCAACAAACTCTGGAAAAGATGGAGAAATGAGATCTTTCTCAGCCTCTGTCCAACCCCAAGAATTGGCCTTTTGAGAGTTTAGGTACCTCCCCACCTTGGAATCTGAAATGCCAAGATATTTATCGAGTTTTCCTCTATACCTGTATGTGAAGATGTCATTCTTTATCCAGTTTCACTGAAAAATACCCCAACATCTGTGCAGCAAACAAGGGAAATTAATTACTTTGGAGACATGGGGGAAAACAAAAAGAAATCCTATAAATATCAACATTCATTCCAAAAATGTGATATTGAAAACAATTGCCAACTGTAATAGGTAAGTAATGCCAGGAGAAAAAAGTTAGGAGACAAAACACACACTAGAGAAAAAGACAATAATCAATATATTAATATAAAACAATAATACAGCTGGTACAATAAAGTGATACCGTGGGGAGACATGCAGTGCATCATTAGTATTCTGCTCTAATGAAACCCACAACATGCAGTGTACATTAACTAGTGTAAAGTCTTTTCAGCACAGTGAATATTCCGCCACTTTGCTGGCCCATTTATTTTAACTGAAAGAGAGATGATCCTGTTGCCAAGCCATCAGATGGTAAAAGGGATATATTTGATGGATAATAAAAAAGGGTCTGCCACAGCTTTGCAAAATATCTTTCTAATTTAAATGCATGTGGTATACAGCACTCACGCCATACCTGTGGAGAAAAACAAAGGTGGGTGTGGGTAAGAGAGCATACGAGGGGGGAAAGAGGGAGGGGGGAAATATCATTTTAAATAAACAAAAAAAAGTCACAGACATCACTCACATTTTTTTTTTTCCAACCTGTTCTTGTGATACAGATTGACAGCCCTTTTAATATGAAATAAATCAGCCAGGATAAGGAATGTCTCGGAGAACATACAGATTGAGCGCTGATTGACAGAGCTTCTCTGAAACCCATTCTGTTTGTGCTCGGTTTTTTAGCAGCTAACTTGAAAGGATGTCAGGTGCTTTGAAATGTTTCAAGTGTTTTGAACCCAGCAAACAATCGTAAAATGCGCTTATTGGTGCTCATGCTGAAGCAGGAGCGCGTCGGGGCTTGTGTGAGGACAATGCTGAGGAAGGCAAGCCAGGAGAAATGAAAGCGAAGCTTTCCTCTTCCATTCAGCCACCAGCCAGCCATCGGGATTTTTGGACTGTTGTCAACATCCACACCATGTTAGTGTGATATTTTAAAGGGAAGATGCCGCTTATTGGAAACTTGTAACACGGCTGAGGAGAGTGCAGCACTGCATTCCCCCTATAGACTCATAGTCAATTTTAACCAAGGATTGGCCAGTCGCGTTGCTGATAACGAGACATGACATTTTTAAAGTTATGTGTCCAGTTTGTACCACTGCTGCTCTCCTGTTAGACTCAGACCAGCATTATGCCGACCTTGATAAAGCTGCAGATATTATGGTTAGCTGTCTCTTCATATTTCCTGAAATGTCCTGTGTCTGTTGTTATCTCGCAAAGCAAATACCAGCACATGTCATAGTCACACTGAGAGAGAAAAGATGAAAACCAAGCCCAGTGGCATTTGCAGCCTATTTTAGCAGCACTCCCTTGAGAATGACACTTTGGGCTTTTATGAGTAATTTTTGTATGAGTGGTTTGGCTTTTTTAAGAAATGCCTTGACATTTTCACTTTTATGCAGGGTGCAAAAGTCATTCAGAAAGGATATCTTGGGGTTCTCCCTCCTGGAAAATCAGCCCAGTGAGAGAGAGCACTCAGTAACTTGGTGAAAGTTGCTGTGTTCAGCTCAAGCGCTTCACCCCAAGTGAGTCAAAGCTCTTCCACGGGAGCTGAGAATGAAATAAAGCCAAAGACAGTAGATCCACTTGCACGGTCCACTTCTCAGGTGTCCCGGAGCGACGTGGATGGATGAGCAATCCTTATGCCAGGCTCTCACCTCTCAGCTCAGCTCCTTCTGCCACAGCCTCAATTTCTGGTAGGGTCACTACCTCACGCTGGGGAGTCCTCTCTCAGCACCCACATCTCTCTGCATCCAGACCCTCCAAACAGCAGATCCCCAGAAGGCAGTTTTTCTCAGTGGAGTTCCCAGTTTGCTCTGTGATAGTTATCTTTACAACCTTTGCAGAAGGAGACAGAAAATTAGCTACGTACTGGCATAAAATCTGTGTCCCCAGGAGTGAGAAGAATGGTCCTGTCATTCAGTGTGGGAGCAGAGGAAGACAACCTTTTTAACTCATAACTCTCACTTTTCTTGAAGTCTTTGCTTTCTAGTTCCAAGTTGCCAATGTCCCTCTGCTTTGATCTCCTCCCTCACTGCCCTCCTTGCTTCCAACTTTGGCAAGGACACCAGCATCTCCATCACTAGCCCTTACCCTTACTGCCAACATCCCTAACCTGTACCATGCAATTCTTGTGTGATCACATCTCCTGTTGTATCAAGACATGCCCAGAAATGCAGTTCTGCCACAGCCCTTTTAGCATGCCTCAGGGCAGCTGAGTGTCCTGGGCTAGACAGAGATGTGCATGGACAGGCTGGTACTAGGATGAGTGGCATGTCTCAAGGATGGGTCAACCAGTTGTGAATGTGCTGAACGGATGGTCTGTACACGCACAATAATGGCAGGGTGTCTGAGACACACAGGATACAATGGACACTGCGGTTTGTCCCCAGGGCATTGGATGGATTGCACAATTTCGGCTTGAGCAGAAATTGAGCAGGGTTTTGACTTCAAGCAGGAACACTCTCCTGCCCCGTAGAGATGTGGTTAGTCACCTAATAAGCATGACTTTGTCAAGACTGCCTCTGTGAAAATGAGATGGGACTATGTGCCACTGGGCACTACTTGGGCACAGAGAGAGCTAGTGAGTCCCAGTGCCCTTCTCCCCTCCTCTATTTGTTCAGACCTACGTGTCCTTCCCCCCAAAACTTGTGCCTGGATTTGAATAAAAACGTATTTCTGTGGGAAGAATATTTTTATCTATCTCTGTAAAACCAACAACATAGGGCTCACTGATCAGCCTTTCCATGGAGCTCGCTCTCCAGGGCCATCCAGGCCACTTCCCAGTGTTCACAGATCTGGGGCTGTTAAATCTTACAACAGAGGACTCTTGGGATTCAATGGCAATATTATTGCTGTCCTTTATTTCTATAAGCTTAGGCTGAAGCCTTCACACCACTGTGAGTAAAGGGCAGGAGCCAGACTGTAACTCTGGGAGCCACGTATTGATCTCTGTTTTAACAGGTGTTTCAAAGAAGATATAGTGTGCCCCTGCTCTTCTCCTGGCACAAATCACTCAGCCTTCCCCTTCTCCTCCACAGCAGAGTGCTGGTTGTGCAGGAGGGAAGGCAATACAGAGCCCCCATCCCCTTTCCAGTCCTCTGTGTGGGAAGGGGGAAAGCTGGTGACCTTTACTGTGCTGCTCAAGGGCTCTCGGCTGCAAAAATGCACAGCAGAGACGCAGCTCTATGTCAGGAGACCTAAAGTGTGGGAGCGCTTTAGAAATCCCTGCCCATCTCTGTGCTGCAGGTATCTGTCTGTTTGCACCCTGTGTCTGTGGGCACCCAGCTGATGTGCCACCACCAAAGGCATGTCAGCACCAAAGGCACCTTCTGCTAGCTCCTCCCTCTTTCCCTTTCTTGCATTAGGCAGCTTTTGTCAAGATTCATATTTCCTTTCAACCTTTTAGCTGTTCATGTTAATCTCCTCTGAGGGCATGTGAAGCTCATGCGGAAGTCAAACCCACATAGAAAAACAAAACTGAGTTTCACTCCCTGTACAGTCCGTAATAAGATCAACATTTTACTTGTATAAACACGCATGTCGCCCCTTTTAGATGAAACCTTCTCAGCTTCCACCTACCACTTGTTTTTTCCTCCCAGCCTCAGCAGTGACCCCTTTTGCTCACAGTTGCCAGAGCAAGACACGAACACCACCCCTCCCAGAGTCAGTTGTTTTCATGTGGGACCCAAATGACACAAGGTCATCTGAACATCCTCCCAGCCCTCCTCGCCCTCCAAAGGGTGACAGCGCTGCCTGGCCTGGCATACTGGAGACACCAACCCTCGCAGGTCTCAGCGGGGAGGCAGCACTGGGAATCAAAGCTCGGTTCTCGGAGAGCTGGCAGGTTTAAAAGGTAGTCCCCTGGAGTGCTGAGCCAGAGTGCTGATGAGCATCAAATCTATCTTAAAGTTGGAAATATGATCCAGTTGGGAATGACTGTGATTTAATGTCATCCAAGTACTACGGGGCACACTTCTTAAAGAAACTGCTGTAAATTATTTGTGGCTAATTCCGTGTGGATGGAGGGCATAATATGTTCACAAGTACAAGAACCCTGCTTGTATCTAATAATTGTTATATCTTCTCTGAAATTTACTGCCGATGTCTCAATTTTAACAATTTAAATAACAAGCTTAACCAAGCGGAACTAGGCGAAGGCAGGCTGGCTCCCTTGATGAAAGCAGGACAACTCTTGTGTCTGAGTACATTTATACTTTGACATGAGCAGTGACACACAAAGATGAAATCTGGTTAAAGCTGCAGCTTTCTCAGCGCTGTGACAGCTTCTTAGTCTAAGCAAAACTGTTTCCGAAGTGGGCATAGCTGCTAACTTTACTTAGAAGAATGATTAGAAAAAAGCAACTGAGAGAGGCGGGATTAGGGAAGATGCAGCACTGGACACAGAGCAGCCGCAGGATCCCCAAGCCAGCGGGACGGCTGTGTGCTTTGGTGGCACTGACAGGCTTGCAGGGCCCTGGCTGAGCTCCATGCATGACCGCAGGGCTCAGGAATGACTTAAGCCCCAGTGCAAATCAGGGGGGTTTGACAAAAACACGTGTTGCAGATGCTGGAGGGCAATGTTGTGCGTGTTTTAATGCCATGAAACATAACTGGTGATTATGGGGACTGGCCTGAGGAAGCTGATAGAGTCATTTAATGGGGAGCTTATGTGCCATTGCAGCAAGGGAAACCTTGGGGAACAAGTTCTTCATTGTCCCTGAAAAGGAATAACCATAAAAAAAAAAACTAAAAAAACCCCTCGTAACCTATCATCAGCTTCTACTTGCAGAATTTTCAATTAATTCTGATAAGAAGAGGAAAAGGAGAGACTCTCATTCTCCCTCTGCACACTCTTAATTCAAAAATCATACAGGAATCAATAAAAGGTTCCTCTACCCAATGATTGCAAATCCCACAGACTTCTGTCTGAGCAGATAGGTAAACGACACAAGTAAACATATCTAGAGCTCACTGTTAGTTATTGATCACATACTAAAAATCTTCCATGAGCTATAGCAGTGTTTCTTTAAATTAACTATCCCCTACCTACTTCTGGTTTCTTGGCCAGGAGACGGTTTGTCCTTGTCTGCATATTCAGTGAAATTATGTTAATACTGGGTCACCTACATTTATTGTTAGCAATGGGTGATTTTTATAGCAAAAATGAGGGAAAAGTAAAGGAGAGTCTAAACTGAAGGAGAATCAGGTTTTTCCTCCTGTAAATGGTTGCTGTTAAAACCATCCTGAAATACCTCTGGCAGCTGGTCCTACCAGTAAAACTGGCAAGAGTCCTGTTGTCCCTGTAACTTATGTGGAGTTCTACCAGCTCCCAGAATAAAATAAGTGTTGGAGCAAAATGATTTTGTTGCCAGTAGAATTATGTCTATACCAGGAGTTTTACTGGCACAGGTTTGTGAGTTGCTTGGATTATTTTTTTCCATGCCTCTTACTAAAAGTTGCTAAACTCTATAGTATAGTCCAAACCAAAAACATCAATGATGAGAAGGAATACACAGGAGAATAAGGAAACGCTTAGTGAATGGGAAATGAAATGGATCTTTGATGGGAACCAAAGATATAAAATTAACTAGAATGGCATCTATTGTATTATTTATATGATTGATTGGCATAATTATTCATTATTTATTCTGGGCTTGAAGAGTCACAGGCATCAGTCAGTATCCAACCCTTCAAGATGCCAATCCTATCATGAGAAGGTAGGCTTTCCTTCAGGTCAGCTGGTTTCAATATATTAGCACAAGTGAAAGACAGTCCATCAAGTACATCAGCTGTCTGGGGAACAAACCTAGCCTCCTCCACATCCCTGACGGCATGTTTACTAAACCTCAGGTATCCATGAAGTTATAACAGGCCGTACAATTACATGTGGCTGATTATAATCTTTGTTTGTGTTCCTCCTGTTCTTCAAAAAGGTACATTTATTCTCCAGGAACCTTCCCTTCATATAGTGTTTTGGAAAGGAAACAACATGGAGCAATTTCAGCCCTCCATGCAAGGTCCACCAACAGCTCATAACCCTTGCAGACAGGAAATTAGAGTCACCACCTAGCTGGGAAACAGCATTAGAAACCCAGAGACAGGATGAAGACCTCTCTGGCTACGTGGTGTCTTCAAGCCTTCTTTATTTTGTGTACAGCCTCTGGGTTCCCTCAGTGCAACACTGTTTTTTGAGCAGAGCAGGACGCAACGTGGTTGTCGTGGTCTCTAATGCAGGGCATGAAATAAGTCCCTTTCTCAGTCCCCCTGTTATTTGGTCTCTCTCTTCAGCCAGAAGTTTTCCTCGCCTAGCTCTAGCGCTCTAAGCACCTGCTTTGAGCTACTCATAACTTTGATGTTAGAAGGAGGAAAACAATTTTCCTTGTACTTAGTGTCATAATTTATACAAGTCTTTGGCCCCTTACCCAAGCCAGTCTGGCTTCTGAGCAGCAACTGTAGACAATGCCTATTTGTAGGCACTTAAGGCAGCTCAGAGGTGGGGGATGGCACAGCATGGCATGGCTGGAGGCACCATGGGACTCCGGGAGGCACCAGGACTGGTCCTTTCTGCAGGAAAAAAATGTTGTATTGCTAAGTCATAACATTGCATCCCACCTCGTGTCTCTCCCATCTCTCTTTGAAAAAGGTGCAGCTACCATCCTTCTGATGTATATTTTCTAAGTTTGACTGACAGGTTCAAAACAGTTTGGGCAGGTCCCAAAGCCTATACAGATAGTGTGGAAATATTGTAAAAATCTTGTACCTCTGAACTTAATATTACTTTGATTCTGTAGGTATGAGCATCTTCATATGCATACCGTGAGACACAACATCAGTTGCTCTGCAGGTTAACTTTAACAGAATTCTGTAAAAGTTTCAGGAGACCAACGTCTTTGGGGGGTTTTCTGTGGTTGTTTTTTTTCTTTCTTTCTTTCTTTCTTTTTTTTTTTTTTTTAAAGAGAGATTCACTGGAGTATAACATCAAAAATATTTGTTGTGGTAAATTTAAATGATAGTCACTGGGTAAGCAGACAACATTGGTTAACGCATATAGTACATATTTATTTGTTTCTGACAATAACATTTTTATTTGGGGTAATTCTCTTTTAAGATCCTTCATTTTTATTCTCCTTTTCATCTGAGTTTATGAGATTGCATCAGTCACAGTAAATTTCAATCTGCTAGGAGACAGCCCTCAATTCAGACAGCTGTAACAAACAATCAATAAGATTATTTTGCCTTTAATGATTCACCTGCATGAAAATCAAAACTTGCTCTCTTCATTAGACCTTGCTATAACCATGCTCTTCTTTCCTTTCTGGATATTTTCACGCACTCGCTTACCCAAGACTGGAAGGGGAGCCATAGCAGGCAGCTGGCAAAGCATGGAGGCAGTTGAGAGCCTCTTGGAGCAAGGAGGGAGCGTGAGGGCAGAGCCCTTCCCAGCCCCCAGCACTTCCCGGGGCATCCCCACACACCATGTGGACCAGCTGATGGGGAGGGCTAACTTGCGAGGCAAGGGCGGCTGGTGGAAAGGGACGTCATGGCTCATCCTTCCCCCTGTGGATAACTCTCCAGGCCATCCCGTAGGAAGCATGGAAAATGCATCTGCTTGGCAGCACAGCATGCCCGTTAAGGCCTTCTTCATCCTTTAAATTCCCCTAAAGTGTGTTATTGTTCACGGTGCTTACAGACATGGGGAAGGAGAAACAGGACTTTTTACTTATGCTGGCTTTTCATTTTGTTTTCAAATTACCGTACAAATCTCCTGACTTTTCATCTCATTTAATTGCACCAGGCTGAGGCCCTCGAATTCCTCATGAGTGTGAGCAGAAAGTCTGGCCTCATACGGAGCTACTTAGAAAGCTTTACTGACCAACTACTGGGGAAATTATAGCTGTAGTTCCGTATTAATATTTTGTGTTATTTAATTTATTTATTAAATAAGGGCAACAATAATTTAGGCCAAACTATTCTGGAAGGTTACGAAAGGCAAGAGGCCAAATTTCCCTCTCCATCAGGAAGTCCTTAGTTCAGAATAATGTGCCAATAACTGCAATAATGGAATAACTCAAAGCAGAACCTGGCACAAGGTGTAGCTGAAAACCTTGTCCCAAAAGTCTACAGCAAAACACTTGCTGTCTTTGCAGGGACAGGGTATCAGACAAAAAGCCATTTCTGTTGCATGCGAAGGAATAGTTGACCTTGAATCAGAGATGAATCCAAGCCAGAAATAAGAAGCAAAAGGTTTTCCTCAGAAGTTGACTGGAAGTCGGGTTAGCAGAGATGATAATTCAGACTATAAACATTTCCCAGACATCAAACAAAATGCAAAAAAGCAACACATGCGAAACCAAGATAGAACAAACCCAGAAGATAACTATCTTCTAAATCAAACATTCCTGCTGCAGTCATTGCTCCAGTGAGACTGGGGTCTAAATGACCACAGCAGAGGTGGGTGTAAGTAACCCTGGTCCGAGCTTGCTTTTGAAAAGTGGCAGTAGGGTTCAGAGCCACAAAACAGAAAAAAAAAAAGAAAGAAGAAAAAAAAAGTAACTGCTAACAATTTCTAATTTAGCCAGCCCTCCTTTTTTCCCCTCACTGGTTTGGCACTGATGACTGGTATGTCATCTTTGTCAGTCCACAAAAATAATTCTTTATAAACACACTGAATAATAATCACCAGTGTTGTAACTTTACTGACTACTGTGTGTGGCTGTTTGCATGAGGGAGAATTTGACCTACTTAGCCCCACTCTAAATAATTGGAAACAAATTGAATTTATAGTTCCTTTATAGTGTAAATACACACATAAAATTTTGAGATGTTTAGGAAAACTTAATAGCAGAGCTTTGTGTAGCAACTTGCCTAGACAGCACAGAGAGAGACCACTTCTCATGTTCCTGCAGAGTTTACACAGAACACAAAGATTCCTTTGTCTTTTCTCGCCTTTGTCTCTGCATCTGATGCCAAAGTTTGTTGGTACAATCTAAAAAAGAAAAGGCTGCTTTTCCAGTCTGTCAGAATTGCTGTATGAACACATTTTGCACTGCAACCTTAAAAGTAGTTGAGCTTCTCGCTTTTGTTCTTTCATTATGTGAGACTCACAGTTATTCAGTATTTTATTCTCATTAGAACACTGCTTGTCACATGTTTTCACCAGAAACATTCATCACCAAGGTCAAAGGGTGAATATCGTGATCTATTATGCTTAGAGGAATCTAATGAAAAGCCACATAATTATCCAATTTTAAGAGAAGCATGTAAAAAAAGAAGGGGGGGCACTTGCTATAATTTAAATTGTTTTGTTTCCCCGAAGCAAAATTCAGCACCTGATTGACAGGACATAATGATAATTCTTATTGATATGGTGATGTTAATTGTGTAGAGATATTTAATAAGTCCCATATTCCTGAGGTAAATGCATGCTCTTAACCTGCACCTGAACCTGATTTTTGATGCAGTCTGAGGATGAGGCAAAGATACAGATAACTGAGCACAAGTGGATTTTCAGTCTTGTGTGGCAGAATGGAAATTGGAATCTTCAGAATCTATTAGGAGAACAATTCTGCAGTTGCTCACACTTTTATAAATTATGCTGTGTATGATGCTAAGACACAAAGTCGGGAGTTTCAATACGGGAAAATTACCATGACTTTACTGCATCTACAGGAGCAGGCGCTTTTTTTCCCTTTTTTCCCAAAAGGGTGTAGAAAGCCGTTTACATTTTAATAGAGACATACTTAAATAAAATGAAAAACATTCTGTCACTTAACCCACTGACTGGCTTGTCCTCTAAAATGTGGAACAAATAGCAGAAACAACAGACACAACAAAAATATGTGAGGCAGAAAGCTGCAAACAGCATAGTCATTTAAATGTATTTTACATTCAGATTTCCAGCTTGGTGATAGTCACCAGCTGTAACAAGAAAAGAGTGGAAACAGTGAAGGGGTATCAAAGGGGCTGAGAACAGGAGTGGCTTTCAGAAAGAAACAGGTTATATTTCTGGATTTCCCCGGAGGACATGTGCCTTGACATTGACTAAGTTCTTTAACCTCTCTGTGTACCTTAATTCTTCCGTCTTTGCAATGGAGATAATGATTCTCTTTTTTTCTTTTTTCTTTTTTTTTTTTTTTTTTTTTTAACATGTGGAATTGGAAACCCACAATTTGAATGATGTCTTGGGATTGATCCATTTGGGGCTTGATAGCCCCAAGATGCTGAGCACTTCAAACGCACATCCATATTTCAACACCTGCCCAAAGCTCACTGGGACCATCCATGCATTAAGAACTAAGCACATGCTTACATGCTCTGCTGGAAGGTGCCCTAAACGTGCTGCAGGGGGGAGGCTTCAGTTCACCCTGAGGAGTATGTCAGAGGGTTCCCTGTGTCAAGTAAACTGAAATTACAGAAATTGCTCTCCTTTGCTGCTCAGTCTCTTCTTTCAGGAGCCATATCATGACACCTCAGGCATTCAGAGGGGTGAGAGTGCCTCTCTCTTTACACTGCCCACCCATGAGAATCCGTAGATGGTTCAACAACATACTGATGTGCCAAGCAAGGCCACAACCTCCCTTTTTCTGGGATCCGAGAAACTTGGCCTTGCCTTTGATCACCATATTGGAGCGCCTACAGAGCTGGTTGTGTTGTCTGAGCACAGGACCAGGTCCTAAGGACCTGGCTTTGATACCTGCCCTGACACCTGGTAGCACATTGCGCTGCAGCAGATGCCAGTCCAGCTCACTGAGCAAGGCTGTGCTGTGTGCTCATCAAGGGCCGAGAGGGGGCCGTAGATGACACAGTTATCCAAAAGAGCTGCAGGGCGTGAGACCTCCCAGCTCAGCTCTCTGCTGGCTGCCCCTACTATAAACTAGTGTGTGTACTGCCCTACGCATGTTTATTTCTCTCTGGAGGAGGAGGAGGTGGGTCGGGAAGCCTGGAGCTCACTCCCGGCCACCCACAGAACAAAGGCGTGGTTGTCCTCCTTGAAATCCAGGATAGAAGCAAAATTACTTCCTCCAGAGAAAGGTGGAAACAGGGGAGGGCCTGTGGCTTAGAGGGGAGCTACAGGGCTATAATGGCTCTCTGAGGTGCTCTGGGTTTGGAGCAGTGTGTGTCCTACCCTGTGCTGGGGCACTGCCTGAGTGCAAACCCAAACCCATGAGGAGGGCGAGTCTCGGGCTCAGGCTCAGCCACAGCCTTTGTGCACTTTCTGCAGTCTGGAAATCGATATGGTTGACACCTTTAACTCACAAAGACTTACAATTTAGGACCCAGACTGTTCCACTACGACAGCAGAAGTAACTTAAGCAGCAAGTGAGATTAATGAAACAACCAGAGACAAACCCAAAATGAGGCAAGCAACTTCAAAAGTTATATGTATATGCAGCCTGAACACAGGGAGTAGGATAGGAGATAAAGACAGAGAGTTTAACACTGAGTCAAACACCCATAAAATAAACCCCAAATCACATTTCTAAACATTAATAACACTTTAAATAAGCTGCTATAAAAATGCCAAAAATAATATACTAACTTTGAAAATAGCATTTACAGCACTTACACATAAAACTGAAATGCACTTGTGGTCCACTGTGTAGTTTGCTCATTAGATGAGCATCCAAGGATCAATAACTCCATAGGACAACTGCTAAGAATGGCTGAGATGAGATAATTTCGGCTTCTATTTTATGAACGTGAGCAACTGCTTTTTAAAGTAATTTGGAGATATCTCACCTAACAGCCTCCCAGCTTTGGTCTGGTTTTCGTCTTCTGTTACAACATGCAGGCAAGAAATTATTATGTTTTAAATGTGCGTCTTGCAGTCAAATATTTCGTTGTTAAGTGACTCTATCACCAGAAGATGCTGGTGGTCTAGCTTAAAAGGCAGTCTCTGGATAACAGGACAGGGAGTGGATGTTTTGAAGTGAAAAAGCATACTTAAGTGCCACAAAGGTCAGTGGACATAGGTAGGGTAACTGCATCAGCCTCAACCACTTCACTGAAAACCACAGAATCATAGAATCATTTCAGTTGGAAAAGACCCTTAAGATCATCGAGTCTGACTGTTAAAATTAAAGCAGAGTACAAAGTATATTGCTCTCATAAGGAGCTAGTCTTTATCACGATCTCCTTCCAGAAAAAAAGAAAAAAAGAGTAATTTTGGCCAAAGAATTATCAAGCCATGGACCATGGACTGCACTATGAACAAGGTTCATATCTGCTCCGACTGGGAAAAAGAAATGCTGAAAGTCTCTATTTCATCTTCATTTTTTTGCACTGATTGTTTAGCAGGCTCATGCTTCTTTGCGTCAGAAGTGGCATATCCATCTAAACATCCCTTCAGATCAAATCTGTAAAACATTGAGCATCTTCCTACCTGCTGAGCATATCCAGGAAGAAGTAACAAAAATAATGAAGGGACAAGGGGGATTGATCTGCAAGGAAAAATAATCAAATAAATTGGGCTTGATCTTGAACTGATGAACTGGAAGTAACGTATTGAAGACAGGAGGATTTTACTATTTTAGATCCATTCTAAGTGAATAAAGGCACTTTATTATCTGACTTGAAGGTAAATGGGAGGAAGTTACTATAATGAGAGATGGCCTATTATGTCAGAGAGGGAAACAGACCAGCTAGAGACTAGAATATGACAGTTTTGCAGGGTGGTAAATCTATAAACAATATTCTCAAGGATATCGCAGAGCAGTCTCCTTGAAATCCATCTACTCGGGCAATGTCTAGATTTAGCTGCTAGGGCTAAGGATGCACCCATCCTTTTGTGGCCCACCTACCAAAGTTTTCTTTCCATGAAAACCAGTGTGGAAGCAGAAGAGAAGCCAATATGCAGCCTATTCTCACTTATGTGTGAAACACATATCCAGGCTCAGGAACTTTGGTATGCTCCTGGATCTGGTAATGTAGGCATAGTGTTGATTAACACCTGAAATGAGAATCTGGATACTGAAGAAGCAAGAGGATCCTGGAACAGGTTGTAGGGATTTGCCCAGCAACAAAGCCTGATAACTTTAGGAAGGAAAAATATCCATTGTGGGAAGAGAGTTGTCAAGGAAATCTGTATGGAGGGGCCATAGGTTCTTTGGCGCATCAAGCAATATAATTGTTCTCTGCATGGTTTTTTGTACTTGAACAGAAGCCAAATCTAAACAAATCTACACTTCATGACAGCGCTTTTCTCTGGTTGGGGATCTACTGGATCTCCTGGAAGAACTGGAGTGGCTGACTTAGTCTGGCCCCACAGATATGGCCAGATCTGCATCATGATTTGCTCACTACCAAACAAGAAATGCAAAATTCAGAGTCCAAATTCTCATACTTGTTATTTTGTGTAATTAGCATGAATTGGCCCCTAAGTTCATGGATAAGGTCAGGGGACAATTCCCTCTGTGCAGGGACAGCGTCACACATGTAGTGGAGATGGTACAACAGCTTCCTGCTCAGGCTTTGCTTGTAGTTCCATGGCTAATCAGAAGGCAGGCATCAAGACAGGTTCAGGAGAAAGAGGTGGACAGAAATAAGGCATAACACAACAGCACTGCACTACTGTCCTTTTGCCTTGGTAGAGGCCCGGCTGTTATAAATTAACTCTGAGCTGGAGCACTCTACCCTGCTGGGCTGAATTTAACAGGCTAAGGAATTAGGGTCTGCACCCTACAAAACTTGCTCATCCCTAACAGCAACTCATTTTTGGCTGTGGAAGGGTGTCACCTTCAAGGCTGGAGAGGAAGCTTGCCTTAGATCCAACATGACATAACTAGGTAAAACAGTACAAACGATGGCTGGCCCAGCAGTTATGTGAGGTGTTCAGGTCCCTGCTCTGTCACAAGCTTCTTGTGCAGCCTGGAGCAAGCCAGCTACCCCTGCTGTCCTCAGTGCTCCTTCCATAAAACAGGGACAGCAATCCTTTCCCTTTTTAATGGATTAAAATGATCATACAGCTGCAGAGATCTTCTACTGGACAGTCAACTTGACAGAAGGATTTCTTGAGGTACAAAGTTGTCCCAGAGGAGCTGTGGTGGAAATCCCATCATTTGAACTGTTTCCAGGCAGAATGATCATGGGCCTGCGGAAATCCTGTGTCAACAGAATGTTACAAGCAGGTTGAAAATTAAACTTCCGCACCTCGCAGACCATCCTTCAGTGCCAAGAGAACTGATCAGATAACTCTGATTTATGAGAAGCAAATCCTGAGAGGTGCTGGACATGCCTAACAGAACGATGGGCAACACCCACCCAGAAATGCTCCTGAGCTAAGAAAACTATACAACCCAAAAGTCAAGTACAAGGGTACAAGGAAAGGCAGATAACTCCAGAGCTGAGTTCCAAAACTGAATTCGAACTGAATTTGTACTGAACTCCAAACCCCAGCCAATGTCCTCTAAATCATATTTCACTTTAGGAATCCCTTTGCTCCCAGGATTAGTTTAGTCACCTCACATGTCACAGCCCAAATCTGTTGGCAACAACTACCAAAATAATTGTTTTGACCAGGTGTCATAGACTATAAGCTTTTATCACAGTAGCCTGTGTACTTGTGGCATAATAGGAGATTAGGACTCACTTGAGAAAGAAATAGCTTGTCACTCCATCGATCAGAAGGTCGCACAAGAGACCAGTGTTGCCATCATCTTGGAACAGGGGCGAGTTTGAGGAGGGACAAGGAAATTACTACAGCTATTGAAGAGACATAGATCCCTTCCCTACTCACACCTGGCCAGCTACTTTGACCATCGAGTTAAGGCAGAAAACAGCATGACAGATTGAGGATATGTCTACGTCAAACTGTGAACTCCATTTTGTTCTATGAAACGTGTTTTGTGTCAATGCCTCTATATAGTGCTGTGACCTTCATTGAAGAATGTCACCCCATGTTGGACTGCAAACTCATTTGTAGATTACAACATACATTTTACTGCAGAAGCAAACACGCCGTCAGCCATGAAAGACTCTTTCCTCTGGGAACAAATGTATTTTACTGGATTTTGTCTTTGAATACCTCTCCCAGCCACAGCTAAGGAGGAGGTTAATGGTAACACCGAGAAGCAGCATATGAAAAAAATAAAGCAGAGCTTAAACACGGTCAAGATGGAAGAGAACTCACCAAATTATGTGTTGCCTCAAGATCAGATTGTAGAAGAACTGTGCTCAGGATTTGTGCTCTTTCCAGAGTGATTGTTAACAGTGAAGTGTTTGGGATAATGACCACATCCTTCCCTCCTGATCTTCTGTTCCTGGGATGCTGCTAGAGCTTCCCTGCATGTAAAGTCTAGGGAAAGGCGTCTAGCAGCTGAGGAACTGGGAAAGCAGAGAGATTAATTTAGAGGTGCAAAGACCATACTGATGAGTGTGCCTGCACTCAGAGGATCATAGCCACAGGACTGTCTAATTCAGGGGGACTGCTCATAGATTGCTGTGTTGGCCATAACAAGTCATGGCTACCAGGAGACCTTTCCATGAAATGCTCTAGGACAATCCATAAGTGCCGCTCCTCAGGAATTTCCTTCTGCCAATTGTTCTGCCTAAGAACCAGTGAGGTTTGATAGAAAAATCTATGAGGCACAACTCAGAAACTGTTGAATTACATAAAAATAAAGTTAAACAGTCCCTTCTGCTGTAGGATTCATCTCCCTGGTGTCCCTGATAGGGCTCCCAGCCATTACCTGTGAGTTTGAGTTGAGATTAGAGAGTCAGAATTTCCTGTTTTAAAGTCCATTTTCATCCTTTCTTTCTCCTGCTGTGGAGGAAGACAGAAAACTGACCCCAAGCCAGAAGCAGTACAGAGGCGGCTTACCCAGCAGAGACAGCAGGAACTGAGGATCCTTCTGTTCTTGTATCATGCCTGATTTTGGTTTGATGGATTTGCAGAAAAATTCCTGGGAAGAAATAGCATAGTCGTAGCAATTTCCTCCCTTAATTTTAAAGGCCGGCTATACTGAATTAAAGATGGTAAAATCTAGACCTTTATTTAGTCTCTCTCACTGTACAGTCATGTCTGTGTAAGGCAGAGACTGAAGGGAGGCATTCAGCGCCCACGTCAGAAAGCTCTGTGTGACTCCTTGTCAGATGCCCCATGAGAGAGAAGTGTCTTTCATTACCAGTCCAGTCCAAGGAAATAGAGGAATAAGATAGAGAGAGAAATATAAACAGATAAACTCACCACAAGTCTGGGTGTATATTTTCTAGAAAAATTTCTCAGGTGTCCGTGCCCAAGCATGTGGAGTCTCCAGCAATGGGATGAAACAGGAACTTTTTTTGAAATCCACAATCTCATATTCAAACTAACACTGCTTAACTAGTAAATAAGACGTGAGCTAGGACAAATACTTACTGTCAGATGTAACACAGTGAAACAAATCACGTTATCCTCCTTCATCTGATTATTTGCCCATAGTACTGTTTACCCTTGTAGACCATGGAGTTAAAGACTCTGAGCTGGGATATGCTCTCGGTGATATTTTCTGGAACAGAAGAAACGTTTTTGGGTCTATCTAGGTAATTTGAGGGTTTTACTTCCCCCATTTGCACCCAAGGGCATGTTGCTGCTGAATTTATCCAGGGCAAGACACAGCGAAGCATGACGCATGGCTCCTGTCGTCAGGACACTTAGGGTTAGCTAAAAGGAGTGTTTCACTGGAGCAAACGAGTCATAACTGAGGAAAACTTCCCAGTGGAGCATAACAGCAGCCACTTATTTCAGCTATTTTTAGGTCAAAATGCTGTGGTACAACACATGTACTATGTTTCTCAGCGCAGAAGAAACATATGGCATCTATATGAATACTATGTGAAGAGCCTGTGGTTTACAATGTCGATGTATGGAGAGGCACTTTTATTCACGCAAATTGACACAGAATGTCATGTTTGACAGTGAACGTACACCTGTGACAATGCTGTCATGCTCCAGGGTTTGCAGAAACATGTATGCTCCTTCCAAATGGGTTATAGAAAAAAAAGGGAGCAGAATGAAGTTCTAAACCTAATCAGGCACCTGAAAATGTGGTGAGCCTAATTTATACTTTTTTTTAAAAAAAAACGTTAAATATACTTATACCTACTAGACATAGGATCTGTCACAAATAACAACTCTAGATAATACACATTGAAGCTTTTTTTAGACCACATTCTTACAATCTGCTGAACATATAGTATTCCTACACATGCTACTCTTATGTTTGCAGTACTAAGGTACACTGGGAGTAGCATAATACCAGACTCTAAATGTACAGGACAGAAAGGAAAACTGTCCTTTTCCCTCTTAGCAAGTCTGCTGAAGAGCTGAACCTCACTGGATCAGATCCAACCCTCACCGAAGGGAATGAAACAGAACAAACAGCGCAGCCAGCTGGACTGCTTGTCCCAAACCGGGCAAGATTTGGCAGCCTGAGGATGGACGCAGAGGGCAAGACTCTCTCTACAGCCTGGGAGCTGCAAGCAGAGGGCATACAGTGCTCTTTCTACTATGTGTGCTTAATGCTGCTTCTGAACATACTCCCTTTGTCTCTGGAAGAACCAGTATTTTATATCCTTAAAACATATACCTCTCCACTTCTTCTCCCCTGCCACTGCACCAGAGGTTTTAGCAGCATTATTTACCCAATAATAAAGTAGTGCTTCATCCTTGGTTTCTTTAAATAAAAAACTTCTTTACAAAAGGAAGGAAAAAACATAGATTTCTCCTTAAAGAATCCCAAGGACTTATCATAAACAATTGAAAAGTCAGGGCACGGATTTAAACTTTATTTGTTTTCCTAGTGCTTTTTGAGGAAGGGTGAAGTGTCAACCTTTGCTTTAGGTATCTGTGAGTATTAAATATTAAATATAAAATGGTCACATGCTTTGTGTTATTCAAACTAGGCTTGTATCTTCAAAGACTCTTCTGCTTTTATGCAGGCTTTTACCTGGATATATGTAGAGATGTATACCTGCGTGCACGTGCCAAAAGCTAGGCAGACATGCAGACACTATTCACCCTGCAAAGACTACGCCTCATCTGGGGTCATTCAGACCCGCTCCTCTGTGCAAAAATGCTGATTTACGTAACTGAGGAGATGGCCCTGGAAGCGCTGCGGATGCAGCTGCATCTGCTTTGTGTTTCCTCAGCCATTGCTGAGAGGTGCAGCAACATATTACGGGATTTTTGAGCCTGACCCCCCCCGCTTCCCCACCAAGGAAACCCATCCAGCTGGGGATGTGGATGCCAGACATCTCCGGTGTGGGATGGCATGCCAGTTACGAGTGTTGGCTTACGGCAACTCCCATGGTGCCCCAGAGAGGCTGAGCTGCTCTGGCCGGCTCCCAGAAGGTGCTCAGGCACTGCTGCCTTGGAGCGTCGCTTTAGCAGTCGTCTAACACAATACATCTCAAGGAGCATTTATGCTGTGTTCACTGCGCATTCAACTGTGGCCACTTCAAAGGTTTAGCCAAGTATTTTATGGCCATGGTAAAGGGTTCTTATTGATTTAAATTGCAAGCCTGGCTCCCGTCAGCTTCACTTGAGGGCAAAAATGCAATAAAATATCCCACAGCAGAGAGACAGACGTATCGCATTGAAAATCTTAAGAGATCCTTTTTACTATAATCACCTTCAGCAGCGTGCTATTTTTCTTTCTTTTTTTTTTTTTTTTTTTTTTTGTTAAGGACAAGGTTATCTTAGAGATTTGTCCATCTCTACTGGTTTGGGAGGGGCTGCCTCTAAAATCTGCCAGCAGGTCCATCCAGTGGTGGGCATGGACCAAACCCCGTGGGGTTTGGGGTTTTTCCCGATTTGCCAGACGCATGTGTAACATTGCCGAGATGACATTGATGGATTGGCGCACGTTAGCGTGGGGTTGTAGAGTTTGGCCGTGAAATCATTTGCATATGCAATGAGCAAACCCCAGGTGACTTGGAGGGATGTGGGGGGCCCGTCCCTTCACCCGCAGTATCTGTTGCCCCTGCTGGGGGATCTGCCACCATCCTAGGGACCCCTGCTCCGGACCGGGAAAGTCCTTCCACCCTGTCACTGCTTTGAGAAAGGAGAGAGGATGTCAATTTGGAGTGTTGTTTATTGTCTTCTCATTGTGGCGATGCTCTAACGCAGCCGCAAAGGAGGTCTCCTCACCAGGGCAGTACGAAAAAACAGGCAATATTTTTTTGTGTACTTCACAGGCAGTTTCTTTACAATAATTTACCTGAAACGCACCCGAGGTGAAGATAACCTCCGGACACATCCGGAAAATAGCAAATGACTGTTACGTATCTGACATTTGAAATAACACGTTTCTGGAGGGTTGACATTACAAGAGTCATTTCACTTCAAAATGTTATTCCTAATGTAATTTTTTCAAATTCATAAGAGGCGCTTGCTAGGATTCAGCGCAGCACCGGAGTCACTGGAAAGACAGAGGTCAAATTCATTTCATTTCTTTTATGTTTTCCTCTCCCCGCTAGATGAAACGAATGATTGAGCCGGGAAGGCTTGGCAGGTCGGTGGCTGCGCGCGGCGGCGCCGGCGCAAGATGGATTTTCCCGGTGCGGGGGGCGCGGGCGGCGTGGCTGACATCTGTCCCCGTTGTCATGGCAGCCCGCCGCGCCGCCGGGGTCAGGCCTGACAGGGAGGGCCTCCCCGCCCCTGCCCGCCGCGCTTCAAGGTTAACAGCCAATGGACCAAAGAAATAGGCAATTATAGTGCAGTCAATTCTGGTTAGGGAAATACCCAAGAAGTAAATATATCTGATCAGCCGATGGAAATGAAGCCGGCCGGTGCCGGTGGTGGGGGGCGGCAGTGCCCTCACAGGCCTGGTAGCCACCTTTGCCCACCGCCGGCTCTGCCTCAGGGGTGGAAGGGCTGGAGGATGGCTTCCCTCTTTCTCCCAAAGACAGTTCCCGTCGGCTGAGGGACACTTGCCCGAGGGCAGCCGCTGCCGGCCTGGTAAGAGGCCGTCGCCATCAGGGGAAACCACCTGCCTCCCGCTTGGGCAGTTGTGGTCACCAGGCAATGCACGCGAGGAGGGGCTAAACAACTGCTTCATTAAATTATACCACCATATAACCATACAGATGTATATCCACACATGTCGTCATGTTGGTATCTTGTCTGCGGATGGGCTGGTTACAGAATAAAAAAGGGGCAGAGGTGAGGGCTCCTCAGGGTAGCAGTGGCAGCAGCTGAGCAGGAGCGGGCGCCACCAAACCAAGCCACCCGCCACCCCCGCCATGACTGGCCTCCAGGGCCCAGGAAGGAGAGCATCGAAGCTCAGCACCTTCAAAACATCACAGCCTGCCTCAGTTATGTCTTCCCATCTTCTCTGAAGAGAAGGGTAAATACAGGAGGCCATCCCGGAGCAGCTGTGGTGCAGATGGGGGAGGAGGAGGCAAGCAGCTGTGTCCCGGGGCTGGCGGGGTCCCTGAGCCTGAGAGTCAGCCGTAACATTTGAGGAAGAGAATAAAATATTCCCCCACCACAGAGCAGCAGGCGCCAGGAGGCTGCACACAGACACATTCAAGGATGCCTGGGCATGAGGAGTCCCTGCAGCATGTCTGGCCCATCTCTGCTCCTCAGTGATTTCGGAGGTGAGGCTGTTTGTTCTTGACCTCCTGTCCCTCAAGCGATGGATGCCCCAGCAAACTCCGGAGACCCCCAGGCTCCTGCACTGCTTTCCTCCTGCTGCTTCTGAGGATGGCTCATGAGGGTGGGAGAGCCATCACGCTGGGGACACCAGCAGAAGGCTGGAATTAGCTTCACGGGCTGCCTCTGCATGCCCTGTCATCACAGACAGGCTGGAAACCTGTCCTCCACCTCTCAGTGCCTGTGGAAAGGAGGAAAATCCCTTGGACCTCGGTGCTGCAGAGACTGCTCTGGCTGAAATGCGTGTACCGGTTCCCTGACATCAGGGCATGAGCCTGCCCAAACCAGAGCCCCTTGTCAATCACCTCCTGGCTCCCAGAGGGATCAAGGCAGCAGAATGGGGGCTTGTTTGTCCCGGCAGCTGCAGCTCCTCCAGAAAGAAGTTATCCGAATCAATGAAAACATTCAGTTTTAATGACCGCAGAAAATAAATCCCTCAAGATCATAAGTTTGCTTCAAATGATGGATCAAAAGCAATTCTGGCATTTCCTTATGAAGAAATTTTCCCAGCATCTCGGCGTAGTAACAGTCTTTCTCCCTACACTTCTGACTTTAATCCAGAGCTACAACTGGAACAAGATGAAACTTTCCACTTCCAAGAGCACGGGAAACTAAAGCTAACATGCAAAATTTTCACAACCAGCCCCAATTCTGAATTGTGGCTGGGACTCACGTTGATTCATCATGTCTTTCTGCCCATATCTGTTTCCTATTCAATCACCTACAGTGCTCCTGTGTTCTCCCTGCTGTGCTCAGCCACGTGTGGACTCATGTGGGGTCAGGGCAGGGAGCCGAGATGCAGCCCCACTCCTCCAGCCTCAGCACAAAGGTCCAGCCACTGGTGCTCTGCAGTAACAGTGTACACAGCGCCAGAAGGCTTCTCGCTGGCATTTATGAGACCCAACTCGTAATCTCTTTGGTATCACTTTTCGGATTTGTCTTGCACACAAAATAAACATTTTTGCGGATATTGTATTTCTAAAGAAATTAAAGATTGGGGAGCCAAGCTTTGCTCTTTTTTTTTTTTTTCTGAGAAGCCTTTCTTCAGATTTGCCATAAGCAGTCTTTTCCACCAAAAATACCTTGTGTAGAACCGAACGCTGTTCACCAGACTTGTTATTGATGACAAAGGGAAGTGCCAAAACCTGAAGATTTTTTCTTTTAGTTATTAGTGTCTCAGCTGTCATCCTGGTCTGAGATTCTGTTGATCTCCTGTTGCCCTGTTAGCTTTCTGTCAATCTCCTCAGCATATTGCCTGGGTACCAAATTATTTGACATTGCCCCTCACATGCCCTCTGGACTCATTACATGGCTATTAATGTCTCTATGTTACCGCCTCCATCTGCTAAGGAATTACTTTCAAAGTATACTGTGTTTTCCCTAAGATGTCCCCCTGGTACGCTAAAAAAGAAATATTTATTCCTAAGAAGGTCACCACCTCTATTTAGTCACCTGTTGAATGGATTCAAGATGCTTTGATTGCAAGCTTTCTGGGGCAGGGCTTGTCTTTATGTCACTCGTAGATACTCAGCGCCTGCTAAAATGATCCCGTGCTTCAGAGGGAGTCTTCATCTATTCCTACAGTAGAAATAATAAACACACACAAAAAAAAGCTTCCCAGATCTGGGGTCAGAGTGATGCCATTTTTCCCCATTTTGGTCACATTTGTTGTCCCACAAAAAATGATTCACGAAGTCATTTAATTTCTCAATCCTTTATGTGATCAACGCAGCGAAATTTATAATGCCTATATACTCTGTGGAAGGCACCAGAATGTTGCAGCATTTTAACCTTTTAAATATTCCGTATTTCAGCTGGCTAGCCATCCTACCCCTTCTGCACAGTTCACTGCAGCTGTAAATAGTGGAGGGAAAAGAACAGACAGCCAATCAAATTACAAAAACCTGAAAAGGTCAAAATTGCACAATTTACTACTACCTTTTCCAAAATACATGAGGCTTTAAGATCCCATTATTTTCTTTTGAAATGCTTAATTAAAAGAAGCAAAAATTGTATAACAGGAATATGTTGGTGGAAAAATTAGTAAGGCAGTCCTTGTATAA
Organism: Rhinoptilus africanus; assembly: GCA_013400135.1. NCBI lineage: Eukaryota > Metazoa > Chordata > Aves > Charadriiformes > Glareolidae > Rhinoptilus > Rhinoptilus africanus. The sequence goes on along the minus strand of VXBO01012986.1, from coordinate 232,907 downwards.
GATGTGTCACCTGTGTAACTGTTTCTTTACAGTCTTAATGTCAACTACTCCTGGTCTTCCTCTGTTATTAGGAGCTGGTCCTGCATCTCCTTTCCTCGATTTTCTGTAGAGCATCCCAGCGACTGGCCAGCCCTCATCCCTCATCCCTCCACTCTTCCTCTGCTTTTGATCTGTTCTTACAAGAAACTCAGCAAAAAACAGGCACTTTTCTTCAGGGAGAAAATTTTTGCAAATGCGCAAAGTTCACTGCACGCCTTCCATCGTACTGTAGACTGGAGGACACCGATGCGTAGGAAATGAAGACGACAAGAAGCTCTCTTGAGATATGGCACCCTTAGACAACACTAAAATCTGCATTCCCTAGAATAATATGTATGGAGCCCTCTTTTAGACTGTGAAGATGACACTGGAAACTGGCCCTCCCTCCACATTTGTAAGACCACTCTTCATATCACGAGACAATTTGCTCTTTTTCCTGGCAGGACCAATGGCTACAGCATTGCACCAGCCTCCTCATCCTCTCCCCCCAGCTGTCCTTCCGTCCATTGTAAATAATTTAAACAATTCCTGCCGTAGACAGAGAGCAGTGCCACCCCTCTCTCCTCCTTGGAGCATGGGAGAAATAGCTCAAGGATGACAGACTGCCACAGCTCTGTCGCCCCCAGGTGTGGGTTGCTGTCCTGGGACTGCGGGAATTGCAGGCAGGAAAGTCATTTTTTGCTCCGTGTAGCTTATTCAGCCATTTCAGCCTGTGGAAAAGAGACTTCTGCTACTTCGCCATTTCAGCTGACTGTTCTTTTCTGTGAAAACGTTGGCAAATAATCATTAGGATGTATTTGTTCTGAGACTTCTCACTTCTTTCTTTCTGTTGAAATCACATTTATGTCATTTTATGAATTTTCACTTGGATATCTTTGACAGTAACTTAAAGCAAAAGCAGCAGAAAATGAACAGAAGACAGACACTTTATTTTTTATGCCACAGGAGCAGTAGGGAAAAAAGGGACAAAAATAAATGTAAAAGGTGGAAAGGAAATAACTAGTCTCCTGTTTTTCCACAGCTGTTTAATGGAAAAGTAAGTTCAAAGAGTACAAGAACAGTTTTTCTTCTGACAGACCCTAGGTATGTTTTCCTATTAAGGAAATAAAACAATAAAAGCATGTGAGAGTTTACTAATTTGGTCTTTTTTTAAAAAAAAAATTGAGATAAGAAACTTTGAAAAAAGGATCCATACTTTTTTGTGTCTGGCCTCTGTATAGTCCTTGGTAGAGGAACACCGGTTGGGATCATACCTTACAGTGCTAGATCTCTGCACCAGGGTGAGAAACCATCCCAGTGGCAGCGCTTCTCAGTGGACACCTCCCACCTTCCTCCAGGGCTGAGTGGTGATCCCAAACCCATAACTGGGAAGGATATAACCGTACTGGGGCTTGGATAGAGGGACATCTGCTCAAATCAAGCTGTCTGAAGCATTGTCCAGGGCCTGGCTGGTTAGCTGAGAGGGACTGAAGCTGGCACTGGCACTGCGTCTCATTTGTACGGTCACAAGACAGATGTCAGTCACCCAGCGTGGATGCTGAGGAGGAGGCAGAGACGTGTAATCTCATGCCCATCCCCAGGGCAGAAAGGGCTACAGCCTGCACCAGGCTGTTGGGCAGTGATTTTCCTGAGGTTTTCTTCAGGCCATACACTGTGTGAGGGTTCACAACTCTATGTGTGGAATAATGTCGTTAACAGAAAAATACCATTTCCGGATTTCTTCACAAACAAATATGTTAGCTGTCTATTTGCTGGGCTCAAACCATTGAAGAGGCAATGCTTGGGAATTCTGTTTTATTAGAAAAATATCTTAGCCTGAATTTAACATGCCCGGTCATGGAGAAATGGCCCCAACTGCTTGTAAATCATTCTAAGGATCAGTTACTCTCTATGTAAACACTTCAGTGTTTACATGATGAAAGAGAGTTTTTGTCATCCACTTTAACTTGTACCCATTTCCTCCAACTTCCTACTTCATTTTTCTGCTTCCTCATCACATTTTACTCTCAGCTATTGTTTGTCATCTTCTTTCCCCTCAGCTTTGCTTCCTACCCAAATTCTATTGTTTCTGTCTTCTTAACCTTTTTCCCCTCCACTCCTTCTCCCTCTCTGTTTCCTCTTACAACATCCTCCTTCTTCTGAATGTATCTGCTCTGCAGAATTGCACTACGTCTGAATACAACTGTGGGACAAAGCCGTCTATGATTTAGTCACCAGCAATCTGTCGCTTAAACATAATGAAACCCTGTCGCAAACAAAATTCCATCATATGAGAGGAATTTCCTGTATGGAAATTATATTTTCGGATGAGAAGGGCATTTCTCCTGTGGCAATTCTCCCCAAACCCCACCCCACCCCACCCCCCCGACACCCCATGCTTTGCAGAGTCCAAAATTGCATTTACTTCAATTCAAGAGAATGCCAAACAGGGCCTTCTAGGGAGGGAAGAAGTAGTGCAAACAACTGATAATCAAGATAAATCAAGCCATGACGTAGAACATAAGCACTATGCTCCATTCAATTCAGCGAGGGAGCTCAACTTGTTTGGCACTGTAGGTTATTTTCCATTTGTAATTAGAGCAACAAAGAAACAGCCTTTCCCTGTTCTGCTCCATCAGCACAGCCCCAGCAAACATCCTCATTTTCAATAACTCTTCCCCTTTATCTCACTCTGCCTGATGCCTAATAAGCTGATTGCTATTTACTTTGGACCAACAGCTAATCTGTTAATGATTGATTTTAAATTTTTACAGCCATTTGTCTTTGGCAGAACCTGAGACTGTGAGCAGCAGTCTTTCCTACCTGATGAATTGGCTTTTCTTTAAAAAAAATAAGATTTAAGTCAAAAGTCTTCACTGTTACGTTTTGCTGACAAACAGCTGACACACAGTAAGCAAAGCTTAGAAAAAAGAGTAAATCTTCATCCAAATATTCATCAGCCTTTGAAACCACAAGCAAATGATATAAGTGGACATTTTGTAATAGTTGTAGAGGGGTAAAGACCTACTTATGAAGTAAAACATAATTGTACTATAAATTCACAGGGTTTAAAATTCTTAATTAACAAAATTGATGCTTGTAACGAGGACTAGGTAGGGAATAAGAACTAATACAGCTACTGTCCTCCAAAATGATCTAAATCGTATACCATATGATATATGTATTACCATGATATATGCCCCAAAGTGAATTTCATTTCCCATTAAAGGACTGCCAAATAGACAGTAGTTATTTTAATTGGTACAACACAGCAGTGTGGTGCAATTTAATCGTTGATTCTAAAAATGGAAAAGTGAATAATAACAGCTTAGCCTGTATATTCTGAAAAGAATAGGAAAAATTCTATACCAGGAAGCTATGCATATTTATAAATGTTGTTTCTTCAATGAGCCACTTAGGGACAGGCCCTACAAGGAAATAAATCATGCATAGCGTGCCTATAGTGTTTCTTGCCCATAGATCTCAAAGCGCTTTACAAAGCTAGGCAAGTTGTGTGATTATCGTTTCACAAGGGAGAGAAGCCAAATACCAAAAATCTGACTTCCCTAACATCAGAAGGATCCAGATCCAGAGTTCGGTTCAAGACTCACACTGAAAAATAATCCCAATCCAAGAAACCAGTGAAGCCACTTTGTGCTGAACTAAACTATCAGGAAGTTCTAAAACGAAATGCCTCTTAACCAGTCAATGACACTTCTCTGTATATACATGTCAATATTTAAAGCTGTATATGTGTGTATGTGCACATAGACGCATCCAGGATTTAGTTACATACTGAGGGATAATCTGATAGAAACAAGGAGGCAACCTAACAGGTTGTGCAGCTGCTCCGTCCCTCAGTCACAGTGAAATAGAAGAAGGAGGAGGTTGTCTAATCCTCTTCAGCTGTGGTACCACAAGTAGCCTATGAGAACCTTGAGTTAGGGAAGTCTAAGAACTACTCCCAGGTAGCCCCAAAACCAGGCTAGTGCACATGGAAGTGGTGAGATACCATTTCCAAATACATATTTTGCATGATTTGTCCAGGAATGATGAGCTGTAACCAAAAATAAATGCTGAGTTATCCAAAGCTTAGTATCTTCCGCAAAAGTTTTGAACCTGTGGCTACCTTAAAATGCAAAGCGTCACTTTCTCAAAGAAAATGAACACCAGTGTGACTAATGCAACATTTTGGCATTACCAGCAGAGGGTAACAACCATCACTACAGAGGTTTTGCGCTCCACGGGCTGGCTGCATAATTGTAAAGCACCAAAAAGGACGCACCGGACTGTTTGAAAGATGGAAGCTCTAATCTCATTAATATTTTAGATGCCAGTAGACGTGGAAGCTCCATCTGCCGTCAGCAATATCATGGAGAGAATCAAGGCGACTTGGGAACAGGCCTCATGGGCCTTCACAATGGTCTATTGACCTTCTGGTGAAGCAGATACCGTGTGACAGAGATTGCCTATCTCAGCAGACAGGATGGAAACAGGAGAAAGTGTTAAATATAACCAGGTAGACAGTGATGAATTGACATGCTGAAAAATCGAACACTTCAGTAATCAGCCTAAGGATCTGATATCAACAACATTTTTCAGTTTTGTCCGAATTCATTGAAAGGTGCAGTTTAGCAAGCTCACTTCTCGTTGGTAAGACCTTTCATCTTTATGCACGTTTTCTGATTGGATTCCGAGGCGTCATCGCTGGGCTCTATGTCATTGCTGTTCTTTGCATAGAAAACAGAGAAAACATTTGCATGAGAGCAAAGTGGCCTGAACAAACCCAGAATTGGAGAAATGACTTGCAGCATTCATTAAAAAGTATTACATTTCCCTGCTTCCAGTGAGAAGTTAGGGCCAAATTCAGTCCCGACATTTACATATCTGGTTGTGCAAGGCCTCCAAGTGATTTCCAAGACATATCTGTGGTCCTGATCCGACATCAAGTAAAATGAGAAGTGATGGATCTTCAGCCTTTGTTGCAAGCCGCAGATGACATTTAATTGAGGCACGCTCCACAGCAGTGCCCAAAGAGAGGATCTCGGCAGGCTGCAGGTGGCCTGGAGAAGCTGGTCTCCACAAATGCATTTTCATGGGTTATTTGCCCAATTTGAGAGGAAGTGACATTCAGGGCCCTCTCGCGGGGTTGGAGGTGAATTCCACCCCCACAGCTCTGAGTTATTCCCCTGGATGAAAGCTGTTTACTGAAGACTTGAAACAATGAAATACCGCAGGTATATTTAGCACTCTGAAGCTTTTGTAACTATAATTCTAATTACAGAAGCCTAATGAATGTCTTTATGGCTTCATTAAATCTTTGGGATATTTATATTATCCAAAGAAATAATCTCTGTCCATTAAGAGTGCATAAATCCTGAAGCAGAACTTTAAAAATTGCTGTGGATGTGCTTATTTCATTGCAAAACACATATAGAGAATTTAAAGAAATCCATTAATAGGATTATATGCCTTTCTTCTAAAATATATTTTGAACATAATATTTTATTACAGAGGTCTGACTGCTAGCAAAGAAATGCAGGAGAGGACATTCTAAAGTAATTATTCAGATGGTCAAATGGACAAAAAATATTCAGCTAATGTTTGAAAGATCTTTCATAAGGGAAAAGTTTAGTGTAGTTTTCATCTGTATAAAGAAGCCAGGTTCCCTTCATCTCAAAATTAAAAGCTAGGCATACAAATGTCAAAATCTGGAATTTTAAAGAAGAAAAGAAGTATTTTTTTCAGGGTATATTTATCTCTGGCATATGCACAGGAATTAAAGGTTCTTAGAACAGCTATAAATTGCAAATGCAAAGCACCAGTTTTGCAACAAGGTGTGCATTTTTTATGGGAGTGATTCTGTTACCCAGGGGACTGATGCCACCTGAGATGTCCTTGGCCAGCTGTGCTAGCCTTCAGGTGCCACTCCAGATGGGCAAAGATCTCCCCCAGGTCCCGTGCCACCCCAGCCAGCCTGAACAGACCCCTAAAGTGGTCAAGGACATCTCCAATGGAATGAGACAACCATGTGTGGATAACTGAGTTTCACCCCACTCATCTTCATACATACCTCATGCAGCATTATCCCAGAAGGTGCCATGTACCTCAGTCCCGGGGGAGCTCTTTTCTCCTGATACCCACTGAAAAGTGGGTCTCACCATCTGAGAAAAAAACAGTTCTGAGGTACAGATGGATTTCGTGCATTCTTTCCTTGGTCCCCAACCACGTTCCTTTCTCCTTTCTGTGGAAAAATGAGCCTCAGATCCTTCCTTGACCTGGCCATCTCAGATCCAAGTCAACAAGAATTTTTCCTTTCCTTTTTCTCTTCATTTCTCCATCTATTTCCTACTTGGACTTTCCATTCCTCTATCAGGACCGTGGCCATATTCTTTAACAATTTCAAAGCCAGGGCTCTCATTTGCACCATGATTTTGAGCACAGTAATAATGGCATTGGCTAGGTTTCTCAAGAGAGGAGATGAGATGATTCTTTCTCTTCCTGCCTTTCAATTCCTGCGTGGGGTACATCTGATCCGCGTTAGATTTTACACTATCGCGTCAGTATCCCACCGCTACTGAAGAGGACAGGTTCAGCCCTGTTCAGACATTAAGTGGTGCTACTGAAAGCATACCAGCCTCCCTGCAGGGACCTATTTCAGAAAACGATGAATTTGCTGTAAAATTATATGTGTGTGTGCACGTGTGTGTGTATTCATAGATGTCTTACGGACAATAAACTCTCTGGATTATGGCAGAAGGCTAAGGCCACAGCAGATCGATGTGGAGAGCAATTAGGTGCTAGGGATGCCATAATCCAGAGGGGTTTGCTAGTGTATCATGTACCCAGATGTGCAGAGCTGGTGGTTTGCGGGGGCTGGTTTTCTTTGAGCAGTAATATCTGTGAACCATGCTAAGCAAGGCAGACTGTGCACTATACTGAGATAAAACCATGGAGCTTGTGCTAGAACAGGGCTGAATGACGCTTCCAGGGCTCATCTATGGCAGCGTTTCAGGTTGTAGCAAGGGCCCACTGATGGATCAGTGCAGAAGCAGAAGCAAAAAATCTCTTGACTGTCCCCATTTACTTCATATTTTTTTCACGCTGCAGAACAGTCTTGTAGGATTGAATTAATTTTGGAGGAAAACGAACCAGAAGATAAGCTCCAGGAGTGCACCTGATACACTCCAGCTGCTAATAGGGGCTCAGTCCTGGAGGTCAGGCTGGAGTTCATCTTAAGGAAAACCCCAAAGAGCATAAAGTGTGTGTCAGGTCCTCAGCACGGACTGTTTTATCCTGCACATCCACTTTTACTGGGCAGCACTACTCGCCCAGGTAGACATAGCACAGATAACTATACACAGATTAAAAAAATAAAAGCATTCAGATGCCTGGGGAGAAAATGGAAATTGAGCTGTGCCTTGCCACACTCTTCATCTTTCTTAAAAGAAATAGGTACTATTTGTTGCGTTTTACCCCAGCCCCATTGAAATTAACAATAGTGACTCCTTGGATTTCAGTCAGCTTGTGTGAAATTATTAGTACATTTCTATATACACTAGGGACTGGCAAAAATGCCTCAGAGCAAGACACGTAAGAGGCTCATTCTTGTTAGCTTATAAAAATAATTATACAAATACTTTTCAAGTAGTAAATACTCTGGGCAGTGTGGTTCTTGTCTCTTTATGTCTTCAAAGCAAGGCTAGATGCCTTTCTGGTCTATGTGTTTTAACCAACTACAACTTAAACTTTAGGATATTTCCCTTCCTTTTACCAGTGGTGAAAGACAGCAAAGCTTTGCTGTGGCTTTCTTTTTTTTTCCTTTTTGATGTTTCAGTTTCATGATGGACATGTTTATGAGGGAAGGAGTGAAGAGGGAGGTTGGCTAAAAATGGAGATTGGCTAAAAATAAAGCTAGGATTTGTGCAAGGGAAGTTCCTGAACATCAAAAGTCTTTCAAACTATCAAGATGGGTGAATTCACAGTATATATGCGTACAGAGCGTCCTGGGGATGTTTGTACTAATAATGAAGAAATGCAGAGTTTGTCTCACCTAGAATCAGGTTCAGTGACTTCATCCTAAATGCAAAAAGAACATCACCCCAGGTGCTCCAGCCCCCTGATCCTTGAAGATCAACTGAGATGGGCTGCTTAAGCATTTGTGGAGGTAGATTGTGAAGCAGCCAAAGACAAGTTTTGTGAAAAGCATTTTCAAGGAAGTATTCCCATTTTTAAAGTCTACCTAGTTTTTTCTGTATTCTTCTGTATTCCCAGTACCTCTTTAGGAAGTGTCGCCTTTACTTCTACCTTCTGCAAACTGTGTTGGGTGCCAGCCTGCAGCCCAAAAGAGGTCACCCAATACCCCAGTTTCCTGCTGTGGCTGTTCTTTGCTGTCCAATCAGGAGCTAATGGGGTTGTGACTACCTTAACACTAAATACCATCTGTCAGTTGACTTTCTGTGGCAGAGACAGAAGCTGCTTGAACAACTGCTTACAATTTTTTTATGTTTTGTATTTCTTGAAATGAATCATTAATGTCGTGAATGTTTTCTGTAATTTCTGTTTCTCAAAATCTCCACACTTGTCATCAAAACTTGTCAGACTTTCACAACTTGTGAGCTTCTAGGAACGAGGAGACTAGATCAGCTAGTACAGTCCTGGGAATGGGAAATTCTTGCCTCATGCATTAAGAAATATGGCAATTGATCAGACATTCCTGATGCTTTGAACATGATTAAAGTAGTGGAATGTGTGCTATAAATAAAGTGATATCTTCCGTAAAATGTCAGACTTCATGGATGTTGTCATTCCAGGAATATAAACAGAAAAAGCTATTTTGGATTTAAGTTCCCAAACATCGGTGGTGATCTCTGGACCTTTCTCAGGTTTTTTTGGGTCTCAACAGCATGCATTTTACCTATGAAGACAAAAAGAGGTCAGATCATTTTCTATGAAAGTAAAATTATGCAGAAGATGGAAATACTCTTAATATCCTTAATATGCACCTTTTCTCTTGACTGTCAGGAGTCAAGGAATTTAAACATTTCAGAAAATAGTATATTATAATGGAAATTTTTATAATGAACCTCAGTGGACCTGAGAAGCCAATATACTGCAACTTTAAGCAGCCGTTCACCAAAGGATCCAGTTGTCAATGTATAATGTATTCATTTAAATTGTAATCACAGTCAAAGTCTTTCTCTCCTTTTCAATTAAATGTATTCAGAGTATTATGAGTTTCTTCTGAGAGAGCTCTGTGGAGGTTGATGGGACTACAATTTTAATTGTATATTTAAAATTTCATATTTTCTTTTTCAGTCATCTCCTGGAACCTTCAATATCACATTTATTTATTAAAAAATCAAGCTCTCCAACGTATTTACCTACTCTAAAGACAAATCTACCTACAAAATGATAAAAATTATCTGACCCACTTTAAGTGCATTAGTGGGGACAAGTGCTCCGCACTTAGCAATTGCTGTTCCAGTGCAACTTGCCATAGGTCCTCCTCTTACAGCAAAAGTGGAAAAAGAAGTGTGAATGACCACAGTCAGAAAAATGATGTGTTTGCACACATACAGCTAATTCCCTTTGGCAGTGGTTGTCTTAGGCTCAATTTTAGAAATTTACTGGCTAGATCTTTAGTGACTTCAAGCAGAGCTGTGGCCAGGCCCACTGAGACATTAAATAGCTTAATCAAAAAGTTAGGGGTTCAGATGGAGGGATATCCAGTGAATGTTTGATCCTTCAAGTCTTATTACTCAGGGCAAACATCAGGTATGCTTAGTTCCCCTCATTCTTCCATAAAACACCCTCATGATGTTCTGTGTAAATGGTGCATCACCCTGTTCACTCTAATTCTAAGTGCATTTGTTGATGTTTATAATCCTGCCCTGTGTCAACTTCATCCTATTTAGTTTTGTACTGTACCTCCTCCAATTTCATCCTACTATAGAAATGAGTTTAACTCATACCAAAACCCATAGGAAAATGCAGAGAGATTATACAAACAGGAAAGAATGTTTCACTGGGACATAAAAAGTGTCTTTCTTACAATTTGCTCAAGCTACTCCTCCTATACACTGAAATTGTTCCCATGTTTCTTTCTACAAAAAGAGCACGCACTGTAGCTGCGGCAGCAGCCCTTTTCCATTTTCTCCTCATGCTCCCATCACATGCGCAGTGTTTGTCCTGGCCTTTTTCTATCTGTCATCATTCCTTCCTCTTTCTGGAGAAGAAACAACTCCAAGATTTAAAATGCAAAGCCAACTCAGAAATCTCCTTTGAAATATATGCTTCAGCAGGTTCAGAAAGGAGATTCCCAACATGAAGTGTGGTTTAGACATAAGCCCCTGCATGGCTGGGGGTTCTGCTGTTTGGATGGCATCAGGCAGAACCAGCCACGTGGAGCAGATAAATAACCATGGCCCCGAGACCACCTTTTCCTATCTTCAGTTTATCGCATTTTTTCTTTGTCTCTGCCTCTCCTGGAGTTGCATTTGGAACCTGATTTTTTGTCATCTTAGCTTTTCCTCTATCCTGGCAATTCTAAAGCTTGAGCAGATAAAGGTGAAAGTGGTGACCCAGGACGCTGCAAGCAACAGATAATTTCTGGAGGATAAACACTCCCTAACACTCTCTTCTCCCCCGTCTCTGAAGCCATTCCAGTCTTCATCTCCTGCATGGTCTTCACAGATATGGCACAAGGACTACACAGTCTTATCTTCAACCTGTTAAACCATTGCTGTTGGGGTTGAAACATATTAAAAAAGACTGTGTTTTGATCCCAGCTGCACTGTGGTCACAGGTTTACCAAATCATTTAAACTCGTTTCATCCCAGTTTCCCCATCTGTTCAAGGGGAGGTTTACAACTGCTGGAGGAGCATTTTTTGAGATGCAAGTCATAAAATAAATAGGCATTATTATGGTTTGGGTCTTCGCTTCCCCTTCCCATCCTGCTCTGTACTAGGGAGAGCTTCTCTCTTTTGCATAGGAAGTTGATCTGTATCTCGAATGACTCTTCCTTAGTTTGGGCCTTGGTACCCTTAATGACATGACAAAAATTTGGTGTGAGAGTCCTGCTGATTTGTGAACTCTGTACGGAGAAAGGTATATGCATATAAAATGTATGAAAGTGCACTTGCCCACAGTTTTTTATATGAACCTGTATATGCATGCACATACACAAAAAAAAGCCACCTAGACTACAGAACTGCACCCCTGAAGAGGTTTCTCAATTGGTATGAAGGATGAGAACATTGTCCGTGTTTCTGTAGCACCCAAAAAGGTCAATATGACTTAAGTGGGACAGTTTTGTCTCTTCCATTAGGAACCACAACTCTGGTCTCAGTGGATCTGCACAAGACACTGTCATTATCCCCGGATCATTGACACGATAGTCCAAAACAGCTCCAGTCTATCGTGTCAGTGTGCACTTAGGGAGTCCTTAATCCATGGATCATTGGCATACAATGCTGTAAAATCTCTGTAGGAGGTGTTATGGTGTAGCGAGTCAATGCACACTTAGGGACTCCTCCATTTGTGAATCATTTACAGTGCATCGTGCCAATTTATACTCAGGGAGCCTTAAATCTGCAGGTTGGTGCATTTAGAGTAGCCCTGTATACTGGAAATACTTGTAGGCTAACTGTGGTAGTGTAAACATAAAGTTCACTTTCTTAAACATATTTCAGTTTGCTCAAAAAAGACCTCCTGAAGGCATATGAATTCCAGTGGCGCAACGATGTAGCATGCCATGAAAATTTGTAGCATGCTGGGGTTCTAGGGGATCTTTCAAAATCTCATTCTAGGAACAAAGGCCAAAAAAAAGCTACTGCTGGAACCTATGTGGGTTTGACCCTCCTGTAAGTTTTTAAAAAATGCTTGAACCAGTCTTTTTAACATGCTGCTTACGAAATAAATTAATCCCATGGGCCTTCTGTGCTAAAGGATCATTGATCATTTTCATAAGAGCACGGAAAGTATCCTTTTCTGCAAATAATGAATGAGTTGCTGATCCAAAAATGAGACTATTGAGGCAGCTAAATATTTACCAGGGTGATGATTTTTTATTTTAAGTGGCCTTTAGTTTCGCAAAGCACATTTGACAACCTGCAGACATCTAGCTACCTAATGACAGCTGCCCATCGAGCCTAAAAGCTATCACTTGCTCCTGCAGGCTTGTAACCACAAGTGGGTCCAGCTACTGAAAGCAGAGAAAAGACAGCCCTCCTTTTAAGTATCCATCCCCCAAGCCTTCATCCTGGTATAAATCACTGTCATTCCATTGACTTCAGTGGGTTTATGCCAATTAACACCAGCTGACAGCCTCGCCCCATATTTAGTAAAAGCTAGTTTCCAAGGCTAATGGGGTTGATTCAGACCTTTTGCTTACCAGGCAGCTTTGCCACAGGGATTATTTTATTTTATTTTTTTTCCCCCCCAAAAAATGGACTTAAAAATTACCAAAGGCCAAGTCCTGACTGCCTTGTTATTTATGATCCTGTGGTTTCTTTTATGAGGACAAGGTGTGCCTGCGATGCCCTTTGCCAACACTCCCTTGACACCGGTACCCATGACACTGGTACCCGTGAGGGCTGAGGACCACCTGGCCACTGTCTCCGTCCCAGTGGCACGCACACTTTGCACCGCGCTCCGCTGTTCCTCAGCGCACGGGCACGGTAGCCACGCAAAAAGTGGAATGTGCAATCTTCATCTCCACCTTACTTAGAAAATCTACCTAAACTTGAAGCCTTCCTCTTCCTTTTGGCCATGACAAAATGCCCCAGATGTTCAATCTGGGGTTCACGTGGTACCCTGGGGAGCTCGCCCTGCCAATTTGGCCGACCGCTGCCGCAGCCTCGCGTGACCACCCAGGACACTTGCCACTCATTAGCAGTCAGCCCGTGACACCCAGTGTGTGCTCGTGGGCCAGCCCGGGCGCCCAGGCAGCCGCAGCTGCCTCTTCCCTGACTTGGAAACAAAAGCGCTTGACAGGGGCAAGAGTGCAAGCGCNTCTATTTGAATATCAGGCTCTGCCACACTCGGGGCTCCGCTGACAACTTCATTACCTCCACATATAAAAATGACTGCAGGGTAATGCAAATGGCTTTCGCGTCGTACACTCGCCTGCGTTCTGCGTGCCGGCTGCAGGCCGAGGAGACCTGGCGATGGAGCCCGCAGGCAGATGAGCTTTTGTCCAATTTAATAGGATGTCTCTTCAAGGCATAATCCTCCCCTCCTACTCCCCATGCATTATGGAGTCCGGTGACCTGGCTCTTCAAGCACGAGGAGGAAAGGGGGGCTGTCTCCGGCTTGACCTCATCTGTCAATCACAGCAGAAAGAAAGCTGGAGGGGGGGGGGGAAGAAGGAGGGAGGGATGCCTATCTATCTATAAGAAATTTCTAATGAATGTTAAGCAAATTTCCTACAGCCTGACACGGTGATCTAATTAATATTATAGAAATGTCGACAGAATATCATTCCACAGATAGGATTTATCACCTTGAACTGCTGCATAACTGATGGTGAAGGAATGGGCACCCCCGTCCCCCCTGATGCTGATTAAATTAGACATAAGCATCAATATGTTACTTATTGGAGACTAGAATTTCATGCTATTACTCTTCAGTTAATCAGAGAACTGTATCTCTTTTTTTAAAGATATCAGGCTCCCAGTTCTGCTTGTCTGATAAAACAGATGAAGAGTTTGACTATACGACACCCACTGCGTGGGGGAAAAATCCAGAAAGAAATCCTACCTCAAGCAGGCTGAAAGGTCCTGCAATGACCTTGGGAAAGCTCATCCTGAATGCACATGACCCAAAATTCGGGGTGGCGTTGATTGAGATGAAAGGAGCAGCAACGTGATATTATCGTCCATTTACTGAGCATAAAAAGAGTGGTGAGGAGGAGGCCTGCCATTCATTTGCTCAAGATGCTTGGAGACAAGTCTCTTCCTGCTATAAAAGATGCACCCAAGCCTTATTCCCCGGAGCAAGGGCACCTGAGAATGCCCGAGACCACAGGGCTGTGGCACGGGGCTGCTGCCTCTTGCCCGAACCAGCCACATCCCACTGCGACCTGGATACCAAACCCTAGAAGTACAAAGTAAGCCTTAAGTTCTTCTTGTGAGGAGTTTCACCCTAATTATTCATTATTAGGGGATGCTTTTTTGTGAGAAGCGAATTCCTCTTTCCACAGCAGTACGTAACACCTCCAGTCGGATGCTTTTTTCCCTAGACTTCCCTTTGTTCAGCCTTTATCATCCTTCCTCAAAGGATGTGTGCAGAAAAGAGCTCCTCTCAGAGAATCTTTGCTCAATGCTGAATGATCAGGGCACCTCAGAACCGAAACACCAACAGTAATGATATCGGTGGTTGAAATAACTGACTTTTACTTTATGTGTTTAATACCTAGCAGGAATGATTATATTAAAAAAAAAAAAAAAGCCGGGACGGGGGTGGTGGTGGTGCTAGCTCTCATTATATTTTACAAGAACGTGGCTATGAAAGAAGATAGAGCTGTTCAGGAATGTGTACCTGGGTAAAATGGGATGTATCTAAGCATAGGAAAATTGTGGCAGAATATCAGGAAACATTTCCTCACAGTGAGGCCTTCAATTGTGTAATGGTCACCCCAGGGAAGTGATAGAAGTCTTGGCACTTGAGTAATTTAAAATTAGAGTGAGTAAAGCACAGGGGAATATCCTGTTGGGAGCAATCCTGTATCGAAAGTTGAATAGGCAGAGTCACCTAATTGGTCTTTTCAGGCAGAAGTGGGAGTCTGTGATGACTGATCTGTCCCTTAGGCATTAGGTTGCAGAATGACCATTTTGCATCACTAAATGCCTGTTCCCGATTTTCTGGTTGGGCAGTTTAATGCATTTCTAAGCTTGACTAGCAGAGACGAATATTGTTGCATCCTATATGGGGCATAAAAATGTTAAGCTTGAAAGAAGCTCTTACGGCAGATAAGAGGATTTGTGATTCTGATCCAAAACGTTGTGATTAAAATCTAACAGCGTGATGCAAAATTTAATGAATGGCTGTCAGCCTCCTTTTCGCTCAGGGTTCGATTTCACAATCCGTTTAATTTTGCATTGCTACCAGCAGCAGCAGCATCCCTCCCGCTTCACGACGCCGGCAACCTCTGCCTTCCCATCTTCTCCCTTGTGCCAGCACTAGCGACTGTGGGGCTGCCTGGTCAGCTAGATCTCTAAAAATGAAAAGTTACCCGGCGACACCCCCCCAAAGACTAGTGCTGAGGCAAATCAGCTCTCAAAGCAGCTGCCCGCTGAGCTGCGTGGATGCTGAGGCCAGCAGAAGCGAGGGATACAGATATGCAGCTTCAGGTTGGGGGCTTTCAGTGACAGCCCAGACTTAGGTCAGCTTCTGCTGATCAGCAAATCCGGTCCTCCTTATTTTAATGCTCTGAAAAAATAAGGCACAGCCAGCATAAGCACTTTGCCGTGGTCATGCGGTCAGTCTCCAAGAGCTTTAGCTACCTTAGGGTCATCGTATGATGACCTCCCCTCTCAGCTCCCCAGTGGAAGTCGGATCCAGCGCAGATGCATGGCATGGCTTTCAGCTCATCTCATTTAGCAGCCTAAAAGTTAGGCTTACAGCCTGAGCTTTCAGCAGCCCAAGAAGACAGCGGGTGTCTCCAGAGGGTGATTCACCTCCTGTATTTTAGGCTTAGCCTCCAGCACCAGTTTCAGGCTGGGATGAATCTCAATGACTGGAGGGAGCCCAGATGACTAATTCTGACTAGATATCTAATTTTTGACAGCCAAAGCAAGCTGGGGTGAATGCCTAGCCTTGGATATGGAGAATTAGCCCATGAAGTGCTCGTGCTAATGATAAGCTTCAAAATTATATTGAAATATTGTTTTAAATATACATTTAGCAATCAAATCTTCTTTCGGAGAGGGAGCTCTGAAAAATACCTTTTGGGATCGAGAAATATTCTTTGTGGTCCCACAATGACAGTTCTCCGTCTCAAACAGGTGTTTCATGTCTCTCCCACATTTTTCTCAGACCCCAAGAGGCGTAAACTCGCAAATGAATTTTGTTTTGTTATTAACTAGAACCATCTTTTCCTTAATCTGCAAAAAGCAGAAACAACTTGACGGCAAGCTAAGGTGAAGGCGTGGGCAGAGTGGCGTGGGCCGTAGCCCCTCTGTTAAAGCCAATTCTTTTGGCTCATAAACCCCTGTGCCCAGGCAAAGCCACGCAGCTACTCACCCAGGTCACCCGCCCCTGGCAATACATTAAGGTTTGTAATTGCATGGACCAAATGACCCACCGCCCAAGAAATACTTAGATGCATGCCTCCACTCAAAATGGATGGTACCATGATCCTTACACCTGGCTACAAACTTGGACCTGTAAGCGTTGAGCTTTTCTGCTCCATATACGTTATAAGGAGACACACGTTGTGTGAAGGCTGTGGCTATGGGACCTGCGCTACTGCAGGAGATGGCACGTAACGCAAGCAAACGCCCACTGCGTCACCCACCATTTGGTACCCCCCTGACAAATGTACAGTCACATTTGCTCTTGTATATAAGCATTCGTTCATCACCTTCAGTCCTAACATACCAGGAGATAAATATGGCGCAGTTCTTCCCTTTTGAATCTATAGGAACTGCTGTGTCCTAAGGAAAGCAAGACACGTGGCTTAATATTGGCTTTAAACTACATAAAGCTGCAGAAAACCTCTACTTTGACAGCTGTCTGTTTGCAGCGTGATGATAAAGTGCACCTTCCCAGCACAACTTAAGGACTGCTCTTATTGCAGATTTAAGGCAGAGATGAGGAAAATGTGTAACAATTTACTAACATTCTTAAATGATGAAATACAGTAAGAGAGGAATGATAACTTTCCTTTTCAGCAACTGCTGTAACCTGCACTAATGAGTAGACTGTTAGGGATTTTCTTCACTTAGCATTTCTCATTATTAATAAATTTTGCACTGACAACTATAAAGTGAACACTTTGGATTTATGCACCTAACCTAATTACATATGCTGCATGTACGCATTTCATTATTTACTTGACAGATTCATTCCTTGATACGATAAATAATTAAAGAAGGATCAAATATTAACAATCGGATACATGCTAATTCTCCTCAAATCTGGGGAAACAAACACATTTTATTTTCTGTTCAATGAAAACAGAATAAAATGCTTTCATTAGAAGGATTTAAAAAAATAGGTAAAGTTCTTGAGTGTCATTTTTATTTTGCATAGAGTGAAAATTAAAATGTCCAGCTGCTTTCTAGTCCCTTTACAGGAATGTATATAGCAATTTTAATAAGTATAAAAGGTTAGTAATTCCTTTTTGACAGTTTATAAATGAAACGTTTTGGTTTACTGTTTGTCAGGCAATCTCAGAGGGAGCTGACTTCAAATGCAAAGTCTGATCCTGTCCCCATGAATGTCAGCGACAAATTCGCACTGACTTCAGGTAGGACAGCATCCACCCCATTATTTCCTATACATTAACAGTTCATTTTTTTTCCAACCTAAAAACCCCAATGCGCCCCCTCCCACTGACCGTTATCAGCTGAGCAAGGGCCTGATCCTGCTCACTGGTGAGCTCTGGCAGCGCCCGTGGGTAGCCGAGATCCCTGCATGGGTAGCACCTCTGGGGTTTAGCCCTGCTGTGAATTAAAGGTGAAATTCTGCTCCTGCACCTTTCTGCTGCTGCATTACACCCTCTCTGCAAGCATCCTACTCCGGCTTCGGTGGGGGTTTTTTTTAGCGGGTGTTGCACAGCAGGAACCAGGAAAGGCAACTGCTCCCTGGACCAGGAGCCTGCCAGGTACGTGTGGCCCCTCCAGCAGTGGTGGTGGCCAGTGGGCGAGAACCAGCCCCGGGAGCCACTCAGGGCCTCCGGAGTTAAGGTCTGTCTTCAGAAGAGCTATTGCTTAAGCTTTGGGCTATAATTAAATCTTCAGGCGAATTATTTGTGGCGGAAAGCTGCTCCCAGTCACAAACCCGTACAAACTGTCTTTCCTGCTGTGCAATTTAAATTGATGTTTAAATATTTTTATACACATTATTCAATATCTCCATTTGATCAAAAATATTCTCCGATTTGAACAAATTTACTTTTGGATATCACATCCCACAATTTTATCATTTTAAAGGTGTTAAAAATTCATAGATTGCCACATTATTCATCATGCAAGATTAATGCCAGCCTGACACGTTTTGCAAAGATCTGGGGGTTTTTTTCTAAGTGCATATACCATATCTGTATGAGATGTACCTTGGTTGTTGAATATTGATTATTCACATCTCCTTTCTTATTTCTGATGCTAAAGAGAGAATATTAGGGGGTGATTGTCAGGGTTAGTGTCTCTCTGACCTACACATGTACTATTAATAATTTATGAGTTGATTTGAAATAGATCTCTGTGAAATGAGCTGGCAATAAGCAGGGCTGTCTAAGATGACAAAGATTCAGAACAGGCCAACTCATGTACATCAGCTTCTCGGTTTCAATCTGAAAACAAAATGAAACAAAATCTCAATACGCCTTACGCAGTAGTTAGGGATTTATTATTCGAATACACCAAGCAATATCACTGCTCCATAGTAAAAGTTTTGTCTGGATGATGCAATTGATGTATTAGTCAAACTTTCTAAAGCATTATGCTTATTCAGCTATGTAAATATATATATATATATGATGCATGAATGAGGTATGGCAATCTGTCGGTCAACCCTGCAGTCACTTGACGAGCATCCGCTTACAAGTACAGGGACCACTCACAGACTCCTAATTCCATTTAAGAGTTGTCTCCCTGAACCCAAAGAAGATAAAAATAATGAAGGTCAAGAACTGCGAAGGCAGCTGCTGGATTGGCTTGAGGATGCTAAACATCTAATGGGGGCTCCTCCACAATTAGCACTATGTTTTCTTTGCTTTGAAAGCCTTCTTGCCTTGCACTTTACTTCTTCATTTAGAAAGCAGCTCTTTATCTTCACAGGCTTACTGAGGATGCCCAGATGGCATTTAAGGGGCCTCCTCAGGAGCAGATGTGGAAAAGGCAGTCTGTCTCCCCATGGCTGACACCGGGCACTCCCTGGCAGGGTGCCTGCAGCAGATCTGCACCCCACCAGAGCTGCCTGTAGAGAGGAAGGGTCTCCCCTGGCAAGGGTTGGTGGGATCACAGAGTGCCCCTCCCGGAGGAGGGCCCCTCCGGGACCACCAGCATGAGCACAGGTGCGACGGCAGCAAGTGAGACATGGATAAGAAGCCACAACGGGGTTGTCGGCTGCTTTTTAAAGTGCATGCCTGGCAATTTCGTAGTAACACGGACTCACCGATCCTACGATTCTCTGCCAGCTTGCCCAGGAGAAAGACATCTCGTAAACTGCGGGCCTCAGTGCCTGGCATTGGGATTCTCTGCCTCTACCTTCTTCTTTTCTTGGCTGCTGGGCTAAATCTGTTTGTTGCTCACTGACAAGGTGCATTTCTGATTTCCTTGTTAGAGGCGCTGCTATGATCCTGAGCCCTTAACCTGGATGGAAATACGGCACGTAAGGAGGGGGTTTTTTTAAGTGTGATGCAATACAAAAACAAATGGGGAAATTAAAACTCTGACTGACCTTACTAAGAAAGGAGACTGTTCCTTAAACCGCGAACAGTTAGGCACACCGAAACCAGTTAATACCTCGTTACAGATCTGAAATAAAGATGTTCAACCAAGGAAATTACATTGAGCAGCACAAGCTAAAGCAGCACAGAGCAGCGTGTCAGAGTCACGGGCGTGTTACAGTGACACAGAGACAATGAAACGGGACGACACCAGCTCTTCCCTGTAGGAGGTCTTTCTCCGTCTATCTCCTGGGAGTTTGGCTTCACGTCTCTTGCAGGAAACCTTTCCACCAAAAGTGGCAGCAAGCCCTTTGGAAGTCTTATTAATATTCCTCCTCAGTGCTGTAAAGTATGCTGTAGACAGGAGATGACAGTTGTCTTACCGCGAGCAAGGGAAGAGCAGGGGGCTAACACCAGCGACTGACATACTCCGCTAAAACTGCATCGCTGGCATCTCGGAACAAGAAATGAATCAGGAGGGAGAATCGACTCGTAATCCCAAGACCAGCCAGGAGCTGAAGCCGTTATTTATTATTTGTGGTACGGAGCACCAAACGCGTGCTTCCCAGATAAATCGGAGGGCAAGGTCCTTGCCCTGAAGAACATACAATTTATGCAGCTGACCCTGCAAGATGCTGCGGGCCCTCCCGGGAAGAGCGGAGCAATTTCATCTCAGGATCATTTTGGCGCATCTCAGGAGGTCTCGCCTCTCTTGCTAACACAAATGGTTCTCCTGACCCCGGGGGATGACTCCTCCAAGTGAGGATGGTTTGGTTGTTAATCTGTGACTCACGAAAAGTAAAACCCTTTATCTGCCTGCAGAGTTTCTGCGTGTGCGCAGTATTAATACCTGCCTAACTGAGAGGGGAGCTGGAACTCCGCAGATCTACCAGGGGGGATGCAAAGTGTCATGCCTTCAAGTGGCAGAATTTGGCAGGCGCCTCTCCGCGAAACCCCAAATCACCGTTTCCTTGGTGGGGGGAAAGCTGGGCAGGGCAAAACCACATCGAAGTGGTGCAAACAGGTGCTGTTTGTGCTCCGAAATGTCTGGGAAGTGTCACCTGCAAGAGCAGGTGACCCAGCTGCTGGAGGCATCTCTGACACTACCCGCAGCCAAGGCAGTCTGCCTCCGTTGGGGCAAGACAGCTTGTGCCAGGGGCCCTCCCTTGCCCTCCCCGCTATGGCAGATGGAGAAACGGAGAACTGCCAGAGTTCTTCTCTAGGAAATGCATTTCACCTTATAAAGCCAAATCTCTGAGGTCTCCTTCCTGAGATATTCCCACATGGGAATTAGGGCACTGCCTTCAAAGAACTTTCCGGGGGTGTTGATAGTAATGGTCATGAATGAGCACAAGTGCATCACCACTGCTGCCATGAACTGACTTCCCAAGTAATTTTTCACTAAACTGAACATTCAGGTCCATACTTCCTTGTGTTTCACCCAGGAAAATCCCAAGTACTCGGTTCCCAGACCAGCAAAGTGCTTTGTGGACTCGCAAGGCCCGAAGCAGCCCAGAATACTCCTCTCCTTACAGGATGCAACACATCAGCGCTATATTCGCTCATCAGTCCAATGCATCAATGAGTTTGCCATCTTCAGAAGGAAATGTGAGCCTCGTCTTTTCACAATGGCTCCAGCATCATCCAGGAACAAGAAGGGACAAACTAAACCAAGGAATTTCCTAATGCCTCTCTGCTGTGGGAAAGAGGAAAGATAACATTGTGCTTCTGGCTTTTGGAAAGGACAAGAACTCTCTTATTTACAGGCAGTGGCCTGCGCTGATAAATGCGTTGTAGGAAGCCATTGTGATTAGAGAGAAACAGGGCGGGAGGGAAGAGCCGGTAAAGTTCCAGTCACGGCACAATGCTCTGTCCTTGGCACAGTCTTCATCTCCTGCTCAGAATTCATCGTCGCTTTGTACAAACAAGGCAGAATCGAGGATAAGCTCGTGGACCCTGCTGGTGAAGCACCTCAGTCACCAACCCGAGAAAAAGACCTGGTCAGAAAGCAAAATATGAACCTTGAAAGATTCTGCTTGGGTTTAATTAAGTGGGTTGTTGCAATCTAGAAAATTATATTTACTTGTAATGCTTGTATTTGAAGCCAATTTTGGAGAATTGTTTTTACAGTAGTATGGAAGGCCAGGTCACACATCCCGTCGGCAAAATAAATTCATGTGGTGTGAGGAGGTCTGCTGGAATCAGCTGAACAGGCAGCACAGCTTTGGTAGGGGAAGTTTAAGTCCAGGTTTGCAGTGCTCCTTCACAGGAACGGTCTTTACTCATGTGAGCAGTCCCAAATTATTTTAATAAGGGCTGTCATGGATGGATGAGCAAAGACTGAAAGGTCCGGCCAAAATCAATCTTTCCCATAGTTTTCAGTCAACATCAGCCCTGCTTCCTTCAGCCCAGTTCCAACGATAACACCATCTGATATCACAAGACCACAGCACTTCTGCAAGTGTCCCTCAGAGAAAATCCTGTCAGTGCTGCTTATTTAACCAATACAAACAAGGTATCCTAATTGCCTCTTTCTTCTCACCTCTGTTTTTTTTTTTAATTAGTGAGAGGAGTGAGTGACCCTCTTTTTCCAAAACAGACATAAATCTCTGTTCTGAATGCTGCAGCCCAAAGGCTAAATAGCCCAAGATTTTCAGATGCAACGGATGAACGGTAGGAATTTGGTTTCCAAGTGCCAGAACGCACAGCGCTCAGAAGCAAAAAGCAAATCCCTTTCAGGTGTTTCAAGCCAAACGTCAAAAACCGGGGGCCCCTCTCCTACCTCACTTTGTGCTGATAGCTGGGGTGAGGTGTTCACATGGAGCCTGGCACTTTCTCCCTCCCGGCCGGTAAAGCCGTGGAGCCCAGCAGCGGGAGGATCCTTCTTCCTCCCTTATCTGCAACAGACGCCCCACACATCCTTGTGCGTCGCCTCACTGTTTCTCTGTTTCCCCAGCTGTAAAATAGTGGATCCTGTTTATTGTAAGGCTGAAATAATCCCTCATCGCAGAAGGCTTTGAGACTCTGGATGGGAAAGCTTTATCATAAACACAGACGAATTATTAACTTCCTACCTCCAGCCAGTGATGTGCTGACTCTAGTGCCAAGGGGGAACTGTGACTTCCCAGCAAAATTCAAACCATCCAGGAGCCAAACTTGCTTTAAGACTTCCTTTTTTGTGTGACCTAATTGGCAGCATTTTAATGGACAGATAGTCATATCCCACCTCCCCTCTCAGTGTCTTAGATCATTAGAAGTAGCAAGAGTTGTGGTGTCTACTCTGCCTTGGTGAGGCCCCACCTGGAGCACTGTGTCCAGTTCTGGGCTCCCCAGCTCAAGAAGGACAAGGAATTGCTGGAGAGGGTGCAGCATAGGGCTACAAAGAGGATTAGGGAACTGGAACACCTCTCTTATGAAGATAGACTGAGGGAATTAGGTCTCTTTAGCCTGGAAAAGAGGCGTCTGAGGGGGGACCTAATTAACACTTATAAATACTTGAAGGGTGGGTGTCAGGAGGATGGGGCCAGGCTCTTTTCGGTGGTGCTCAGTGACAGGACAAGAGGTAACGGGCACAAGCTTGAGCACGGGAAGTTCCACCTAAACATGAGGAGGAACTTCTTTCCCTTGAGGGTGGCAGAGCACTGGAACAAGCTGCCCAGGGAGGTGGTGGAGTCTCCGTCTCTGGAGACATTCAAAACCCGCCTGGACGCGTTCCTGTGCAACCTGCTCTAAGGTGGCCCTGCTCTGGCAGGGGGGTGGACTAGATGATCTATTAAGGTCCCTTCCAACCCTATGATTCTGTGATTCTGTCTTTTATAGAGAGGAAAATAGCAGTAAAAGAGAAGATTCAGATAAACAAGAACTTATAAAGCACTTCTTGCCATATAAGAAGAAGCCGTCCTGTTATTGTATACAGGTTACTCTTCTGACAAAGTTATTTCTTGGGGCTAAGTACTACTGTCCCAAGGTGGACATCCATAGGGTTACTTTGCTGTCATAGGACCGGGGTCTCCCAAGGCTCTCACATGTCAGGGGAGCATCACTCCTTCAGGGACAAGTCAGAGAAACTAAATTTGTTTAGGGATCAGCCTCCTTAGGCTAACATTAACTTTTGATAAAAACTCTCCCCACACCTTAGATGTCTCAGTCTCATCATTCAAAGCACAGAGCCATCGGAAGTAAGGAAGGGTGTACAGTCACAGATGGTAACACTGGTACACTGGTCTTCGTGGGTGAACTCCTGTCCCGTGCTGAGGGTTTGAAATCCCCACCAGCCTAAAATAAAGGCCAGTTTCATGGTGAGAGTGTTGGGAACAGGCCAAATTGGGTGTTACTGCCTGATGGCCTTTGCCTTCAAGGAAGGGAAGAACTGAGTCAGAGCAGCGGCCTTTGTGATTGAATCTGCTCTCGGTCAGGGGCCACCAGCAAACACCAGAAGACCACAGGGGCAAGACAGACATAAATGATGCCTCCCTCCTGGGATACCTGCCCACCTCTTGGCCTCACACTGGCTTCACAGAGACAAAACCACAAGGTCAAAATTTGGCAAAAACACAAGAAATAGTCACGTATCCACAAAAACACAACTCGGAGCGAGCTGCTAAAATACCTCAGCGGGTCCAAGCCCAAGTGAGGGATGTTCCAAAGAACTCAGGGGTCCGTTTTTAAGTGTTTAACAAGCTCACCTGATCCGGGGTTTTAAGTGAGCTTGACCACCTATGGCTGCTGGCTGCCTTTTCCTCGCAGAAACCCATTTAAGAATGTATTGCTTGTATAGGAAATAAAATAGAATCAAGATTCCCGGAGCTCAGCTCAGAGGTGTGACTTCTGAAGAACCACAAGTGCTCCTTTTCTGAAGCACAAGGAGATACTGTTCTTTTAAAACCGTTTTAATTACCTGTGTAAATAACATGAAATAAGAACCTATGAGAGGTCTTAGAAACTGGAAATATATGGCATTTTAAGAGCATGAACATATGAAAAAGAACAGATAGGCTTTGTAGTCCACTTTATCATCATCGTTATTGATCATTATCATGCACTGAAGACTCAGGACTCAACGTAAACATAAGTTCACTGAAAACTTCTAGAATACTAGGAAATACATCCAGAACTTCATCTGCTACTGATTGTCTTTCTGAAACAAAAATAGGTTTTTGCCGTGCTTGAAAATTACCATTGGAAAATGTTCTCCATTTCAAAGCAGACATTTTACTGCTGTTTTCAGGAAAAAAAATTAACTATAGCACATTCAGAAAGGCCACCTATTGGCTCAAACAAGAATGTCATTTTTAATCTGAGTGCCATTCGGAAGACAGAATTTTTTCACCTTCGGTATAAGCAGCACAAAGTTTTTTCCATGGACTTCAATGGAATCAGCACTTGATATTTCTTAACCACTTCTACTCTGAAATTTGCATTTAGTATCTGCACATAAATTAAAACAGGCATGCTGTATTGGTATAAGTTATAAAATATCTGCAGCAAAGATATTTCTGTTCAGAAGGTTTAACTGTGAGTTTTTTCTGAATTAGGTTTTCCATATCGTGGTTTTGCTTTGCTTTCTGATTAACCATCAAAGAAGAAAATCGGGTAATAATCTAGCAAAATCCACATCTCAGCTGATGACTGTTTTCTTACCTACAAGCAAAAACCAAGCCCAACTAGTAAATACTAGTAAATTCTAGTAAATACAAGTAGTAAATACCAGCTTTAAATTTGTGAGCACCCAGAATCATGTGTGTCACAGGAAAGTTCTACCGCCCAGGCATACTTCAAATAAATCCATGGGAAGGAAAAGTGCAAGTACTTATAATTTCGATATCCATTTAAACTTAAAAATGCTTTGCTTTGTTGTTTGAAATAGTGCTAAGCTCAGGCATAGGCTGGCACATTTAACATGGAAATGAGCTGTGCCTGATCAACACTTCAACATGAGGAACATCTGAGCAAAGCCTATAGCTGCAGGAGCACCTGAGCCGTTTCCACTCCTGACGGTTAAAAAAAAAGCAGAGATGGACTCGGTGAGACAATGGTTGAGTCAGGTCTGCGTATCACCATAAAAGATAAATTATTCCCTACCTTTGGGGGGAATCTGAGACAGTCAACACATGCGAAGATGCTTTCATTTATCAGCAGGCTGTACGACAGAAGATATTTTTTGAAGGAGCACAATCAGACTGTAATCTGTTGGTCTGGGTGTTGTGGGGTGATTTTTTTGTTGTTTTAAATCAAGAAGATTAAAGCTATGATCCAGATTATTAGCTGACAGCCGCGAGAGGAATGTAAAGGCTACCACGGAGCTAGAGCTAGCCCCCCAAGGAAGACACAATAACACTTCTCCAAAGAGTCTGCAAGTTGGTAAGGGCAGGTCTCCAGCACTGCGTACTCAATCCCATGGAGATTCCCAGATTTAGGACCAAATGCTCGAATTTTGGTACTAAGATTCATACAACCATGCTGGCACAATGGTGGAAAACAAGGGCAATACGCACGTGGACGAGGCTGACCAGAGGATTCAAGCCATGTAGGCCTTATTTGCTGCATCTTATTTTTAATCTGCATTTACCATTACAGTCTTTGCAAACAATTGTGGTTTTACTGTCATTTCTCCCGGCTTTACATCTTTGCCCTTCTCCCGGTTACTATACGGAAATGACCCATAGGAGCAAAGAGTGGATCTAAGCGATCATGGAGGGGAAATGTTCAACTACCAAAAAGCACAACGAAGAGAAACTATGGGAAAAGGAAAAATACCCCCCCATCTTTGCATGGCGTGTGTCACAAGAGTAGGTAAACACTTTGCAGGGAGAAATATGATGAAGCCTTTTAAAGTCATTTCTAACGATTGTGTTTAGTACCAGAGCAGTCATTAACAGGTTTCCAGGAGAGAAAATAAAAGCTCCGAGACTGTTTCCATACAGTCTGCACTCGGTGTTATTACTATTCCATCAATGCCCAGAAATGATGATGGGATGAGGGCCCTCCCCAGCCAGGCACCATAAAGAACTGTACGGAGAGGTCCTGGTGAGCCGGCAGACAAAGGGACTTCTCTTAACGCAGGAAGCTGAGGGACGTCCTATGCAGAGTCACCCTCGCTGCGGCAGCGTGGAGGCCTGTCCTCGCCCCCTGACCTGGTCCTTATCTCCCCTCAGCATCCTTTTCCCCACCGGGGAGGGCATCACGGCCCAGGCTGGACGACAGGTACCTCCCGGTCTCCACTTCTCCAGGATCATGACCCAAACCCCTCTACCCTTAAATCCCTCCAGCCCTGGGCAGCCCTGAGCCCACCCCCAGAACCCCCGATGGTCCAAGCGCCCGGTGGCTCCTGGGAGGCTCCATCCGAAGGTCTGGCCGAGAGGCAGCCAAGCCCCACGCTGATCCTTCGGGCATCTTCCCTTTCCACCGCACCAGGGCTGCGTTTTCATTGCCATGGGGCTGGGAAAGCCCCACTCTGGAGCCCCTGCTCTCCAGGATACATCCCTCCTCTTCCTCCCCAGCTCTCCTCCATACATGAATACATTTCTCTCTCTTTGTTTATTTTTTTTTTCCTTTTGGTATTTATTTTTTTCCCCCTCTTTCCCATTACCCCTTTAACGCAGAGCAGGGCTGCTGATTACAAAAGAGGCAGTTTGACTCGAGCAATAGGTCTTCTTCACTAATCCTCACTGTCATGGAAATTCCAGCTGCTACAAGAATAAGAGGCTCAATCCATATTTGCCAGCTCTAATATGAAATCTGTCAGGGCCCAAATTAATGAGTTCCAAATTCCTTACATCACGATAACAGGTTAAGACTGGTCAATTAATTACATAAATCCTTCCCGATTCATTGTGCGTTTTCAGGCGAGATTGTGTCTTACATAACCGGGTGACACAAGGCCTTTTGCCTCT
>VXBO01012986.1:149516-196435 GCA_013400135.1 Rhinoptilus africanus | reverse complement strand
CCCCCCCCCCCCCCACGCTAATGGAAGAGTCATGGCTCACGGTGATAATTCCTATAAACTGCCCGGGCATATTTAAGAGAACAAGAGACTTGCTGTGCATGCCTGGAATAAGAACGAAAGGCTAAATCCTGCAAGTCTTGATCCCATCAGCAGTCATTACTTGTCAGAGACCTCACTCCTCTCGGCCAGATCGCTCACGTGCATAATGACTACTTATGTGATTAAGGGGGCTGCAGGATAAGGCTCTACATTTGTATTTGAGATAATAAAATCATTTTTTTTATTTGCAGACATGTGAATCTTTGTCCTTAAGCTTTCAATAAATACTCACGATCTCTAGACGTTTAAAGAAACGGGTCTGAAAAACGTCACTTCACAACCGAAAGAAATAATGTCACTTTTGAGGAAATGCTGGATACTATATGAGGAGTATTTCTAGTATTTATTCTTCCCTGTGTTATGGCGAGAACATTTAGAAAAGACAAAACATGTGTTTTGTCTTATTTGGACAAGGTCCAAAATCTGGTTTTCTTCAACATGATTTTATTAGGTATATTATACACTGTTCTGCTGGAGGAGAACAACATATGGCTGAACAGTACAACTTAATCCTAACTAAAGATTTCCTGTATCTACTGTAACCTAATACAATGACAGATGCACACTTGCATGCGTGTGGAAGGTTAACACTCCGATTTTGTTTTCGACAAGTTTACTCTGCCCATTTACATCATATCATAAGAGCAAGGGGAAGGGGAAAAAAAAACAAAACCAAACCACCACCAAAACCCCAACCCAGGAAGAGCTGAGAAGAGGGGGCTGACAGCCTGTGCTGTGGTGCCCTCTATTGAGCATCCAGACCCTCAGCCCCAGCCCACAGCAAACAAAGCACCAGTTTCCTCTTAAAAATAAGAGCCGACTGTTGTTTCCTCCTTCGTTTTTTTAATAAGGGAGGAAATAGTACTGAGAGCGAGCAACTGCAAAGCAACTGTTGGGTATCTGATAACACATAGGTTTCGGAAAGGATTAAGTGACATGCGCCTGCTAGGCATTATCCACTTCACTCACCAGATAGGAAGCATTACCAAGGTTTCCTTGGAAAGAGGCAGCCACCACTTGCCCGAGGAAGTCCCACCTGCCCTATGGCCACCCATGCCCCCCAAGGGGTCCCCTTTGAAGCACCTGTCCCCTTCGGAGCCAGTCGCCCACTCTCTGTATCCCTGCAAGAGCAGCCAGTGGAGACACCTCCATGAGAGTGTCCTCCAACCCCGCACCATCTCCTGCTTGTGGGACCGTGGTGGAAAAGGCAAGGAAAGGGACAAACCCCCAGCCACCTCCAGGGAACAGCTCTGCCTTGGGCAGATGCATTTTGGGTGGCTTCCTCGCTCCAGCACCGAGCGAGCCCGACACACAGCCATCCTGAGCACCAACACCAGGGATGCTCTTAAGTCTCCTGTGGATCCAAGCGCTGCGTTTCTCAGCACTCATGTGTCCTCCACCCCACCATAAACCATACGTTTGGAAAGTAATTGAATTGAAAGTAATCATTTTTCCTAAACCACATAATTTTTGGGAACCAACTGTACTCAATTAAAAAAAAAAGTCAGTGACTGAACCCTACTTCATTTAAAACAGGTTTTTTTATTTAGTTTTTTAATAAGAAAACCCAAATGATGTGCTGTGAAGGTAATCTAAATCCCAAAGTTAAACCTGCGCAGCTACAAAGGGAGGAAAGCAAAGAGGATATTACAGACCCTAATATTATAAGGTAGTGTTTTAATTTTGCACTCTAATTTAAGAACAAGCTTTTCCTGCGAATTTACAGACATCCTCAAAGGTATGAAGATACTTACCAGGAAAAACACATAATTTTCCTTACTCCTACCAAGTAATTCATAATTGAAAAGGGGCTAGCTGACTTCCGTTAATGCAAATGGCCTCTTGAAATATTAAATTATGGCCAGACAAGAAGTGAGCTTTACAGCTCTTCATCACTCAGAGATAATAACCTGTAAGACATGCAGGTCTTACCCTGCACTTGTGCAGTAAAGCCAAATCTAAATGGGACACCTGTTCCCAGATTTCACCAAACTCCAGGGCTTTGCTTTAGCGTCCAGCTGTTGGCCTGATTCTCATGCTACTGTGGCTCCGCACAGAGAGGCTTCACAAAGGCTCCAAGTAGGCACCTTGCCCCGTGCTAACTTGTCTGGAGGTGACGTGAGAAGGAGGACAGGAGAACTCCACAGCCATCCACGTATAGGTGATATAGAGGAGCTCCCAGGGCCTGGAGCTGAACGCCAGAGAGCCTCCAGCCACTCCATCCTTGCTCCTTGGGCACGTGGCTCCTACCCGGGAAGATGCTACAGCAACAGGCACAGGGCAGAAACTGAGACTGTGAAAGATCTTAAAACACCATTTCAGAGATGCTTCGGATCCCAATAACCTCACAAGGTGCTGAGTGCAGAGAGGGACTCGGGTTCCTGCACTGCGTGTGAGCATTTGAAAAGTGTTACCTGGGAATACCTCTGAACGGAGAACTTGGCTTTGTAGTTCTGGGTTACACCATCCCATGCAACTACCTTCTAACTCCTTCCCTACCCACTTCCTAATGTACCAGGGAGATCCTGCTTCCCCTGGCATTGCCATGCTCGCAAGCACACGTGCTTCTCAAGGAGTCCCGCAAATTAAAAGAAAGAAATCATAACCTTTGGTTCAGACTTGCAAACAAGGGAAAAGGGGAAAAAAAAAAGCACCATGGCAGCCTGGCAGCCTGGCTGAGGCAGTAAAAAGGTGTCTTCTGTAAGCAGCAGCGAGGTGCCAGCCAGCAGAGGGCAATGGTACAGCGCAGAAGGTGCCAAGCCAATTCATAACAACAAATTCCTTCCAACTATTCCCCAGGGCTGAGAGAAAGCTGACACCTTTTTAAACAGCACCCAAGTTCAAACATTTAAATCATTACCTTACAACAGAGATGCCTCTTTTCCCCACCCTGGGACTAAGAGCAGGAAGGTAAAATGCTCCACATGCTGTCACTTTCTGCTGACAGTACCCATTAGAGTGACAGACAATACACAAAATTGGGGAGCGAGGATGTGCTTTAAGAACCTACCCCTACGTTTTGCCTTCTGAAGCACAGAGCGTGTTGTAAATATTTTTGGTGCTGAAATAATGTACCTTGTTACCAGATTGGCCTCTTCGCCATTTTAAAGCGAGAGTGATTTTGGAAATGCACTACTCCATGGGGCAGCACAGCTAAGCTAGAACTGCTCTGACCCAGGGATTTGAACCACCATATCCTTTGGCTGACAACTAATATTATCACCTCTAGAAGCACAATCACACTGTTTCCCCATCTTTCTTTTCTAAAGTGCAGAAAAAAAATCCTCTGCTCCTCTTCTGCTTTCCCTTCCCTGTCCCACGCACCTTCATCTAGTACTTATTGGCTACCCTTTCGGCCACAGATCCTATATAACTGTATATAGAAATTTTATTCCTGCAGCAGTTAGCTCTCCCTGCCTTCAGTTGCTAAGCCTAACAAATATATCTCAGGACCAATGATTTCTTGTCTGTTAAGGAGGCTTTATATCACACTGACTGTAAAAACAGCAGGTCCAATATTCCTCTACGTGCTGACCACGAGGCTTAAAGCCTCCTGAAGCAATTTGCTTTTTCCCTTTGCTTATGCAGTTCTGACTGATGGAAACACTGATACCGAAGGAAGATGAATAGGTCTCTATTCACAGTGTTTCCCCGTGACCTTACCCTGAGCAGTAGCTAAAGAGAGCCCGCAAACGCAGGCACAGCCCCTGCCCTCAGCCTTGCTCACACTCCAAGCAGTGCCAGGGCGCTACAAGAATGGCACAGAAAGCAGAAAATAGCACCAGCGCGGTCCCTGACACTGCAGGTGATGTGGTTACAGCAGCAGGACCAAGGGATGTCGCACTGAAACTCACATAGTACTCCCTTGTAAGGCAGGTAATTGAAAGTACACCATTCCCTTACAGTAACCCTTTGCATAACCCCACAGATGAATGATTTTATACAGATTGCAGCTGTACTGGAAGTGGGCACAGCTGCTAGAGCCTGTTTGTGCTAGTGGGACTGGTAAACAAAGTAACTGCCATTATAGGAAATATCTCTGCTAGGAAATCTCACTAGCAAATTTTCCCAGGCTCCCAGTGGTTTAGCCCACAAAGACGCTGATTTTTCCATGAACATAAAGAGGGAGAGAAGTCTGTTTCTTTGTGTGGGAATACCTAGCTCATTCTTGAAAGCTAGAAATAGACATCACGGTGAAAGATCTCCCAACCTTAGTACATGATTGCAAAGTGACATAAATCCCAAACTATTATTTATAACCAATGCAATGAAACACAATGGAAAAGCCCCAGTTGACGTTTCCTTGCAACCAATAGAGCTGAAGTCACGTGAATGAATTATGACTTTGCAAATAAAAAAGCCAGCCAAATGTGTAACATATACAGACGACCACACGGTGGCTCTCAAGTACCAGAGATGAGCTATTTTAAACCAGAAAATTGATGACATCATAAAAATGCCAACATCTCTAGGACAGCCTGTACTTACTTTTCCAGGAATTCTTGCAGACCTTGCCGGCGATGGTCCACATGATGGGGATTGTTCATATTGAAAAAGGGAGTTTTAGATGGCAGCTCAGGCAACTGTCTTTTATAAACAGGAAGCAAACACACAGTTAAAACCACATCTAAAACAGCTGAGAAAAATGCAATAAGCAAACGCCAACCCCGAGCATATGACATTCGTGGGTCACGTTCCAGAAACTCATGAAATGGAATTTGGGAACACGAGGTTGAGAAACTGGAGGGCTTCTCACACACCTCAAAGGCCAAAATGAACAAACAATGTAAACCCGGTCCAGTTGTTCTGCCTTGTCTGCCTGAGTCTCTCATGGTCCTTGCAGAACGTAAGCACGTCCTAAAAGCGCAGAGAGGAGGTACGTACACCCACACTGCATCGCTGTTTCTGCTATCTCCGCATAGCAAAGGGAAACACTGACCAAATCTGTTAGAAATTAGAGGGGGGCTCACCAAGGGGTATCACTACAAACCACCTTCTTTGGGTTTAAGGCAGAGAAAACACTTTGTAAAGAATAAACTCGTGCTAGTGAGAAACACAGGACGCTTTCCAGCTCTGATTTCTGTAATTCTCAGCGTTAAGATGAAGCAATCCTCCCCTTCCATGACTGACATTATTAAATAGCCACATAAAGTTGCTCACATAAGCACCGCATTGCTCTGAAGCCTCTGTCGAAGCCAAACAAATTCTCGAAAGCGTCGTCTAACACAGGATGTTTTCCTCGTAAAGCACATACTGTTTGTCTGTTGGGAAATAAAAAACATTTTACTTTGTAAATCAGCTTAAGCTAAAGTGCAGGCATGGTATGAAAAACACATTGGAGATGCTAATCCCCGAGACACCAATGGAAAGCCTGACATGAATTCAGGTTAGGTTAAGGACTGTGCTTTATCTCAGACAAGACTGGTGACAGTTCCTGCTGCTTCTCAGGGAAATATTTTTTGTCTTTTTTTTTTTCTTTTTAAAAGCAAGAGATCTGGATTACGGTGCAACTTGCAGTTAACAGGAAAAAAGATCTCTCAGAAAAAAGTTTCAGCAGGTAACGCCAATCTTCGCAGGGAA
The DNA here is from genome assembly GCA_013400135.1 of Rhinoptilus africanus. Taxonomy (NCBI): domain Eukaryota; kingdom Metazoa; phylum Chordata; class Aves; order Charadriiformes; family Glareolidae; genus Rhinoptilus; species Rhinoptilus africanus. Next base: position 190,756 of record VXBO01012986.1, on the reverse strand, counting down.
GTAAATCATGCTTAGCTATTCTGGTTATAATCCTGCAAAGAGTTAGCTACATGGTTCTTCCAGAGTGCAATCCTACTTAAATCAAATCAAAGAAACCAACGTGACTGCTCTCTGCAAGTAGCGGCATTTGGAAATTTTCCCACAGAATGCTATTAGCCCACTAGAAAGAAACGCCAGTTCATCAAAAGAGAAAAAATTCACGTAAATTAAATGCTTCTGCCAAATTTTCCTGTGGAGCAGACGTTGAGATGAAACCCCACCTGCCAGAGAGGACCGCATTAGAAATCTGCCTGCAGTCCAACCATCCTGGATTGCCTGCCAGGAGCCACAACTCCTAGTCAGCAGATTGTAGGGGGCCCAAAGATGCCAGCTTTCTGGAATAGATGAGTGCCTGGGATACTACATAGCTTAAGAAGCCAAACGCTCTAGGTGCTGGGCAGAAGGGGAATCCTGCTGGTCTAAGAGCCCAGCAGACCCAAGATTTTGCATCCATGAAGAAGCCTGGATGGTAGGACTGACCTAGAGAGACCTGGTCTCCAAAAGCCCTGGCACTGTGCTGGTTGGAAGCTGAGCTGGTGCTTATTAGCTTCATAGGTGCCCAGTGCTGAATCATGTAACACTGGGTTTAAATGACACCACCCCAACTTATCAGTCACTGAGGAAGCCAGCAATACACTTCTGTCCAGAAGCACCAATGCCCGTGAATCAGTAACACAGCACCCACCCCGCCGAGCCTACACAATTTCTATTGACCAGAAGTCAAAAATATAATTGCTTTGGAACCAGCACTTAAACCACACTGCAAAATGTGAAAGTTTTGCAGTTCGGACTGCCACACAGGAGAGAAGTACTTGTCACCATGGACTTTTAATAAGCCATCATTTGACTGCTTGCTCTCATTATGCTGAATGCTTAACTCTCCCACACAGGAAGGAAACGCTTTCGGTCCGGTGCCAAGCATTAATCACATAACTTGGTGCTCTCAAATTCTTCACTTGGTACGCTTCACAAAGTTATTATTTTTTTTTTACATTGCAATTAAAATCCCTGGACCCAGATTTGGGAAATTAGGATAACTCCTTCCATATGTCATCCACCAAAGAAGAATAATCAACAAAACAAAACTATGCATAAGACAGATTTAAGAGACAAGAGAACAGTAGTTCAAAGTGCACTCCCATTAACATATGGTAGACCACAATCAAAAACCCAGGTGTAGTTACTTTATATATCCAAGCACCACTAAACTAGCATAATAGGAATGTCAAGGTACACTGAAAACAACCACCCTGCGGCAACCATATAACTTGGCAAAAAGAACTCCGCAGAATTTGAAGTACAAATAACCAGATAATTACTTGAAAAGAAAGTTGTTTTCCCCTGAATACCTGAAGACCAAACTTCTATAATGGTAAAACATCACCGACTATGACAATCTTCTAGTTGGTAAGTAAAGCTCAGAATAATCTCTGTTGCAAGGCACTGTGGAGTGCATGTGTGAACACACCAGGTTCACCTCCCAGCTCTGCCACAGACCTTCTGCATGGCCTTTGGCCAACCCACCTTACCTGTTCCACTGCATCTCAGTTGTTAAAAGTAAAATAATATCCTCCAGCCTCCCAGAAGTGGTATAAAGAAATCCCATTAATACCCCAAAGAGAATCCTGGCTTGGACAGCAACAGCACTAAGAGCCCAAAGAATCTTTGCTGATGTTTTTTTATACTTACGTGAATAAATATCTCGTAGTCTATGTAAGAATGCCATGAGTCTTCTTTTTGTGTCCTGGGGTCTCTCACCAAGACAGTTACAAATTCCTGCAAGTGCATAATAAAAATAAAGCAATTAATTTCAGAAGACAAAGGGAGCCCGAAAGACTCTCTTGATTGCTCTGCTTTTCCACAAACTACTGTGCTCAGATTAAAAGCCAAACTGCTGTTTTATTGAATTTTGCAACCCTATGAAAGGAGAAGCAAAAAGCAATGAATCATCTGAGCTACACCACATGTCTGGGAAATTCCTTGCCAAACTGCTAGCTGAAAAAGAGTATTTCAGATTAAGTAATACTGTGAGAAGTCATACATGTTTCATGCATGGGAGATTTGGTGATTTCAGTAGCTACAAACCAAAAATCTAACATTCAAAGTCATGCATGTAAAAGAGAACTAGGCAGATATTTTAGGCTTTCCCCACCCTTGCTGCCACCATTCACAAAGAACGTGTTACAAACCTGCTCCACGTACCCAATACATACATACAGCATTTTATTTGCTCTTAAATTTCTTTTGTCATTGTACCTATGTTCGAGGGTTGGTTTTTTTTTTTTAATCAAGTATTTATACTTATTGATTTCAGGGATCTGATGTAAGTGTTCAGTACCTCCACAAAAAGCTGAAGAACTGCCTTATCTCTATGCCCCAAATGACTCTGTCCAGCCCAGTGGAAAAGGAGGTACCACTATCAATTTCCTGGGTCACAGATTCGACGCAGGGAATTCAAGGTCTCAAGTCTAACATCCCAGATGTTGTATGGAAAGATATTAATCTTCCTCTGCCACATATGCTTCCTGATACACCAGGAACTTAATCCACAGAGTACACCCAAGGATGCAGGACCTGGGCTCTGCTATCCCAGTCTGTTGTTCAACCTGCCCAAGGAAGCAACACAGCCACACTGCATAATTCCCCATTTTGGGGGCACCACGGTATACAGTATTTGTCGTAGAAGTTGTCATATATAGTCTGTTCCCTTTTAATCCCTACACTTATACAGTAATTTAGAGGGATCCTGGAGGAGTATGAGGCCTGTGGGAATGACTGCCGTGTAACTGGGCATCACTAAGAGGAATTGGAACAGGCTGAAGAATTACATGCTCCTGAGTATCCTTAGCTAATGACCATGTGAAAACTAGTATTGTGCTAAAAAAACAAACAAACAAAAACAACAACAAAGCAAAACAAAAAAACCCCATAAATCTGTGTGTTCATAGTGAGATGGAAAAGATCTCTTTAAAATACAAAGGTTGACAGCACGCTTAACTACCTGCTATTTCCCAAGAAAATGAATAGGCTGCCCTACTTCAGTTGCTTAAATAAGCTATTCAGTCAAAGAGCTAAGCCAACCACTTAAATAATGACTCAGTTAAAGAAAACCGTATCATTTTAAGCTGTAGGTATATTCCTCCCGAGCGGAAGGCACTGCACAAGATCTCCAGGCGTAGGAATCAGCTGTGGGAGGAATGACAGCGTCTCTGGTTAAATAATACTCTATTTTAGTATGACTTTGCACAAATCAAGAAATCTTGAACTAGGAAGCTCTTAAAATGTGTCTCTCCATGCCCAAACCACAGATGTCAGAAAATAAACCTTTCCTCTGCAGCCAAAGCCATCTCCCCCCACCCCACACACTTCAGCGTGCCACCAGCAGCCTTCAACAGACCGACCGGAGAACAATGACAACCCTGGATGGAAAATGATTTTTTTTAATATTTTTTTTTTTCCTGAACAGTCACTGCTCTCTGTACCTGTTCAGGGAATTGCTGGAGAGGGTGCAGCAAAGGGCTACAAAGATGATTAGGGGACTGGAACACCTCTCCTATGAAGAAAGGCTGAGGGAATTGGGTCTCTTTACTCTGGAAAAGAGACGACTGAGGGGGGACCTAATCAATGCCTATAAATACTTAAAGGGTGGGTGTCAGGAGGATGGGGCCAGGCTCTTTTCAGTGGTGCCCAGTGATAGGACAAGGGGTAACGGGCACAAACTTGAGCACAGGAAGTTCCACCTAAACATGAGGAGGAACTTCTTTACCTTGAGGGTGGCAGAGCACTGGCACAGGCTGCCCAGAGAGGTTGTGGAGTCTCCTTCACTGGAGACATTCAAAACCCGCCTGGACGCGTTCCTGTGTGATGTGCTCTAGGTGACCCTGCTCTGGCAGGGGGTTGGACTAGATGATCTCTAGAGGTCCCTTCCAACCCTATGATTCTACATCAGGGAGGCACTCGCGGTCTGGAATAAATCATTTACTACACTGACTTCCAGGTGGCATTGCTTCACGGATAGGGAGCCTGCAGCCTGATGGCTGGATACAGCCCACGGTTTTATCTCCCTTAGCCCACTTCCTAGTCCCAGGAGTGTTTTTCTGCATTATTGCTGGAAGCCCTTCCGGTGCGCGTCACCAGCACCTTGCCCAAGAGAGCCCATCTGAGGGGCTCCCACCCGCTCTGCTGCTTCTCTCCTCGCCCAGGAGCACCAGAGGCCCGATTCTCCTCCACAGCTTCTTAACCCCATGCCACCGTGGCACAAGAGGAACAAACGAACAGCGCTGCAATCGCTTCTACCAGCTGAGGGTCATGCCTTTACTCCTACAAAAACACTAGTGGGAGACACAAGGAAGTTACTCCCCCTCAAACAGTGTGCTGAACAAAGGCGAGAAAACCACTTTTTGGTTGTTTTTTTTCCCACCTGGCTGTCTATCCTATTTAGCATACATATATAGACACAGCAGACTTTTGGACCCACTATAACATCTTTTCACACCCATAGCCTTATCTTTCAAGTTTTTGTCTTCCCCAACCTCCTATTTCCCTGCGTCCCACTCCTCCCCAGAGCTGCAATCCCTTCTCCTAAACATACTTGCTTTTCTCTCCCGAGCACTGAATGCATCAGTCCTGCAAGCTGGAAAAGGAGGAATTGCACCAGGAAGCTTCAAATGGGACACAGCTCTCTCCTGCCTTTCAACTGCTGCAGACCAGGAGCCACATCTGCTTATAACCCAACCTCGGTGCCCTTCCTTGCACCCACCGCCACACTGGCTTCTCACTGTCCTTCCTCCTATCCAGGTTTCCCAAATTGCTTCATTTCCAAATAACCTTCCATAACCCTCCACTTTGTGCAGAATCAAAATCATCTTCAAAGTAAAATGCTTCTTTCAACCTCCATTATACTAAAGTATTAAGATAAAAAGTTGCATTTGCTATGCTAATCATCAAGTTTACCTTGCATATTATCCCGGACCACATAATTTACAGAAAAAAAACCCACCACCCTGTATACTTTTAATTTCCAGTTACATAGTCACAGCTTTAATAGCTAAGACAATCAAGCACCCTTCAGACTCTACCTATAGAAGAAAGGAGAACTGCTCCAGCAGGCGGGTGTCCAGGCAGCACATCACTGAGCCCACAGTGAAAATCATCTGGGGTACAGCAGAGCATCTCAGCAAACTGCAGCCCTCACACACCGTCAGCTTGATTTGAAACACCAGGATTTTAGCAGAAGACTCACATGGTTTTTTGTTTGGTTCCCCCAGCCCCCTTTCTTCCCTTTGTTCTGAATTTGAGTTCAAAATGACGCAAGATAAACATTAAGCAACTGAAAAAAAAAAAAAAAACTAAACCAAAAAATGTACAGCCTTTCTCAAGATTTATGGTTACTTCCCCTATAAACATCTTGAATCCTGGAAGCGCCAATCCCAATTCCCATTAGATTTTTTGCTGCTCTGGAACAGTGATACTGCACACTTAGACCATCCCTTCTCTTTTGACCTTTAAGCTTTCTCCAGGATACAAGACCCTCCTGGGATGACAATATTGATTTAATCAAAGCAGCCCTAACTGCCCAGTATAGATGCTGATACACTGCCAGAAAAGGTGCTTATGCCTCCCCATCCCTATAAAAGTAGGCTCGTAAAGGCCAATATTCACATATAGGCTATGTTAAGGACCAAGAAGAGTTAGGTGACAGAATATTTCTCTGGGAGATTGCTGTTGTATGCTCAGTCCACCCTGCATTCACCATCACAGTCACCAGATTACAGCAGTTTTGGGTAAATAATTGCCTTTCCCCTCTGTATATACTCCCTTCCCTCCTCGTCTTGCTATAAAAATTAGGATACCCTCATCAGATGTGTCCATCTTGCAGTAATGCACTGTTCACATAGGGGATGGGAGGCTGACCTCTTCCTCCCACAGCCCAGATGAAGGCTAACATCACCTTTTGTCACAAGGCTGCATTGCAGCCCAGTTGTACAACCAACCCAGGAAGCAGAGCCCAAAGACAGCCAAGGTTTTGGGGACTTTTTACTTTCGTCAGCTGCAATCCTTTTCAAGGTGTCTTCTTCCCCTCCCACCCAGTTCTGCTTGTGTTTTCCAGAATTGCACATCTAGTTATTGTGCCACATGATATATACTTTCTCTTTCGGTATTGGTGTGGGGTTTGTGGTTGGTGGTTTTTTTCTTTTAATTGAGGGGTACAATACATGCATGTCTATCATGCATTCAAAAACTACGTTTCCTGTAACACCTCAGTGCAAAAATTCTCTCAAAATCAGAACTTGCTGCTGACAGTTCAGAGTATCCAAGCTTGGTCAAGATTGCCTACTGCACTGGGAACAATACGGACTCAACAGAAAGCTGCTGGAGAAAGTGGCATCACCATTTATTCCTTCTCCCTGGAAACCACTAAATTCATAAGCAAAACAGTTCCTATCCAAACTGCTAGCACTGTAGCTTTGATATGAATCACAGTAGCCATGCTAGCCCAAACATCCCCATGAAGAACCTCACACCTGCACCCACAGTAGTCGTAACTAGTAGAAGAAGTGGTCATAACTACTTAACAAGCAGGAATCAGCAGAGTAGCTTCTCTGGCTGGATGTGCCTTTTAATTCCTGGCTAAAACGGCTGTGATTTCTCTGCCAGCAACTTCAGGCATGGATGGCATCAGTGGCATTTTACTACCCTGTCCTCGAGGCTTGCAGCAGTCCAAGTAGTTAGGGTCACACATAAATGACAAAATGGCCAAAGTGCCCCCCAAACCGGGTTTACAGGGAGGCTGTAAGGGAGCAGGCTTCCTCATGGTTCCAGTTCCATGCAAAGAACAGGAGTGCTGACAGCAGAGGAAAAGGGCAGCACCGAGGTCATGTAGACACAAGCACTGAAAACTGAAATGCTCCCATTTGGATTTGCCTCAAAAGGAAGAATACACCATAAAAGGAGATGAAGCAAACACAAGAAGTCTTTCTCTTTTTAAAAAAAAAAAAATTCTTTTTTCTTCTCCTCCCCCTCCCTCCTTTCTCCCGTTGGAAATATATCTGCACAATGCAATGGATTGCCCAGAGACAAGGATAAACCAAAAGCTCTACTATGTAGAATTTGACCACAAAAACTGATTCTGAGAAGTTTCCTTTTAACTTTTTCCTATTAGGAAAATAGGAAATCTGACATGGAAACATCTATTTTTAATAGAAGGAAAAAAATCTACCACAAGGAGGACGAATAAAAATAATCTCACATTGGATGATTATTTGCATTAATCATTCCAGCTGCACTTTAATTCAAATCTCTGTGCCCAGGACCACATCAGGTGATAACCTCATGATCCACGGTGCCACTATTACACATCCGATTAGTCAATAACCCCCAAAGAGTCATTTTCCACAAAGCTGCTGAGAAAAATACGAGTTTCCCATCAGTTTGCCTGTTAGTAAAAGGATCAACCACAAAGGACGTGGGGCTTTTCATACTGGGAACGTTGGCATCTTCCCTTCACGCATGCCGGGTAGTAAGGCTGATAAGAGACTAACAGCTGAGACAAAATGATTTGTTGAAACTTTTAACGTTCATTGGGACTGAGCAAAAGAGAACGTGCAAGTGTGATTCTTGTGGTCCATGCATCTGGTCATCAGAGCTCAGACCCAGCTCCAACCATTATGTCCTACAAAAAACCTGAAGACTGAAGGAGAGAATACTGAAACCCAAGCCCTTCTCTCCTGTCTCGGTGTCTGAGCCCCTTATGCACAGTCACTTACTCTTCCTTCTCTCTAATCCGATGAATATTTGATTCTTCCATCAAACTTTAACAGAAGGAACTGGCACTACATCACTCCAGAACATTCTGTAGCCTGGCAATTAAAAGCATGAAGAATGCAACCAATCTTTCCCGGTCTATGTGAACTTTAATGAAATTCAATCCACAACCATCAAAGTAGAATCCCTCTTTATTAAAGCTTAGATGTGACTTACTTGCTTTTCATGTTTTGGAGTCATCTTCACTGGTTTGTATTAAAATAAAAATCAACCTAAAAAAAAACCAAAACAGACATCAGATTGGCATTTAGTTGAAGGTCATTATCACTTTTGCTAGACATTAGTAGACAGTGGAAAGAGTCAGGCTCAGTGCCATGTATACCAGAAAACATGTTTGTGTTGACTGTATCTAAGAATTCATTTGTTTAATAAAAAATAAAAACCCCATTTTAGAAACACGGTGTTAGTCCCCTTCTGGGGATATTTGTTGTACGTGACAGTGCAGTGATGCCTGTCCATGTCTAGAAATCAGTGCTTTTCTTTACTGCTCCTAGAGCTGCCCCAGGGCTCATCCTTGCACCCCCTCCCAAGCGGTCCCCGCAGCCAGCATCCCCCGTGCTCAATCTCAGCCCCAGCAGTGCTGCCACTGCCCCTGCCTCCCTCCCAGGCACAGGTCTGCATGACTGCGACCGAGGTCCAGGAGACACTAAAACATCCGAGTCAGCAGAATCAAAAGGCCCTCTCAACTGTTTCTCCAAAACGGAGATAGGCAGAGAGACAAATTGTTTGGATCCTGCAGGATAGAGAAAACTTGGGCTACATTTCACAGCATCCATGGTTTTAAAAGTCTCCCTGTAGGGGAGTGTATAATTAGACTAAATCAAAACATCCCACCTATGTTTTTAACCTAGTTTTTCACTGGAAATCCTGATAATTTTTTTAACTACCTCAGCAGTCCCATAAACCAGCCGGTTTGCTCAGGACAGACACCCAGACGGGAAGAGCAGGGCAGCTTTGTTAATTTGCTAGCTTACAGACACATCGCCTGCTCAAAAACAACCACGATGGGAAAAGGATTTGCAAAATATGCCTTCCCTCTTTACCTCCACCTCATGCCACCCGGCCGCTGCCAGCTAAGCCCTACATGGACCCCCAGCCACAAAAACATCCTACTGCTCCCTCAGCTTTTAAACATCAGCCTCTTTCCAAAGGGAGAGGGCCCGAGCAGGATCCCTCCTTCAAGATGTCCCTACTTACTGCAGGGGGGCTGGACTAGCTGACCTTTAAAGGTCCCTTCCAACCCAACACATTCTACGATTCACCCCAGGAATACAACACCCCACGATCAGGTTTGGAGCAGGAGAAGCTGAGCAAAACCCTCCCGTGCATCTCCCTGGGCTGCCACCTCGGCCTTGGAAAAGGTGGATTTTGCAGCTTTTTTCGGCAGTCCTCAGCAGCTGTTGTCAGCAAAGCGTTCACACATGTCTAGGGAAGACACATCGCTACCTTTCTGGAGGTGGTTTGCTAAGGTTTGGCGATACAGAGCTTGGATCTGCTCTTGTTATTTTACAGCTATATATTTCAGTTAAGCCTAGCTAAGGACTCCTAGACACCCCACCCCTGCCCAATGCCTCTTCGAAACACACCTAACTTCCAAATTACAACTCCACCTATTTTAATAAAAAAAGAGCATGAAGATAAGCACAGGTATGTTTCTTTGACCAGGAAATTATTTTGGAACAAACACGTCTTTGACAAATTTCTAGAGTATCGGTGATATCAAAAACAGGATACTCTGTCTCCAAGTAGAGATGCCCACACACAAGACTTCAGACATGCAGAACAGTGCCATCAGCGCAGTTCTGCCTCCAGCAAGATACAGCCACCATTTCACTTCTCTAGCAAGGATGGCACTGATAAAAGCATAGAGGAATACTGAAAAACACACTCCCGATAAGTTTGGTTTTTTTATTTGATGTATTTATGCCTGATGGGCATATATACTCCGGGCTGAAGGTGCAGAAGAGCAGTCGGACACTTCTTGCTGCAGGGGATCAGCAGCTCTGAGAGTTGGGGGGCAAGAACTTGGCTCGTCAGTTGTAACTGCTGCTAATACAGAGGTACGTCTGGAGCTTCCCTTTTGGGGGAGATAAATGGCTTTTACCTCTCAGGAGAGGGCAAGCCCACAGCACAGAAAACACCGTGCAGGGCTCGGGCTGTTAGGAGAGGATTCTGTCTGCTATCTGTCCCCACTGGGTGCAGTTGTAAGCCTACAGAGTTTTGGTGGGGGTCCACCCCCCCACCCCTTTCTGCTCTGGTTGAATGTGTTGTGTTTATTTTAAAAACAGCAATTGCCTATTCTCTCCCCCCTGGTTCTTCATTCTATCAGATTCTACAGCTTTTTTCCTCCCCTGTCTCTTCACTGATTTAAGTAAGAGATTACGCAAACCCAAAATAGCTCATTCCTGACACTGCTGGTGAACGACAGGGCTGCAGTAACACACTGCATTTTGTCATCTGTTTTTCCAATGACCAAGTTACATGCTGGTGCAGGTTAGAAAGAACAGCTTTACCTCCAGCCAGCCATGGCAATTTTAAATATTTAACAACTAAAATGAATATTACGGCACCAAAACCCAACCTAAAATATTTAAAATACATCGTTTTTTCATTAAGTAATTTGAGGGGAAAAAAAAAAAAAAAGAAATGGAAGCCCACCAAAACTACCTTTTCCACTGACTCCAGCAGGCCCAGGATCACCCCAGTCACTGCAGTGGCTGCAGACGCTTGCAAACATACTAAATGCGGTATTCTGTCTGGTGGAAAGAGGTACATTTTGGGACTTCCTTAACACACATAGAAGCCAGTGAAGCAGAACAGTTCAACCGTCTGCTTAAGATGCCGTTTTATCTTTAGAAAAAAAATCTACCCAAAATATCGGTGACAGAGAAAAGCAGCCTTCAGAAGATAAACAGAAGGTTGCTGGTCTTTTTTCTCTTAAAAAAAAAATAATTTCCATTGACAGAGAAGGGAACCAACGCTGGGAAAAAGAATCAAAAAAAAAAGGCAGTGGTAGATCTGTAGTTTGACAAGATGCTTTCTCCTGTGACTAGGAAAAAGCCCCATTGCTTTGATAACAGCTCAGAAGCAGAACGAAAACTTACTCAGTCTGAAGCTTTTTTTTTTATTACTAGTTTCATATGCTTAATATAACACCTGCTCCTTGCAGTACATATTTTTGATGGTTCTTAATTGCATAACCAACAAAACCACCAGGGAACTGCTCCACAACTGCCAACAACAACAACCCAAAGCAAAAAGATTACGTAGGATGACTTGCCATAGTTCCTGTAGCCTTAGAAAAAAAATAGGGAAAAAAAACGCAGAACACTAGACCCAAGTACTGCAGTGCTTTTCTTAGGCATAATAGATGATACTATTAAGTATTACATTTTATTTCATATTTTAGAGTTTATTTTACATTTTAACATGTAAATTGAAACAGATTATTTAATATTGCTGGGGGGTATCTTTTTATCATGTAAATGGACCTCTCTTAAGAGAGGAAGTAACTTCTCCCCTACATTCCCAAACTGAAAGTTGAAAAGTCAAGCAGTACCACAGACAAAACCCATGACAACTTGCTGTAACAACAGCACGAACACGAGCCCTCCCAGATGCCTCACCAATAGCTGGGTTTAGTTGCGCTGAAACTTCATGATGTCCCTCATTGCTGGGGGACATCCCTATTGCCTATGCGATATCCTTGTCTGCTGCGGGAGTGCCCACAGATTTCACATGTCCAGTTATTTCCCTTAAAGCAATAAGTTGATCTTCGGTTCAAGAATTATCCATCCACCCACCTTTGGTTATTTCTAAACACGCAACTAAACGACCACCTTTGAGCTTTAATGGGGAAAGAGTGATTTATTTTTAGACCTCGGTGATGACTGAAAGCCCTATCCAGTCACAAGCAAAGTCCTCAGCTGCACTTTCAAGGTTGTTCCCATAATCAGTATCAAAATAGGGATTCATTCAGGGCTTCAATGTGACCCAGAGAGAGAGAGAGAAAGAGAGATCATAATGAAATCTCTAAATAAGATCTTTCCTGTATTTTATGTTTTACTTAACACTCATTAAAAAAAAAAAAAGCCCTAATGACTTTAATCTACAGCCTGTAGAAAGTTCAGCTGCATGAGTACACGTAGTTCACTGTCACAAAACATGTCTGCATGCCCCCGACTGCATCACATTCCTGAAAGGCAAGTCATCCACATGGATTCGCAAGGAAAATACACATGCAGGGGGCAATGGTGGGAGGGGGAGGATATGAAGAATAGAGCTGTAGTAAAAGAAGATGCTAGATCTGGAGAGTTAGAAAAAAATAGACTATCATAAAATCAATAATCCTATACTAGAACATAAGTAGTACTTAGATTTGGGATAGGATAATGCAAATTTCCTTTGGGGAGCATTTATTGTTATTTGCAGAAGCCTCAGGTTCTAGACTAGTTCTGAAAGGTCAATCACTGGCAGGGAAAGTCATTGCTGGGGAAAGAGCATCTCCTGCAAGGAGTAGAGGACCTGAGAGATGTCTGTGCCACCGCTGCTGCAAGTGAGTAGGAAATGGAGAAGCTAAATCCCTACATCGTACTAACTCACAGCTAGACAGAAGCACGGATGAAATATTATTACAGGTTTCAAATGAAAGGATTACAAGTGGCAGAAAGCAACGTTAACTTGTTTATGGAAGAAAACTCCCTAAAATCATAAGACCAGCCATAGTGTGTATATATATATATCTCTCTCTATCAATGGAACGGTCCGTCTAGTCCAGTAGTGACTTACATGGTGACTCACTCTGGAACCTTAGAGTATAAGAAACAGGCAACATTTTGAGTGCTTATTCCCCAGTTTTGAAGAAAATAACGTGAAAGCTATATATAGGTAGCATACATTTATACACATAAAACATACCATTCCTTCATGCCAAACTGACCACATCATAATGCAGCCTGGCATTTGTAGGAATTGGGTATATGGCCATCATGGAACTACTTGCTGATGGGGAAAATCTCATTTAAGTGCTGTTCCCCAAGCAGGGACATCCACTCAACCCAGAGTAATTCAGCCTTAACATAAGCAGATGCCTTCTACATCACCTGGTCCACCTTAACACCTGGGGACAGCAAAGACAGCAAATCACAATAAGGGTCTCCTCATCAGAAGTGAAAAAAATATGGAAGACATCAGCATTTTCATCTAAGCTCTGCACAGCACTGTGACGTCTGTAGACTGCTCACTGAAGCCAACAAAATAAAGCACCCCTCGAGCAAATCCGTCTCACTTTCCAGGCTCAAAGCACCCATTTCATCGGTGTTGTATTACAGCAGCAGCAGAATCGCTTTGCTGCTGAGCAGGAAACAAGCACACTATCTAAATTGCTTTTAAAAGAACAGGAGCTTTCCAAACCACCGACAGAATTCACGCAACCCTTCCCTCCAACCACAGCACTGAAACTCACTGCCAAAAATTGTGGCTGCAGGTGATATTCTGACTTCCAGACACCGCTGCCAAGATGCTTAGTTAACTACTCTTTTCCTACAGGATTTCACACCATTTGGTTGCTAAATGCTTTTTTTACGGCCACCAGGTATAAGACACCTCCTCTACAAACACTCCATTATCATTTTTCCCCAGTCAGCCATTCCCTTGTGTTGCAATCTTCCTAGCTATTAAAATCAGTTTTATCAAGAGAATGAATTTGGTCCATTTAAAAAAAACCAACACCTATCAAAGAAATTGGCATTCATTTCAGAGGAACTTGAGAATCAAAAAAATTAATCAAACATACGAACTCCCCTCTCCTCTCCAAAATAAATACATTACATGGATTACAGTGGTGGGTGTGAATCACAGACTTCCAGTTACAGTGGTATTACACCACACTTGGAATTGCCTCAAGTTAAACCATGTTGCAGGACAGCAGGATGACTCACGGGCCAAACCTCTCTGAAATCTCTAAACGCCTAAAGATAAACAAGGAAGAAGTACTAAGAAATCCATTCACAGTAGGAGAGAGCATCAGATTGGGGTTTTGGGGGGTTCTTTTTGGTTTTCCCCCGCCTCCAGTCTCAAATTGCAGACGTATACTCAACCAAAGGACTTCATGTATATTCTGCAGTTTCAGTGGGCTGCTGATGCCCGAGCAGCTATTACTTTGGGTTTCTCACATTAGAAAATACCAGTAAGGCTAGCACTGGCAGCTTGGGCTTTTGGGCAATGGCTAGAGAATGGTAATTGTGGGTTAAGACACTGAAAGAACAGTACGTGCCAGTCTTCATCATGGTAATTATTTATTACTCAGGGCTAACGCTTGACACAGCTTCTACAGACAACCTGGGGACCCTTCAGAAGTCTCCTGCGGCTCCGGCTCCCGTGTTCTCCAGGCAGCCTGTCAAGCTGGTCTGCCACACACACCTGCCTTCCCTACTCTTTCCAAATATTACGGTGTATAATAAGTAGCTTAAACTACAGTAAACAATTTCCTAGCGTGAATAATTGCACGTTTTGTTGCTAGGGCATTTTCAGAAGGCCGACAAAGAGACAAGGCAGCCTTTGAAAGGAAGCGCTGGTGACCTCCAAGGTGAAGACCCAGTAAACATGCTTACTTCAGAGAACTTCTGAGATCCCTTGAGCTAGGAGAAACCAATTCCAGAAGCAGCAGCATCCTTGGCAATCTGGCAAATTCAACCATCTTTCGACTACAGTCGTACTCAATTTGGAAAATATGGATAGGCACGAGACTTGTTACGGATACTGACACAAACAGGGCACACCACTAGCAGTAAGAAAACATTTGAAAACAACGGGAAAGAAGCAAGTAATTTCCAGGCTAGAACCACTTGCTGACATAGTACCCAAGTACTTTCCAAGTCAAACTTCTGTTCAGTTACAAAAGTGATGAGTGAAGATGTACATGTTGTGCACGCACAAACCATACACAGATCTCACCAACAAGAGCCATCAGTGTAAAAAACCACCCACAGACAGATAAACCACCCCTAGATATTTTTATATGGTGCCAGTTACACACATCAGACAGCTGTTACTTTTACAAGCTGGATTACAAACCAAGAAGAAAGGGTTTGTAAATAGAGACTTTAGTTATCAGCATTTCAGAACACTGATTAAAATCCTAAGAAAAATCTTAAATGCTGCTTCTGAAGGAGGGTTTACGTTCAGAGCATGTATGTTTTTCTTTCTTCCAAAACTTGGTGTTTCTTACAGGAATTGAGTATTTCATTGCATTAAATCAAATCGAGTTGCCCTAAAAACACGATCTTCCCCAAGGTATCTCTCTGCAGTAAATAACTTTTACTCATTGCAGGAAGAGAAGGGCTGACGGCAGCTGCATCTCTGCTGCTGAGTAAGCACAGCAAAAGTCAGCAAATGCCGGGCAGCCTTATTGCACCATTTCTTTCTCGGTCTCTCAAATGCAGAGGCTGACATCACCCGACCCTTTCCTTCCTGACTCACCCCTCGCAACATTTCGAGATGTTGCCAGAAATTTCTCATATTTATTTATTTTTGCTCATTTCAAACTCTTTCAATTCATCATATGATTTTTCTCTGCTGCTTGAGTTGCTGTTACTTAGCACTGCGCGTTTTAGCTTGGCTTTCTTCCTGCTGTGGATTTCCTTATTCCACCCAAATCAGCTATTTTTGGCAATGCACCACCTGGTCTTATCTAGGAAGTGCTGGTCCTTGGTCTTGTCCCCAGAGAGGAAAAGTGAAGCAAAAGAGATAGTCTTGGCCATAACCACAGAATTAGAAGTCCCAGTCTCATGACGTGTGTCTGGGGAGATGGCTGGGAAAGACCAAGATACAGTCAAAAATGAAATGAATAGTTAAATAATAACATCCTGAGACAGATCGATCCTCAGCAATCTCTATAACTGCAGCTCAAACAGTGAGGAAGACAGAAAATATTGCAGTCAATACAGTATGCTCACCAAGCATTTTCATAGAATACCAGGTTGGAAGGGACCTCAAGTATCATCTGGTCCATCCTTTCTTGGCAAGAGCACAGTGCAGACAAGATGGCCCAGCACCCTGCCTAGATGAGTCTTAAAAAGTGTCCAATAATAGTGAATCCACCACTTTCCTGGTGATATTATTCCAATGGCTGATTGCTCTAATTGTGAAAAATGTTCCTTTTCAGTCCAATTGGATTCTCTCCAGGAGTCACTTGTATGCGTTCCTCCTTGGCTTTTGCATGTGACTCCTTGTAAAAATGGATTTTTCTGTCTTCTTGTAGCCACCCTTTAAATCCCTGAACATGGTGATAAGGTCTCCCCTAAGCCTTCTTTTCTCAAGGCTGAACAAACTCAAACCCCCATTTTGATCAACTCTCTTCAAACTGAGTTATGCTTCTTGGGTCTTTTAAGTTGACCAAACCCATGAGGGATCATTACAGTGGTCCAGCTGGATCAGATGTCCAGTCTCTCACACAAAAGCAATTCACTCTTCAGGTTCTCTTCCCCTGAAGAACGCATCAGATTGCCCATCGTTACTACAAAATGTTAATCTGTGTAGCTGCACCCATATATTGCACTAGTTCATGATGTGGATCTACCAACAGTTTCATTAACCGTTTAAGAAGGTATTAACAGTGAATTCAACTGGGCAGCTTGCTTGTTCAATGGGCTTTGTTCTCTTTCTGAGCTTGCCTGTGCCAGGGGCACGAAAACAATTATTTTGGAAGTAAATAGCTTCTAAATTAAAGCAGGCAATTCTGAGAAACAAACAGCATTTGGCAGAAAGACCTTTCCATGAGACTGACCAATAAGAAAATCAGGCTGAAAATCAGTGATTTATCCATATGCCCCATTCTCATTTCTTCATTTCTTTTGTGTCCACTAAGTGTTAAGATGTGATTTTGGTTACTTTCACTCCAATTATGGACCCCACTGCTGCACCATAACTTCATAAGACTGGCATCAGCCCCCGGCCAACTCTCAGCACAGGAGGTAGGTTTCTGGTATAGAAAACTCCTTTCAGAAGTTGTGAGAAAACAGCAGGAGATGTGACAAACACACAAAAATGGGAGGAAGAGAAGAAAACAGCACTTGGGTTTGACTGTTCCACCATCACAGCCAAGTCAAAAGAGTCGCCGGCCAGCCTGGAAAAAACACTGGCTCAAGGTCAAGCAGTAAGAGGAGCTAAAGTAGAAAACTTCATGCCTGCAGGACAAATACAGCCCACAGCTCACTTCCCCACTGCCCAAACCCACATGATATTTTTCCAACAATGAATTCAAGTAGACCACTAAGTGGTCCGAAGAGCTATTTCTGACTTCAGCAGGAGAAAGACTTACCACTCATGAAGCAGGCCTAATGAACAGAACGTACAGATTTAAATTCATTTTAAACCTCGTCAGTTCCCATTACAAGCCTATGCGAAAACAAAGGACCGAGATGAAACTGGTTTGTGTTAAGTAAGGCTTATTGCAGGTTTATTTAAATATATTTACTTGAGGGCAAAAAAAGCACAATGCAGTCTTAAAACAGAACGAGTGTCAATTTACATAGCCACACCTTTAGCTAAACCAGCTGAAACCTCCACATTACGTATGGATGTATTTGAAATCCTATGTTATGGTCCTACAGTCAAATCTATAATAAACGCCTATCACATGGCTGCTGGGATCTGACAACCACCAAGAGACCTTCTCCAGCTCTACCATTTTGCAGATACACAATGATGCTGCAAGGACGATGGCTTTTTGGTCCAGGGCTACATGCCCATCTCAGATCCAAATGGCAATCAAGGCAACACAGAAACGAACATCCCAAGGGAGGCAGGAGCGGAAGGTACCAGTTACCGCACATCCCCAGCAGCTGGAAACCCACAGAAGAAAGCCTCACTGCCCGTATCCAGCCTACATGGTCACTGCTGGTAACTTTTCTGCAGAACTGATGCAATTGTGTCGCTATGGCCAACGGGGATGGAAGCAGCCATTACTGACAACGTGTTCTACTTTATAGGTGAGTTTCAAATCCTGCAGCACTTCACATACAGGCAAGTGCTTTACACACTTGGAAAACACTCTATAAACACAGTGTTGTCCTTGACATGGTCTGTTTTATTGGTCTAGCAGGAGAACAGGAAGGAGAACGGTTGTCATCTAGGCCCAAAACAACACAACTTTTGAAGCTGTAAGAGATAGCTATTAACTGACTACTGAAAACCAGAATTTCCTCTGCATTAAAGAGAGAATAAGGTAGTATAAGGTTTGAAAGTTATCTAGTTTAGCTGAGCTTAAGGGGAAACGACAGCGCTCCTCAGAATTAAGCTTTACTAGAAGTTTAGTCAACGGATAATCATACACACCAAACCAAATTATTTTCCACACTGACAACAGACTTATATTTCAGATGTCTAGGACAAGTCAATTACCACCCAAGGTTAGAGGGATGGAAGCTCTATTGATCCTCAGGTGGACAAAATAATTCTGCAGTGTTCAGACACACACTAGTGGTCATCACTGTCATGGTCCAAGAGCAAGGCAAGACAGTGCTATAAGCAGAGATGGTGTTTTTTATGACACATTAGAAGTAAAGTTGAGAAAAGAAATGAGCTCTCAGGTTTGCAAGCCCATCTTCAATAAATTTCAGGGGCTGTACATCCCAAAGCCATATTTTTTCCAAGACGACTCGTTACTCTTATTAAAAGATAGTTAACATGCAAAACTTGCCTTGGAAAAAAAAAAAAAAAAGAGATCTCTGGCTCTGAAGAGCCTAGATGATATGGAAGATATGTAAGAATAATTTTTGGATATAAACAATGATTTTTTTTTTCATTTGCTACAGTACAGCATATTATTTTTCAAACCTTGCATTTAAATTCAAATATACAGTGGCAAAAAGGAAGGTAAAAATCTGTATGTTGACTGAAGCCTGAAGAGTACCTTCATGTTTTCTTAAAGATAGTCCATCGTACTCCAAATTCTCTTTACAGATACCTTGCATTAGTTACAAGGCTTGGTGCACATACTGAAGGGTAGCTTTCCTGAGAAAGTCAAGATGCTTTCTTTGCAAACTGACCTGAACCATTAATATCTGCTTATCAGGGTTTGCATTAAATCCCTGCAATTCATCTGTGCAAAGCTCACTGGGAGACCTCAACTGAGGGAGAATCTTGCATCCCTACTTTAAGATTCAGCCTTGGACTACACATCTAGTCTAGACAACCTTTTCCTGACCAGCAGGTCAATCAGATCTTCCTTCCAAATCTACCTGTGAAGATGAGTGAAATAGCAGTCGGGAAGCTTCCTCGCAGACAAGCAGATTAGGAAGGCTTCATTTCTGTGCAAGTAATTATGCATTTCAAACAGTTCTTCATAAAATCCTCAAGGGAACATTCTGGCTACAAACCCACTCTAATTCTTGGATCTTACTGCCCAAACCAAGTTTTGTGGTCTGAGAGGTAGAGGGACTGTTTAAGCCAGCCACCTGGCTGCCCTCCCCACCGCCTTCACAGGAACCCCCACCTTCATCTCCCCCAAAGAAAGAGAGACGAGGAGTTTTATCTCATCTGGAATGAGCATTTTGCCTTCCTGGCACCCCAACAACCCTGTTGATTCAACTCCAAGTAGACATACCACAACCGCTCTTCACCTTGAGCAGACATTACAAATGCAACGTAGTCAGGAATTCTTGGGGAGCAGCACAACTGGTATCACAGCCATTAAACGCTGGTCTGGTTGTTTCACATGTCTGAAGACATGTGAGGGTATTCTTGGGCCGTATTTCTCCACGCCATAAGAGACAAGGCTATCACATTTAGCTGTTCTCAAAGCAAGCATGACTGCAATGACACACTGCGCCGATGTGACTATTTATACATGTGAATGCCCAGCACGTCATAGGCTCTGGCATTATCAAAATGCCCTCCAGTGCCCAAGACTCACAGCTATTTCCTTTCTCCCTGTAAACACTCTACTTACCACCTCGCCTTTTCATGCCTCATTAGTATAAACTCATTTCTTCTGGGAAGAGGCACATCCCTCTTGGGAAAACAAAGCCTTCCCCTCTGGGGAGACAGCTGAAGATCTCATTAAAACGGGACCGAAGTTATGACTAATTTAAAACCACACATCACCATTATGCAATTAAACCAACGAGACTATTAGAAGGCACAAAGTTATAACCCGGTGACTGTTGTACACACGGAGCAAGGTAGGCGAGCAGTTAGGGCTTCCCTGAGGGAAAGGAGGGGCAGGAACCTGAACTTGAAGGATGTGTTGGCAGCACCCACACACACACACACAGAGGTCAGGGCCTATTACTCATTGTCAGCTTCAAAGTAAAACAGATGCTTTGTTGCAGAAGCAACACATCCATTTTGCTTTGAGGCATAGGACACCTATAAGTGAGTTTATCCTCCTAGACAACTCTGGTAGAGAAGAAAGGGAGAGGAAGAAGTAATTTTCTTAAGCCGCAAATCCTTCAAATACCAAGAAACATTAATTTCTTCATACCACAAAAAGCAGGCATGGAAAGCAAATTGCATTCTCTCTTTTGCACACAAGAGTTAGTGGAGAGAAGATCCTAACAAAGACACCCTTGGTTTATTTGTTTTTAAACAAATGTAACTCAGTGGCGTGCATCCTTCTAAACAACTCTGTGGCAACTAATGATGTCAATCACATGAAGACGCTGGAGCAAAGGGAAACTCTTTTCAAACTGATCAACTCCTTCCTCTTGGGCAGGCCCACATGTTGATGCAGAGTTGTAAAGGTTTTTGCAGGATTCATGTCTGTTGATGAATTCCTCTGTGGTACAGGAAGACACTTTGAAATAACTTGTGCTGCAGTACCAGCAAGGCAGCATGTATACAAAAATCCCAACAAAGTCCAAAAGGAAGCTGGTTTCTGGGCCCAGAAGCCCCAAGGGCATTTAAGGATTCTGTGAAGACATATCACTAATTAGACCTCAAGAAGAGAAATACTATTTTGAAGTTCTCCAAGTCAAAAAAGGATCACTGGAGGAAAATGATGGGAAATTCAGGACCACCTGCAATTACGTTATGGGATTACATTTTGCTAAATCTCCCACTGATCGCATCCTACAGAAATCTGGACAAATAGGATTCAGATAGCTAAACATAAACATTCAGTGTCTTTGTGGATGCTCACAAGGTGTCCTACTTACTCTGCAACTGCTGCCCAAGATGAGGGTGGATCCACTGTAGGTCATGTGTCATGATGCCAGCCTCATACAGATGTCCTGGATCCACCTGGACAGCCCCTTTGAAAGGTACCAGTCACCCACATTCAAGCAACCAACCCATGCCCAAGCTGTACAGCAGAGAGATTTACCGGGGAATGATACAAATAAACAGATCTAGAGCCAAAATAAGATGCCTCGGACTTGTGCATGTAGTTCCCTGTAGTCAGTGGGCAGCTACAGAATGATTTGCTTCTCTGTCCCAAGAGTTATCCTGCCAAGAAGTCAGGAAATTCCTGTAGGACACACAGCTGCTTGTTCCTCTTAGTATTTTTAGTATCAGAAGAACAAAAAAGTTGCTGAGTTATTTTTCTGAGATAATAAAAAGAAGGAAAACATTTAACAAGAGAAAAAAAAAATCACAACATCCTTAATTGACCAGATGTCCTCTTCTTCTCTGCTTACAAAAGCCAAAAGCATACTACATACCACATGCATGGAAATAAGATCCACATGATACATTGCAGAGATGTGATACACCTAATTTGTCACCTGTCCTATCCTACCTGCTCACTCCCAGGAAGCAAGGAACAGCGAACACCTCTAGCAGTCCATGCTGCTGAGCAAATGCTCAGAGCCTTTTTACTTTGGGATTTAGTGTTGCGTTTCTTTTTTTTAAAAAAAAAAAAAAATCAGCCTGTCAGATAAGTGTTTCCTTTTTCATATGGAGACATTACAGAATTCTATTAGAAGAGCAGAGAAGGTTGTGGTTGCCTGAAATGATGGCGACTGAGCAAAAATTGATTAAAATAGGGCTTCAAGACTGATTTGGCCCTTTACAGTCAGAAGGGCCCAACTTCTGTATCAATATTCTCGACAGCATCTTTCACTCCGCAGGACTGGAGGACCATCAGAAGGGCAGGGAGAGGGGAACACCACACTCAAGCACGTCTGGTACCACGAGGTGCAGCCCCTTGGGCCAAAGGCAATGCTGCTCTCCATCAAGGGGATGGAAGGGAGCATCAAGGAGAGGTACTCTAGGGCTGCTTATCTAGGAACAGGATGCATAAAGCTTCAAAATAATGGCTGCCACAACCTTCTTTGAGTGGGAAAAGCCATTTTGTAAGAGATTCATGTGCAGCAACAGCAGTGAGGTCTATAAAAAACTTCTAGGAATGTAGCCTTCACCCTTACAGTGCTCTGGTCCTCATCGATTCATTTACCCTACTTTACATCAATCACATCACCTGTCCTGGCTAGACGGTGACAGTTCGCCCAGAGATGCCACATCACAACATGGTTACCAACTGCTGGCTTGATTTAATGCTCCACCTCCTCTGACGCCTGAGAATTACTCAGCTTAACCCAAATCCCCAGAAGTTTTGCTCCGTGCAGCACTGTGCTTGGGATGAGAAATCCCGGGACGCTCAGAGCCTGCAACACAGCACGGGTCACGTCCAACCCGGGATGCATCTACACTAAAAGCATGGCAGCAAGCGCAGAGGTAGCTTAAGCAGCTACAGCAGGGCTGGTGAAAGGTGCTGCCTTGAGAATAGCTGTTCTTCAGGAGTTAAGGTGGAAAAACACGGCTGAAAACTCCTAAGCGTATGAAAAGATGAAAGGGAGAGGCTTTGAAGGGTAAAAGCTGTGTTTACCCAGCTCTGCCTGCAAGGCAGGGAATGAGGGAAGACCAGGAAAGTAGAAGTCCGTTGAGATAGGATCTAGATGACATTTCACGAAACACAGCAACGCAGTGTTGGGATGCTACTCCAGCTTTCTGCCAGGCTACCCCTGACTGATTGTACCATAAACATATCTTGAAAGAAAAAAGGGGGTAAAAAAAGGATAAAACAAACCAAACAAAACCCCCACCAAACCTGCATCATGCAAATAAATTACTATCTTTCAAATATAAAAACTATCGCAGCAGATTCAATCACAATACAGCTAATTTTAGGAAAGAGCACCTGCAAGCTGGCAACTGCTGTTTGTTTTGCAATGTATTAGAAGCACAAATCCTTAATCCCAGGAGCTCAGCTGATAGCAGTTAACTGCAGTTAAACTACAGAGAGAGAAATGAAAGAGGAACCATGACACCAGTATAACTTATAATGGATTTGACACTTGTAAGGACATTTGGAGGTACCTGATTAAACAATTATTTCTGTCTATGTTCACAAATAGTGTGTCTAGGACCAAGGACTGCCTTTTTGCCTATATTGCCTACAGCTTCTACCATGGGGCACAAGTAACTGGATAAGGCCCTTAGGCACAACTGGCTTTTAATTACTCTATATCATTGCAGAGATTATGCTCTTAGTACCTTAGTAATAATATTTTTCAGAATGTTTTTCTGCTTTAAAAAAAATACTTAAGTACAATTATTTTGCAAATAAAATTTAAAATCATAGTCATCTATAATAAAGCTTACATGTACTAGAAGACCTTAAAAGTATATGAATACAGACATAGTGCACCAATGCAAGTGCTGTAAATTGAAAATCATCATAACGTAAATACATCTTAGATTAAATATAAAAAACACATAATAAACAAGAGACCTCTGGATTTCAAGTCAAGCATTACAAACGTAGTGTAATACCCTAGGCTGGGGTAGGCATAAATATTATTTTCATTTTCTACACAAAGAAAACACCGGTATTTCCATTTTTCTAAAGGAAGTCCAGTTTGTGGTGTCCAGGAAAGCTCTGCCTTGTGTTACTTTTGGTTTCAGTATTCCCTAGCAGGAATAGGAAGCCCGTCCTCTTTATTTGAGCTATTTCCTGTCAATGTGAGAAGCAGAGTGGAGAATTAAAACCCAAAACGCTGTTTTCCTTGGGCAGCGGGTGATGTGGGCACACGCCAGGTGGGACCTCCAAAGGCACCTCCAAAGGCATCTGAGCTGGCTAGACCCTGATCCTCAGCAGCCTGGCTCCACACCTCCGCCTGCCTTTACCTTCTAAACGCTGCTTACAGAATTAGGCAATATTTACCTAAAATTGCCACATCCTGGAAGGAAGGGGCTGTGGGAACACCCAGCCCGTGGGGCTGATCTGCTGGTGACTGTATGTCTCCTCAGGGCGATCCCAGCAGGCGGGGGCCAGACAAGAAGCCAAAAATGGGTGTTTCGAGGAAGAGTGCCTAATTCTGCCTAATTCCAATCTGCAGCCCAAGGCAACGCCAGTAACACCATCACTGGATCTTCTCTTTGGTTTATAAATCAATTAGTTTTAAGTGCATACTGTGTTTTCAGAGGCTTTCTTCATACGTAGCCCAAAAAACGCACAGGCTGCTTAATTTAAATACCACATTTAAAAATGAATCTATAATTAATCAGTCAATTTTAAAGTAATTCATAGATTTAAACGCAATAATAAGGCAGTCTCCTGGCTAACAAAAAAGGCACAAGTGTAATGGATTTAGTGGCATCATTTTATACCAGATACCGTATATGATATGCATTATGTATTATACATTATACACAATGATATGCATGATTATATATTGTATATAGGTAATATTATGTTGTATACACGTGCATACAGAGGTCACCGTTGCCGAAGGTGACGGGACTCGCATCAGCAAAACGAAAAGCCTCGGTCCGAACCCCAATTAGTAATGATTTAAACCCAAGTTTCTCCCCGCCCGGTGTTAATCGTTACCAAGGGCCGCAAATCACGGCGGAGAGCAGGGGAATAAACACGCTTTAAACGGCGGGGAGGAAGGCGGCCCTGGCGGTGACGCCGCCACCTCCGGGCTGGCTCTCGCTGCTCGCACGGCGGCTTTCCAAGCCGCTGCCCCAAACCCCGCGTCACCTTACCGAGCTCACGCACCGTCACACGGAGGAGGGCGGCCCCACGCCCGACCCCCACCAACCCACCCGCGCCGCCGTTGACCGGTTGCGAACAACACGGCCCGGGCAACCCCACCACGGGTGACCGGTGGGCTCTGCCGCCGGGCCGGGGCCCCGCCGCCGCGTCCCCGCTCACCTCCTCCTGCCGCCGCCACCGCCGCGCGCAGCCCCGCCGGCGCTCCCGCCGCCGCCCATAGGCCGGGAGGAGGCGGTGCGTCACCAGCGGTGGGCGTGGCCATACTCCTCGCCCCGCCCACTACCGCCTCCGCCCCGCCCACCGCCAACCCCGGGCGCGGCGCTCCCGGGAGAGCCGGGCTGGGGTTGCGGGGGGGTAACGGGAACCGGTACCGAGCGGGGGAAGGGGGGAAGAGTGGCGGTGAGCCGGGGCCGGGGGTGCTCCTCGGCCCGGGCCGGGCCGCACCGCGGGGTCCCGGGTGGTTTTCCCGGCGGCTGCTTCATTCTTAAGCCCCGTGCTCTCTCTCCGCCTGAACGCTGGAAACCTGGCGGTGGGAAGAACGGCTTTCCTCCAAAAAGGAGTTGGGTTTAAGAGGCCCTTGGTTAAGGGGGGAAACGGGGAAAAAAAGAGAGAAATTAAGACTTATAAATCCAATTAATTAATAATTTTCAAATAATTAAAAGAATTATTTTATTTTCTAAATAAAATCGCTCCTGAAAGCTTATTTTCAGCTTTGCTTGATTTCTCAGGAACTCAAAATACCACTCATTTCATTTCATTTCATTTTGTTTCATCGCATTTCATTTCACCTAAATCACACCTTCAATCACTAGATGTTAAAGTCCCGTGAGGAATTTGCAATACATCATCAATATTGTGTGTCAGCGCTTGGAAATAGTCTGGTAGCTTTTTACACCACATCTCTGGAAGCTCGGATTCCCGGCTTTTTGGAATCTGGCCTCTGAAAAGGAACTTAACGAGCTCGGGGAAATCATTTACCTGTGAGAATGCTTGCCTCTTGCTGCAGAGGCTGTTCTTGTGTGCTGAAATTGTTTTAAGAGGAATAAATAAAAGCGCCTTAGGAAATATCCACTAATGAGAGTGGAAGGAAAAGAGTTAATTTTCTCTTCCAACAAGTAGTAATAAGGGTTTCTACTTCTGAAGAGCTTGAACGATCTTTACTTACCTTTGTACTGATAAAGAATCACCAAAAAATCTGAGCAACTTCTATTTTAAAAAGGAAAAATCATTTGAATACTATTACACGTTTACTTCATTTCTCAATACTGAAAAGCTTAGAATCTTTTCTTTTCTTAGTCTTTTTATGCAAATAATGGGCTGATTTTCACCACAAGACATTAAAATATGAAGCAAGTTCTGGGATAAAAATTCTGCTAAAAGAAAATAATTATTATTCGTTTGTCTTGAGTACCCCAAAACTTTCATCTGATGAGAGTCCTTAATCAAAATACTACAAAGACTTGTAGAGATCAGTACGAACAACAACTTATTTGTAATGACAAGAGTACAGAGAATTGCAGGAGTGTTACACGAGGTGTTTACGTCAACCTTTTCCCGAAATATTTGCCACTTTTGGCGATGGTGGCTCAACATGGCTGGCAGCGGAGACCCAGTGTGAGCGCAGACAGGGCTCCAAGCAGCTGCTGGCATCTGTCCTGTAAAGTTGCATAGAGACTGTTTTTGCGGTAGGATGGTGAAAGCACCGAGGCTGGACATCACCTTTTTTGCTGTTTTTGTCAGACGCTGTGCTCTGAGCAACCACTCGGACCGAGAAATGATTCACAAAGAAAGGCCAGCGTAGAAAAGACCGGAGTGAGAAAGGAAGAATGAGGCTCACCAGCAATTGAATAATTCTCCATGGGATTGCTAATATAAACTCATTTTCAGAAATTAGATCTCTAGCATAATAAAAATTATTATCAGTGAGTTTTATACATCTCTCTTAGTTATCTCTGCATAAATGTGAAATCATGCTACCTCTAAGCCACACGATTTAGCTAGCAAAACATCATTATCAGATATAGTTAAATTGAGCAAACAGAGGCTGTAGAGGTAAGTGTTCTTAATGAGAAAGGAAAGAACAACTATGGCAGGGAATGATTTTTTGTTTCAGGGAAAGTCTGTTCAAACTTGAAAACTGATTGTTTATAGGCTTTGAACCCTTAATTCCTTTTTCAGGCTTTTTTTGTTCTGTCCCACTTCAGTGTCCTACAGAATTACCTCTTTCTATAAAGATACAGTGTGCAAATATTTTCCAGGAAATAATGGAGGCTGGAAGACATTGGACCTTACGAAGATGACTGTTTGCGGTGAGCAGCAGAACGAACATGTGAATGATGCTCCAATATGAATAGGAAGGAAGAAAAGTTCCATAGGAAAGCTTGCGTCAAAAGGGCTGGATGCCCATCATCACAACATCCACCTTTCGTGGTTCTAAAGTGGAAGATCTGTCCAAGATCTCCTTGATGAATTTCCCCATAGTGTGGTGGTTTTTTCCCATACCTTTGTTTGGTCAATGCACCCCGTTTTTGCTAGCATAGACAAAATTTTGCTTATTTCCGTCATTTTAATTGCTGTTTCCTATTTTGTGTTCTGTGCTCCATTTACTCGTGGATGATGGAGGCTGTATGCTCCAACTGCTTTCCCTTCTTCCTTCTGCCAGCAAAACAAGCTCTCAATTTGCCTTGAGGTGTACAACACTGGTGAGAGACCCAGAAGAAACCTGATGGTTATTGCTCAGAGCATCTACCACTGGACCTACTGGAAAGAGCTATCAGCTCAACAGCAAAATTCGGGATTATTGCAGCCACTAAATAAAAAAAAAAATAGAAAATATAGCACCCTAGGAAAACAACAGGAAAGACTGAGGAAGCAGACCAAAGGACTGGAAAAAGGGGGTTAATATACTGAGGAGAGGGATAAAAAGCAGAGCCAAGGGAGAGTTTTATAAAACTGATGTTGCCAATTCTGTTGTCAGTTGAGAATATGCATAGAGGAAATTCCTGTGCATTTTCTGTGAAGTTCTCATACTATTTTTGTCCAGCATTTTTCATGCCGGTGGCGTTGTGTCCTGACATGATGTCCAAGAACGTATTTGCACCAAGAACGTATTTGCACCAAGTTTTTTTGTGAGCCTTTCCTGGGGTGCCGCTGTAGTGCTGGTATGAACGACAGAGCCTGCTGCTGGCATTGGCGAACCCACTGGTCTCAGGGGACTTTTTCATCTGCACCGAGAACTTGTCTCTCAACGCTGTAATAAACTAATTGCTCTTCAGGGAGTTGCTGAAGAATAAGGTGTTTTCTCCACGTTTCAGCCCAGAAAAAGGGGGACTTTATTCCACAACAGCTCTCTCTTAATATTTCCACTGCAATAATTTATTGGGGCCTACAGGAAAGCTGGAGAGGGGCTGTTTGCAAGGGCATGTAGTGATGGGATGAGGGGCAATGGTTTTAAACCAGAGCAGGGTAGGTTTAGATTAGACATTAGGAAGAAGTTCTTTAAAATGAGGGTGGTGAGACACTGGAACAGGTTGCCCAGAGAGGTGGTGGAGGCCCCATCCCTGGAGACATTCAAGGCCAGGCTGGATGAGGCTCTGAGCAACCTGATCTAGGGCTTGGACTAGATGACCTTTAAAGCTCCTTTCCAACCCAACACATTCTATGACTCTACGATTATTCTGCTATCATGACATCCTTCAGATTAAATCTGCCGCAGCTATGGTGATCCATTTACTAGGAAGGTTAAACTTGAGTGGGCATCTACGTTAGCATTTTGTTTCAGATCAGCATCATTTTGTGGAGCAGCCGCAGAAGAGGCAGAAGAAAGCTTTCACCTGAAATGTAACCAAGACCTGCACTCCAGCCACAGGTGGAGCCAGCCTGGAACAAACCCTACAGCACATAGAGAGGGTGACGGTCAGGTCCTCCACACAAGCTGGTTGGCACTGCAGAGCTTTTCCTGTTGCATCCCCCTGCTTGCTAACATAGACACAGCCTAAGTGGATGAGCGATTAAAATGCTGGTTCTGTTACCGCATGTTTATAATCCCTCAATTATTTCATTAGACAAGAGTAAAGCTCGGCACCCAGAGAATGCTACGGGACTATCTGGATCCCGACTGCTTGGTAACATTATGAAACATTTCACGTACAAAGGAAGATTCTTAAATTCGCAAGGTATGCTTCTTCAAACAAGAGAAGTAGAGTTAAAGAACAAACACACATGGTGTATTATGGACAAAAAATAAAAATAAATACATTTTTTAAACTATCCTATAATTTCCTTTTTGTAAGAGGAGGAAAAAGAGGAGGATATCATGCAGCATTAGGCTGGGGTGGGATTCCTAGGTAATATTTTTAGGAAGTGCCAATTAAAAATGACAGGAGTTGTGTCACTGATTGTCATTCTAAAAGATGCTCAGTGTTTTCGTGTTGTGGAAGGTGTGAGGATTAAGAAAAGAGTGAGAAGAAGGAACTCTACAAATATTTTCCCTTACTGGTTTGTGTTCTGTTGTGGAAAACAACAATTGTCCCTCAACCATGTTGCCACATTGTATTTGGCAAGCAGTGATTTCTTCGTAGCTTGTTTGCAACAAAGCATGAAATCAACATTTTTACTGGTGTCCTGCTAATAATTTTTATCCCCTTTCCAAGTATGTATGTATAATGATAAGCAGTTGAATATATTTAAATTCTCTTACCTGCAAGTAGGATGATCACTCAAGCAGCTTGGACAGATGTTCTGATACCTAAAATTGCTGGAGGAATGAAGCTCTCGGCTTTGGCTTCTCCATTTATGTAAGCATGGCAAAGGGAGGAGTTTTGGGTAGAACAGGCAAGTTGCCAGTACACTGGATGTTTTAGCCCCACAAGTGTAGTAGCTTTAAGCTTAATTTTGCAAGTGCTGTGCTCTCATAGTCAGTTGTGTTTGTGAAGTTTTCAGTCTCAAAGGTGCCTGGTTTAGAAAAACAAAGTCTGCTCAAGCAAAATTGGGTCAGACTGTGGGAGGGAGAGGATTATTTGGATTTGCATGCAGTAAGAAAAGGGATTGTTTATTTTCTTTCTTTTTTTTTCCCCTACAAGTAATTTCAGTTTTCTGTATAAGATCTGATCTGAAGACAAAATGGAAGGCCTTGGTGTTCCTAGCACAAAGAGGAGGAAAGTTATCAATTGAGAAGAAAAGAAACATTAATTAAATCTCTATGCCATCTTTTCAACTTGAGCAGAAGCCAAATGCCTTATTAAAAACTGAAAACCGTCAGCACGATCCATCACCATTCTCAGTGTTCCAGAGAGTTACTTGGCCAACCTGCAAGACTTGTGTGATATCCTGCAGTGAAAAATAAGCAAGCATGGAATAAATGGGAATATTTTCAAAAGGACTTCTCCTTTATACATTTGATAGAAGCAAAGGAATAGTGACTTTCTGTCCCTTTCTGCCCATTAACTTAATTTCTTACAAGGTCTGTGTTGTTTCCTCCCTTTACTTCTAGTCAATTTTTGTTCTGTATAGTTTTGTTTCTTTAGGACAGATATAAAAAAATAACATGCAGTCCCTATGTTTATACACACAGATCCAAAAATCAACACTGAGGGCAAATGCCAGAGTAATAGAATATGTAGCCCTCAAATTTTGGTTGGTATTTATGACTATTTCAGAGAAGAAAATAGTAGTGTAAAACAGCAGTTGACTGGAAGAGCCTCAGATGCTGTTTTTCCATCTCCTATTGCATGCTGGTTTCTTGCAAAATATTAGATCAGAACAATAGTGTTCTTGAAGAAGCTTCCGGACAAGTCTTTATTTCCGTATCTCTCAGTTTCCTCTACTATTTCTGTCCCTTTGAATTGGGATGCAAGCCACAAAGGCCACGGAGCTGGCTGCCCTATTTTCCCTGCCTGCACTGGGGACTTACCAGTCCCTCAGCTCTGTAGCTGTGTTTGGGGCAGATATAAACATCTCCTTCAGACAATTAAGGTTGCCTAGGATTTAACTTGTCCTCTGAAAACACCTGTGCCTCCAGTGTCCGTGAAGGCAGCCAAGGGCAATCCTTTACCTCAAGTGGGAGGTGTCTGGGTCAGACTGGCCATAAAAAAGTAGCTTTTTCTTTTGGCTTGCAGAGGCTTGGCCGTGAGCTGGCATGATTTGGTTAGCACAGAAAATGTGCATGTCGTACGAAAGGCAGTATCTCTGTGGACCACTGTCTGCTCCCCACCGTTGTCCTGATACATTCACAAAAAGAGGTGGAATAAGGAAACTTGCAATATTCTTGGTCTTGAAGAACATATGTACCACTAATATTTTCCTTTTCTTTGTTTGCCTTCTGTTTTTTCTTTTGGTACAAAGAAACCCATGATAAATACTCATGTGCCGTTTATTCCACACCTGGGAAAAAAAAAAAAAGAAAAAATTAACCATTCTTTATAACCTTTAGAGGCAGCCCTGCTTTAAGCAGGTTGTATATACATACTTCCAATTGAGCATGTGTTTCCTTTGGCAGATTACCCCACCGTTCTCGCCACGCTCCTGAAGCCTCAGGAGCTTGATGCTTCTGCTGATGGTTTGAGAACCCGAAGGACAAGGTGGGTCTGACCCAGGGAGGTGACTACTGCAGTTGACTTCTAGACACTGTCTGTGCAATGACTTGTCAAGGTAAATTTTTGTTGCCCTTGGGCAGAAGGAAGTTAGTGTACCAGCAGTGAAAATCAGGGTTAAATGATAAAAAAGCTGTGAGGAATTAGGCATTCTGAAAGGCATTTGGATTGATCCTTTTAATCTGAGATAAACATGGATGGGAGGGGTCGAGTTGGTGGCGAATATATTAAGAGAAGCTGCATCAAGGTGGCTACCAATGAAGTTAGAAGATCAAGAACATCAGGGATGTAATTAGGAGAAGCAGGATTGGAAAGACCAATATTTACAGGGTCTGGCATTACTGGCAGCAGTTGTGTTCCTGGGGAAGGGACCCCTTTTGCTAACAGCTGGAATGTGCGTGCTGATTCTAACTACACACCGAACAAACATTTCCCATTGGTACTTTGACAGCAAAGGGCCAGGGCTTACGCCTGTGCTGAAGATGTGGCAGCTGAACAAGTCACTGTGCATCATCTGAGTTTCATGTTGGTTCATGTGAAATATCAGGAAACAAGAAAGATTTAAGGAAAATGCTATCACCTTGCTTTCACACTGCTCTGAGATCGTGTCTATGGGTGGCTCCCACCAGCCCAAGGAACGATGCTCCCTTGCAGGGCTTCTCCTGCCATTACCCACCCTTGGTCCAGTGACCTGGTTACATGCAGGATTTGTGCTGGTGTAAGTGCCATTTCCTGGACTAAGCTTTTACCAGAATAAATATACTCATACAATTCCTAGTACTAATGTATGATGCTGATTTAAAACTATTATACATCAGTATAACTTACTGTCTTCCTTAGCACAGGCATAAGCTTATCTATATACACTCCTAATGCCCATTTAATGAACTATTTGGCAAGGCTTTATTATTTTAGACACACCTGCGTAGTTAGGATGGTACTACTCTCATGTGATGGTATGACTCCCATACACAGNAACTTAATTTCTTACAAGGTCTGTGTTGTTTCCTCCCTTTACTTCTAGTCAATTTTTGTTCTGTATAGTTTTGTTTCTTTAGGACAGATATTAAAAAATAACATGCAGTCACTATGTTTATACGCACAGATCCAAAAATCAACACTGAGGGCAAATGCCAGAGTAATAGAATATGTAGCCCTCAAATTTTGGTTGGTATTTATGACTATTTCAGAGAAGAAAATAGTAGTGTAAAACAGCAGTTGACTGGAAGAGCCTCAGATGCTGTTTTTCCATCTCCTATTGCATGCTGGTTTCTTGCAAAATATTAGATCAGAACAATAGTGTTCTTGAAGAAGCTTCCGGACAAGTCTTTATTTCCGTATCTCTCAGTTTCCTCTACTATTTCTGTCCCTTTGAATTGGGATGCAAGCCACAAAGGCCACGGAGCTGGCTGCCCTATTTTCCCTGCCTGCACTGGGGACTTACCAGTCCCTCAGCTCTGTAGCTGTGTTTGGGGCAGATATAAACATCTCCTTCAGACAATTAAGGTTGCCTAGGATTTAACTTGTCCTCTGAAAACACCTGTGCCTCCAGTGTCCGTGAAGGCAGCCAAGGGCAATCCTTTACCTCAAGTGGGAGGTGTCTGGGTCAGACTGGCCATAAAAAAGTAGCTTTTTCTTTTGGCTTGCAGAGGCTTGGCCGTGAGCTGGCATGATTTGGTTAGCACAGAAAATGTGCATGTCGTACGAAAGGCAGTATCTCTGTGGACCACTGTCTGCTCCCCACCGTTGTCCTGATACATTCACAAAAAGAGGTGGAATAAGGAAACTTGCAATATTCTTGGTCTTGAAGAACATATGTACCACTAATATTTTCCTTTTCTTTGTTTGCCTTCTGTTTTTTCTTTTGGTACAAAGAAACCCATGATAAATACTCATGTGCCGTTTATTCCACACCTGGGAAAAAAAAAAAAAGAAAAAATTAACCATTCTTTATAACCTTTAGAGGCAGCCCTGCTTTAAGCAGGTTGTTTATACATACTTCCAATTAAGCATTTGTTTCCTTTGGGCGGTTTCCCCANTATATACATACTTCCAATTGAGCATGTGTTTCCTTTGGCAGATTACCCCACCGTTCTCGCCACGCTCCTGAAGCCTCAGGAGCTTGATGCTTCTGCTGATGGTTTGAGAACCCGAAGGACAAGGTGGGTCTGACCCAGGGAGGTGACTACTGCAGTTGACTTCTAGACACTGTCTGTGCAATGACTTGTCAAGGTAAATTTTTGTTACCTTGGCAAGTCATTGCACAGACACTGTCTAGAAAACCAGGGTTAAATTATAAAGGGGCTGTGAGGAATTAGTCATTCTGAAAGGCATTTGGATTGATCCTTTTAATCTGAGATAAACATGGATGGGAGGGGTCGAGTTGGTGGCGAATATATTAAGAGAAGCTGCATCAAGGGGGCTACCAATGAAGTTAGAAGATCAAGAACATCAGGGATGTAATTAGGAGAAGCAGGATTGGAAAGACCAATATTTACAGGGTCTGGCATTACTGGCAGCAGTTGTGTTCCTGGGGAAGGGACCCCTTTTGCTAACAGCTGGAGAGCATGTGCGTGCTGATTCTAACTACACACCGAACAAACATTTCCCATTGGTACTTTGACAGCAAAGGGCCAGGGCTTACACCTGTGCTGAAGATGTGGCAGCTGAACAAGTCACTGTGCATCATCTGAGTTTCATGTTGGTTCATGTGAAATATCAGGAAACAAGAAAGATTTAAGGAAAATGCTATCACCTTGCTTTCACACTGCTCTGAGATCGTGTCTATGGGTGGCTCCCACCAGCCCAAGGAACGATGCTCCCTTGCAGGGCTTCTCCTGCCATTACCCACCCTTGGTCCAGTGACCTGGTTACATGCAGGATTTGTGCTGGTGTAAGTGCCATTTACTGGACTAAGCTTTTACCAGAATAAATATACTCATACAATTCCTAGTACTAATGTATGATGCTGATTTAAAACTATTATACATCAGTATAACTTACTGTCTTCCTTAGCACAGGCATAAGCTTATCTATATACACTCCTAATGCCCATTTAATGAACTATTTGGCAAGGCTTTATTATTTTAGACACACCTGCGTAGTTAGGATGGTACTACTCTCATGTGATGGTATGACTCCCATACACAGACAACCTCTAGTAGAGCATTTAGCATCTCAATGGCCATCAGTTTTAATTATATCAATATCTCATTGCTGCAAATAAATTTTACAAGTGGACATGGATGAAGTCTACTGAACCAGCTGGCTTCTTAAACAGAGGAGATGGGCAAGCAAAACCATCTGTTATTCATAATCCCTTCTTGATGCTGTATTTTAGGGGTTCTTGCTTAGTCCTTTTGAGAGTAAGTCAAGTGGATCAGATACCTTCTACTACCTGGCACGGCTACATCCGACATGCTTTGCTCTCCCTGTTGCCCATGAATTCTGTCTCTTTTAGAAGAGTGTACCTGTTGCCTGAAAGGCATTACAGTGAAGAACCAGTGCTATTTTTTTCAGACTTATTCTAAAGTTAGCATGGAATAAGCAGTCACGGCCGTGTAATATTTGAACTTACAATATAAATTACTTTGTATATGCTACTATATTTGAAACAGCTTCTTGATTGTCTCATGAACAACTGCAAGGCCATTTATGGCCACATAAACATGTTGTAGGGCATGAGCGGTGCTGGACTATTGTTGCTTCTTTGCAGTTGGCAGCCTGGACTTTGTGAGTTTACATATGTGAGTTGCAGCAGTAGCTCAGCCCCAAATGCAGCTTCTGGGTAACTATTACCTCATCATGAAACCATGCAATCTGTTGTTCCATTTCCTTCATTTTCTACATTTAGAATGAGGAGTAGTACACTTTAGATTGATCTGTATAAAGTAGTTACTGTGAAACACTCTGAAGTGCAGAATTCAAAGCCCAGCAGCTACTGTGTACCAGTTCCTCAAGTAGCTGCTCTTATTTTCCAGGATGGATGCCTTTAACACGCTTCACTTCTCATGTGTATTAAGCTAAACCACCCAAATGCATACTTACTGCAAAAAGGTGTCCCCTCGGGGAGCTGTTGCAGAAGAGACACCCTGCAGTAGCTGTTCTGAGCTCTTTCCTGTGTAGACAAGTTGTATGGTGCAAATCATTGCTTTGTCTGCCCTCAATGACTTCATGTGAGGTTTATGCATTATATTACATGGCCAAAAAAGCTAAGGCTAAGGGCTATCTGAAGTGTGTGTTACTTAATTAGCCATGCTTTCAGGCATTTGAGTGACTCTCTAGTTTCTGCCTGTGGCTTGATTCCCTCTTTCTGATTCCAAATTCTAAAACATTTAGGTTTGTTTTTTAATTACCTTGTAATCACCAGCGTTGGATACTAGTGTAAGTTCTGTAGTGGGAAGAATGGTAAGAATTTCTTAATTCAATTTTTACAGAACTCCTTGGTCTGACCTTAGGATTTGTTGGTATAGCATTATTCATAGGGAGATTTGTAATGCCTCCTGTCTTAGCTCAGTTTGTGATGTGGGATTCTACCATGCTCTTGCTGTGATTTCCATGTTGTACTGTGCTGCACTCCCTCACTTCATTAGCACACTTAAGCGAGAAACCAGAAGTATTTTTACAATAATTTGTTTACTCTCTTATGAAGTTTTTGTATTACTTAAATAAAATAATTTTTAAAAGCATTTTGCCCCTGTGCATTGAGACCATGGTAGTTGGGCTTGCTGGTGCAGTTATACTGATTATACTCTACCTAGATGTATTCTGTGTAGTATCTGGGGAACAGTTAGAATTGAGATTTCAAGATAGTACATAAGCAACCCTCCCTCACTGTAGCTCTGACCTGCCTTTCCAAAGCATGTTGTCTTCCATATCTGCAAGAGTCCAGGTCTTGGTATACTCACCTCCATTCAGACCAGTCTCAGCATCTACAGAATTCATTTCTCACTGAGTACAGGAAAGAGGCATGCAAATTTTAAGTGAGAGCCTGCCGAGTTGTCTTCATATTGAGATATGACTGGGTCAGACAGAAAAAGATGAAGTTGATTCCATTTTTGTGCTTATTCAAAACAGATACAGGCAGTGAGCAGTCTGTAGCAGCTGTAATTGAGCAGCTTCAGATGGCAAATAGTACGGAGGATGATAAGGAAGAGCAGGGGGCCTTCAATTGTTTGAACTTCAGGTCTCCACTAGCAGAGAATATCTCTTAAGTATGTAACTCTGTCTTTGAAATCTACTCCAGTGCTGGTGGCTTTAGGTACATACATTACCCTCTACTAATTCAAGCTTTAGTAATGTCTTAAGCTTCAGTTTTGCCTTTACAAAGCACTGTCTATCAAATCAAATTGCCTCTTTTTCAAAATATAGCATCACTTATTTTGAAACCAATTAATATTCATCATGGGCAAGAGTGAGGGACTAAGAACCAAGCCTGTAATGGCATCAGTCTCGTGGGTTTCTTGCAATTGTGTAATGAACAGCGAAATGCTCCATGTCAGTTCTTTCCACACAACATCCCCAGAATACACTATAATGATTCTATCCATGTGGGTAAAGTGCTGTCATTTATTTGCATAGTTTTTCTTCAGCTGCTCTGCTGTGTCCTCAGCCTTGCATCAGGAGGTCAGCTCTGCGAGTCTAGTCCAGCATTTACTGATGCTACTGCAAAAGGAACAGGACCGTTTCAGTAGGTGCTGCTTCAAGGGCCCTTTTAGCACAACTTTATTGGAGAGACAGTGATTTATCAATGCGTAATCTTTTAACCAATTTGAAATATCTGCATTTTGCAACGCGACATTTCCAACCGGTGAGGAAGTTTCCCAAATCTATGTTTACCAGCATTTGCTGTGGTTCTTCTGTTGCTCTTCCTCGTCTGCACAGCAGCAAACTCTGCACATCGCTATGTACAGCTCATCTGTGGTCACCCCCGTCTGCTCCCTACTGCTACTCCACAGCTGTCCTGGATGAAGTTTAACAGCTTCTGCCTCCTGTCCAAATGTTCAGTAAAACCACTTGGAAGCCAAGGAAGCAGAAAGTACGTTGGACATCATGCCACCACCAATGTGACCAGCAGCCATGAAATCACAAGCAGGAAGGTAACCGTGACTGTCCCAAAATTGGCTTGTCAAGCTCTTCTTTTTCATCAGAATTATTATTGTATGAGAGTCCTTTACAATACCTTTGGGAAGGGATTTTAGTATTGTAATTAATGTTATCTTACATATCTTTTCAATTCAATTTTAACTTTTTAAACTTCATCACTTAGTCGTTGTGCATCCTAAATGTACATTTGCAAACTTCGTAATGGATCTTACATGTCTGCCATGGGATAAAGAAAACCAAAGCCTCTTTATTCAAACCTTGAACCATATTTAAGCAGTTAATATTGAAGACTTAGGTTACTACCTCTATTCCCCAGGCCCACTTGCTTCCCTCTAAATGAACACAACATCCTCTTAATGGAGGCACTAATCTTCATGACAGCAGCTCCCACTGCCAATCTACTGGCAGCAAATAGATTAGTCACTAAAAAGCAATGACCACAATCAGATTCCTGCAGGAGATGTCAATATCTGGAGCCATCTTGAGGGAAGCCACTATTCATCTCTGAAATTCTTTGGCCACTGCTCGCCATTCCACTCTTGGGACTAGCTCATCCCAGGTGGAGCATCACAAGGAGACAGCCATACAGAAACAGCTGCTTTCATGACCCGTCTTCTCCAATGCTGTCCATGTTATGTCACAGTGACCAGGTTGGTGGCATCTTCCAACTCTTCAAAGTCATCCACCAAGATGAGGGACAATATGCTTTAAGAGCTACTCGGTATTAGAGGTTTTCAGAAAGATGGTCCACAGTACTTTGGAAGTGGCATCTAGAATGTCAGCAGCAAATTCACTGCAGAGCACTGAATACAGGAAAACAGTATATTGTTAACTTGACCCCAATCCTTAGTATTCTGGTAGGTTGTAAACTACAACCTCCCAACCTTTTGGTGGGAAAAGCTAAAAGTCACCCCCAACCTTACCGGCATCGGTGCCTTTCTGAAAGGGGAGGAACACGCTGCGTCAATCTGCTGTTAAAACACAACAGCCTGGGGGCTTGTTAGCCATGAAACTCTTGGAAGAGCCAACAGGAGGATGGCACCAGGGTGAGTGACCCCTTGCAAGACCAAGACGCTGTTCACACCAGGCAAAACCGGGTGCGCTCGAAGATCTCCTGCGGCTGCCCATGGTTTCCTCCTTGTCGGTGCCTGCTCAGGCAGTGTGGGTGCAGCCACTCCATCTGCTGGGGGACTTAAGGGCTGGGTGCGGGCAACGCAATGACAATGACTCCCAGGCTGGAGTGCCATCTACTGAAACACCACCACCGTTGCCTGTGGCAATTTGGTTAGGGTTTGTCGGTATCTCACAGTGTTTGAAATAAGAGTAGCTCGATGATGGAAGGAGCAAATGGCTTTTCAGTTCTTAACCTCCCCCAATGGAAGAAAAAAAAAAAAATTTTTGCTGTCTGCTGTTCTACATGTTCTCAATACGTATTTACTTTTNCATGGTTTCCTCCTTGTCGGTGCCTGCTCAGGCAGTGTGGGTGCAGCCACTCCATCTGCTGGGGGACGA
Source organism: Rhinoptilus africanus (assembly GCA_013400135.1). NCBI lineage: Eukaryota > Metazoa > Chordata > Aves > Charadriiformes > Glareolidae > Rhinoptilus > Rhinoptilus africanus. The sequence continues at coordinate 151,684 of VXBO01012986.1, read as the reverse complement.
CAGGGCTGGGTGCGGGCAACGCAATGACAATGACTCCCAGGCTGGAGTGCCATCTACTGAAACACCACCACCGTTGCCTGTGGCAATTTGGTTAGGGTTTGTCGGTATCTCACAGTGTTTGAAATAAGAGTAGCTCGATGATGGAAGGAGCAAATGGCTTTTCAGTTCTTAACCTCCCCCAATGGAAGAAAAAAAAAAATTTTGCTGCCTGCTGTTGTCCAAGTTGTCCATACGTATCGATTCCTTTATAGTAGTGTTATGGTTTGAGAAAGCCTATAACAATTTATTGCTGTTTTGGCAATCATTCTATCACCCAGCGACCCCTCGGGAAGGGGAATCAGGGAAAACAAGGAAACATGAGGGCTGAAATATAAATAGACTTAATAGGATAAGACTAAATAATTAAAAATAATACTAAAGAACCAGTATCGATCCCAATACCAATATAAAATATACAAAGATTATACTCATCCCGTTCCATCAGCAGGAAGCTGTGCACTCCCAGCTGTGGACAGCAAATGTGGGACACTGTGAGTGCTGCGGCTTTGGGAGGAAGGGAAGGGCTCAGGGGTCTGGCACCAGGGCAAGAAGTTCTCTGGACTGCCACCATCAGGGGAGAGAGAAACTCCTCAGCAAAATTTCTAATTCATATTGAATGTGACGTCTGTGGTATGAAATACCTGTTGGCCAGCTTGGGTCAAGTGCCCAGGTCTTGCTCCTTCTCATCCCTGCACCTGGCAAGGCTTGAAAACACTGAGACCTTGAATCCCACATAGCCTAGCTGGTTATAAAGTAAATATTTTCACAAATTCAGACACAAGAGTCTTCTAAAAGTGCAGTTTTCCCAAGCATTAGGAGAAAAGTTAGTCCTGTGTCGCACAACCCAGTACAAGTAGCCTCTGTAAATATATTTATCTTGATTTGTGTAATCCTCTTGGCTTCTTTTGCAATGGATCGCCCACAAAAATGAGATCTATTTTTAGCTTATTGACCATAGCCTGTGCACACTAAGGAGAAATTCTTACCGCCCATGGGATAGCAAAAGACAATACAAATCAATAGTGCAGTAGTGTGTGTTAGTGGTGCCTGTAGTTGAGAACAGCAATCATGTATTTCTCAGTATTTTCCTCTGGTTTTTTTTTTTTTACTTAACTGTAGTTATCTACTTTAAATTAACTTTTGTCATGAAGTGAAGAGAAGAACACTGACGTTCTAGCATTAGTTAGAGAATCCTGGGAAATTTGCAACTTAGTCTATTAGGACAGACCTCACTGAGAAGTGTATTGAAAATCCAAATTTGTAACTCCTAAGTTCTTAAGGAAGCAAGTCCGCCTTTACATACATCTCCGGTGTATCTTTGTAGTACCTTTTTCCATAAATCTCCTCACCTGCGTAGTTACACTAACCTATTTCTTTGTCGGATTTTCTGTTGCAGTTAGAGCAATGGGATGGTTGCCAAATACAAAGTCCTGAATTCAGAGACATGCATTTACTAGAAAATCAACCATCAGAGACTTGGTGGATGCCCCAAGCCTGTCAGTGTTCAGGAGGCGTTTGGACAATGCCCTTAACAATATGTCTTAACTTTTGGCCAGGCCTGAAGGGGTCAGGCAGATGGACTAGGCGATTGTTGGAGGTCCCTTTCAAATCAACTACTTCTATGCTATGCTATGCTATGCTATGCTATGCTATGCTATGCTATGCTATGCTATGCTATGCTATGCTATGCTATGCTATGCTATGCTATTCCACGTTATTCCACTCCATCCTGTCCCATCTCATCTTAGTTTCTTGCACTCAAAGTAAGTGGAATAATAGTGAGACTGTTATTTGCCTGAAGTACCAGGGAATTTTCAGCTCCAAAAGCACTTTCAAGGACACAAATAAGAAAGAATAAAACTGAAACCGGATTTTATTTTGTTTTGATTTCTTTTATCTTCTCTTCCTCTCCTCTCCTCTGCTCTCCTCTCCTCTCCCTTTCTCTTCTCTCCTCTCCTCTCCCATTCTCTTCTCTCCTCTCCTCTCCCATTCTCTTCTCTCTTTGCAGAATCACAGAATCACAGATTCTCTTCTCTTCTCTTGCCTCTCCTCACTTCTATCTCCTCTCCTCTCCTTCTCTTATTCTCCTCTCCTTCTCCTCTCCTCTCCTCCTCTCCTCTCCATCTCCT